>JAXQQM020088414.1:0-32131 GCA_034641835.2 Pinus albicaulis | reverse complement strand
GAAAATTTCTCATAAAAATCAAAGTTTTATTACTATGGACCTAAGCCCCTTGGGGTAAGTCCTAAACCACTTCCCCCCACATGCCCATGTGTTAAAACCAAACGCCAAAGCTTTCGGCGCTAATCGCATCGCAAATATCCAAAGGGTGCATGACTTTGAACCATTACAAAGCTCATTTTCCTTTGTAAACCCAAAAACCCACTTTTCGAAAGTTCTAAGTTAAAACTTAAAACCATGTGCTGAATATAAATGGGTTGATTGAAAAGAGCCGATCGCGCAATCGCAATCGGAAACAATACAAATGGGTTGATCGGAAAGACCAGGCTCAATGGCCCGATTGCGATTAGCCCTTGTCTTTATAAATCCCGGGCATATTACATTCCGTGAAAACCCCCGGCCCCGCAATCGGGCGCCTTTTTCCTTTACCTATATATGTTCCGCCCAATCCGTTAAACTTGTTTTATTCGCAAAAAAACTTTGGTTTTCATGTGTTTAAGGGTTTTTTCTGCCGGTGCGTAGGTCGTAGCAATCCTGACCGTTGATCTAGTCCTTTGGTCCAACGGCCTACGCTCAATCACATCGCAAACTCTCAATCGCAATGCTTCAAGTGTCCCCTCCGATCAATCGCAGTCCATACCTCCGATCTTCCGATCCTGCTCTCCCTCCGATTTATTCTTGACCTTTGATCTAATCCTTGATCCAACGGTCCGCGCAAAATCGCATCGCAATGTTTCACCCCCTTGCAATTACCTCTGATTCATTCCCTGCCGTCGATCTGGTCCTCAGATCAACGACCAGCGCTCAATCGCAAAGGGCTCAATCACATGTTGTTTTGTGACCTCCCCGATTGCGATCCTCCGATTAAATCTGGGCCGTCCATTTCCCGCCTATCCAACGGTCCTTATTCCCTCCGATCGCAAGTCTTACCGCCATTTCAAAACCCGCTGATTCGTTTTCCGCCGTCGATCTAATCTGCAGATCAACGGCCAGTGCTTAATCGCACTGGAATTTTCTTCTGCCACCCCCAATTGAGACCCTCCGATTAGATCTGGACCGTCCATGTGTCCAGATCGGACGGTCCAAAACTGCTCCTCCTTATTCTTCTCCTGCTATCATTTTTCCCTTTCTGTGCAGATCTCCACCGTTGGTTGCCTTCATCCGATGGCTACGCTCCTCTCCTGCCTTCTGAAGCAGTCTAACCCATTTCGCAGGATTTCTTAATTGTTTTTTGTTTTGTGCAGGTGTTTTCAATGGTTTTCCGTTGTATCACAAAGAAAGCCGAGGGTTGGGAAAGACGTTTCCTGCGCCTTCGAAGCTACTAAAAGGAACCATTCACGCGGTTGGATTCAGTGATTTGTCAATGTTTCATGAGCATTGATGCCGAAAAGCCCAGCGCGGCCCTGCACATCGACAAGACACTGTTTTAAATCAAGAACAGTTAAATAGTATCAGTTTTGAGAATAAAGCACAGCAGATGAAGATTGAAGACGGTTTTTATGGGGATTACGGCTAAGACCGTTATCAAAAGCCTAATCCCCAATCTAAAACACAGTTTAAAGGAAAAACCTAAAGTGTTTTATCAGACAGAAAGCCTCCACCGCCACATCTGAGGCAAATTGATTCCTCAGCTACCACCGAGCCACCTGTTGCCTCAAACCATTCAGAACAGAGGCCGAAGTTATTGGTCGAAGAAATATCTGCCTCCAGCATTGCCAAGAGGTTATTTCTGCAAGGAAACCAATGAATAAATATCTGCAGAGTTATTCCAAAACATACACAGAGCCTCAAAGTCAAACAAATCTTCCACCAAACTTTGATATTTATTGTGAAAAAGTTAATGTAGTGATCCACCTGTAAATTTTTCCCTCGAGCCTCTCAAAGGGCCGAGAAGTCTTCACTCTGCATTAACTGTCCTTGAGATATTTTGTTAAAATCTCACCTCCTCATCTTCCTATAAGTACTTCTACAGAAGATGAGAAATTGTTGGTTGCAGAACTTTGAAATACACTTGAGCTCGAGACTTCTATTTGTACATAGTGTTCATTGGCCCTTGAAGCTCTGTTTGCTCTAGAGTAGTTAGGTTGAATAGTGAAGATGATTGTTGAACTGAAACATTGGACTTGAAGATTGTAACTGGTTTGACATCAATATAAAAGCTGTTTCTTGGGATCCTGGTCTTTATCACTGGTGAAGTGCTTCTTTCTTTGTTAATCGTTTTTCCTTCTATGTATGCCATATTGTTCATTTTCCCTCTGTAAAGAACAGTTTAAACAAGGTTAGGATTTTCTGTATAGCAGTACCCTTCTCTGGCTGAGAAATCTTTATCTTAATGTTTTCTTCAGATTTGTTTATTTAAGAATGATTCAATACAGTTTAAACAGTTAGGAATGTTGGCGTTCACTCGTCCTTTTGTTTTCTCAAACATTGTTCTTGAATGTTATTTCCATTATTTTCTATTAAAGTTAGACTAGAGAAGATATGGTTTGCCCTGATTCCTAGATTCTTTTCTCCAAAGGCAGATTCTGAAAGTTTCCCTTGGTGTTGACTGAAAGCAGACTAGGTTTAAAATTACTTTATCTGATCTTAAGTTACACTCTGTTTTTCTTATGTGTTTTCATACTTTCTGAAGGTAATTATGTGGATTACTGGATTGTTTGTCAATTAAGCTGCTTTAATAAGAACTTGCCCAAGAAGTCTATGGTTAGCCATGTCCTTGGTTGGTTTTAAAACAGTTACTTAAAAGGCTTTTCTTGTTTGGACTGACTATAAATCCTCTGAGAAATTATTATCAGTTTCCACCCCTCCAACATTTTAATGTTTCCATTTCATCATTTTAATATCAATAATCTTGTGGTATAGATAACTTGCCCCTTGGATCACACTTGATGTTGTTGTTCAATTAAAGCCCATATATGACTCCATAGCCCAATGGACTAAAAACCAGCGTTATATCTATCTATCTTCCAAAACTGTTCTATTTGCTTGCAACTTCTCACTTTTGAAACTTTTTGCACTTAGGACTTTCCCCTCAAGTAACATTTCATGCTCAACCATCCAAAACAAAACAAAACCCTTGGCCTTCATAACTAGCTTAATATCATTACCTTAAGCTTTTCAAAGACAATATCCATCTTTGTACATATTGGAGAGATCCCTCTCCGGATTCAGGAGGGCTAGATCCTAGAATCCCAAAGTTGGTTGAAATGATGTTAACTCTGTGATTGGACTCTCCCAATCTTGCTAATAAATTACAGAGACCTAACATTTCTAGCGACTCCACTGGGGAAAAAACTCAGAGGCTTTTACGTTCAAATCTATTCGAGCACTTGCTTTATTAACCAGCTTGAGCCACCAGAACCTAACATTTCTGGCGACTCCGCTGGGGACATCGAACCCAGAATCATTTTCATTTAAAGATAATCATACGACGTCAGAGATTTGGTTCATAGAGCATTTGCTTTATTAACCAGAGCAAAAAGCAGCCTTTTCAAGCACTGCCTATTATAGGTAATCATGATGGAACTTGTTTGAATCAGTGACAAACTAGGTAAACCCTAGGTTTCTCTTAAGACTTCATCTAAACCTTGAAAAATCAGCTGGCTTAGCCATAAGAGTAGACTGCCTTTGTCTCACAACCTTAGCTAAGTTTTGAAACAAAGTTAGGATATTCTTAACAACCACAAAACCGAAAAATGACTTAGAAAAACCTAAAAATATTTCAGATTGGAATTAAATAAACATGGTGGTGGACCATAAGACCTTTTACCTCTGAAAGGAGCTAAAAATTTCCACTTGGCGACTCCACAATCCTAGCAGACCTTAAGACTCCACTGGGAAGAACCCTTATCATTATAAAATCATTCAAACTCGGTTAGAGGACTGTGGGATTTAAAAATTGTAAAAACAGATTGGTTAACCTCTCCAAGATTGTCATATCTGGTTGAACTTTTCTTGTTTTAGGTCTAAACAACACAGCATAGTGGCTTCTAAAAAGATTCACACTAGAGCCCACCCAGACCCTAACCCACCTGAGATAGTTGATAATCGAGAAAGTATCCTTTGGAAGCCTCCTAAGCTTAAATTATTAACTGTTTTCAGATCACCCTTGAGAGTTGAATCAGTCCCTGAAAATCTTTCAGCTCTGCAACAATCACAAACTGACTTAGTGAACCCATTTAGGACTAGGTCATTTGATGATATAATCTATTTAGACTCTGAATCTTCACTTTCATCTCCTGAAACAAGTGAACATCCTGGTAGCAGGGAAACAACACCTCCTGATTCACATTTCCTTCACAATTTAGGTATCTCCCATCCAAGATCATCTCAACAGTCTACTCCTGGTCCATCCACTTCTACTCACCTTACATCCACTGTTCAAACCACTTCACCTCAGCCCACTTTCCCTTCTGTAAATCCACCTCCACCTCCTGCCATGGCAACATGGTATGCTCCCTTAGTCCTTCCTGTACCATTAGCCAATCTTCCACAGGACTATCAGTCCAAAATTCCATTATATGATGCTAGTAATACTATAACAACATCTCAACATGTGGACAAGATGAATGACTACTTTGACAGAAACGAAATTGATGATGATTCTGTCAAGTTGAGACTATTTTGCTCAAAGTTTGGGGGGAGAAGCAAGAAAATGGTTTAAATGTTTAACCCCCCATAGTATTAAAGATCTCCAAACCTTCCATCAAACACTCTTAAACAAATGGGAAGTGAGAAAGAATCCTCTCCAAGTCCTTGCTGACTATAACAATCTCCATAGGAACCCTGGGGAAAGTGTACAATCTTATTGTACCAAATTTAACAGCGTCTATAATGCACTTTCCCCTGAACTAAAACCTCCTCAGGGCTCAGCTTTAAACAAATTTCCTGAAGGGTTTGATCCAGACATGACCTATTCACTCAGAGAAAGAGTTTTTGCAACCCTTGAAGATATGCAAAGAGGTGCTCTTTCTGTGGAAGTTAACCTTATGGAGAAGAGCGCGAGGATGAAAGCGGAGAAGAGAGTATCTTTTAGAGAGGAATCCACACCTTCTACTTCCAACTCAAAAATGGAGAGAATGATGGAAGAAATGATGAAAGAGATGAGCATAATTAAGAGAGCACAAGCAAATCAAAATCAAACTGCTCCTCAAAATAGGAACCAGAATCAGAATGTTAGAAGGAACCAACCTCCAAACAAACCCAGGGAAGATGATCAACAGATCACCCCTCCCTTTCATCAAAACTATGTAAGTGAGGTTGAAGAAACAGAAGACATAACAGAGCCAGAGGATATCAACATGTTTGGGGAAGAGGATGATGACTTTGGGGTTCATTATGATAATAAACAAGGTCTTTACACACCTTACGACGACAAAAGAGATGATAATGAAAATTATTATCAGGACATGGAAAATGTCGTCATAGAACCTCAAAGAGAATATAACCTTAGAAGCAAGACCAGTCAACAAGCCCCCAACACCAAAACCTCTGACAAATCCTCTCAAAGCAGCACCGCAGCTAAACCCAAAACAACCAAACAAAAAGACAAAACAGTGGTTGTTAATTCTGATAAGGATAAGGAGAAAAACACTCAAAATTCTGAAAAACAGAGTGAAGACATCGGCAGTACTAACACTTCAGCTAGTACTCCTTCTACAACAGTTGTGTCAAGTAAAACAAATCAGCAAGCTGTAATTGTTGATAGAGTGACAGCTAATAAGGTTGAAACAAGTGCTTCAAAGAATCAAACCCCTTTCAGCCTTGAACAGGAAATATTAAAGATCAAAATCTTTGTTCCATTAACTGAGTTAGCTGCCCAACATGTATATAGGAACCAAATTTTGAAGGCTTTAAATATAGAGGAAAATGGAGATACAATTAATCTTAGTGACGACCTACCAGAGTTGATTTTTGGCCCTAAGATTGAAGGGAAGTTTCAAGAAGGACCAGTTCCTCCCTTTTATGTGAGTTTGAACATTCATGACAAAATTCTACACAATGCTATGCATGATTCCGGGGCTTCTCATAATTTAATGCCTAAGGCTGTGATGGAGAGCCTTGGTTTAGAAATTACCAGACCCTACAAAGACCTATACTCCTTTGACTCAAATAGAGTAAAATGTCTAGGATTGATCAAAGACCTCTGTGTTAACCTAGCCCAGATTCCAACCAAATGTTTACTCATGGACATTGTCGTGGCTGATGTTCCCCCAAAGTATGGAATGTTATTATCAAGATCCTGGGGAGCTAAGTTACAGGGGACTATGCAGATGGACATGACATATGCGACCATCCCGGTTTTCAATCAGACCAGAAGACTTTACAGGGAGTCTCATATGCAATACACGGTTACAAGTCAAGACAGACCATGAAACTCTCCTATATATTCTGTCAATACAGGCCTTGATTCTTTTATCATGTTTAACAATGAAACTCCTAGTGAGCAAGTCACTTTAACAGAATTAAAGGCCGATAGGGAAGAAGAGTATAATAACGCAGAAGTGTCCAAACAGTTTGCCACATGTGAAAACATTAGTAAACAAAGCATAGGTCTTGATTTACCGGTTATGAGTCCATTATTTTTAGGACTTAACAACCCAGAAAATACCCCTAACATTTCTGACATCATCCCTCAATCTATTGAAGAATTTGAGGAGTCAAAACAAATTCAATTGGGTGCTGCTAATCATGAACAGTCAGAAGGCACCATAGTTAAAAGGGACAATCGCCAAACAGACGAAACCGAAGACAGTCCTTTATGGAGTATGTATTTTGATGGGTCATGCACTAGAAATAATGCTGGTGCAGGGGTTTGGATCATTAACACTGAAAACAACCACACAGAATGCATCTCATGCAAATTAAACTTTCAATGTTCCAACAACATAGCAGAATATGAATCCCTTCTCTTAGGCTTGCATCTCTTGAAGAAATTAGGAGCCAGAAGAATTAATGTGTACGGGGATTTTGAGTTAATCATTAGGCAAGTCAATGGGGAGTATAATGCGAAACATCCCAGACTTAGAGCCTATTGGAATGATGTCATGGATCTGTTGACAACATTTGAGGAGTCAAACCTGAGTTTCATCCCAAGGAAAAAGAACATTATGGCCCACAATTTAGCTTTTGCGGCCAGGACATGTCTAACGCCATATGAGACTGGAGACAACACAACTCCGATAAAATTTAGACCGGCAGTGCCTGATAACGAAAAATATTGGCAAGTGTTTAACAGTGACAAACAAATAGAAGACTTCATGCAATTCAGAAATGAGTTCGAACTGCACAGTTCAGATTCAGATTATGATACAGACTGCGGTGAAGAAAAATTTCTTGGTGAAGAAGAATCGTCTCCTCAACCTGCCAATATTAACCTATTGTCTAGCAAACTTAGGAGCAAAACAGAATTAAGTGCAGAGTTAGAAACGGAAGAATTACAAACTCTGCATTCTAAAGATGAAAATTTTCCAAGTGGTCTAACGCCTTTAGAGGAGTTGTTCGATTTTAACGATGTGGCCAACAAACCAAAACTGGAACCTGTAGAGACTGAAGTAGAGGAGTGCAATATAGGTAGTGAGGAAAAACCGAAAATGATCAAGCTGTCCAAAACTTTGCCAGCTCACATTAAACTCAAATACATAGAGATGTTCAAAGAATTTTCTGATGTTTTTGCTTGGAGTTACGAAGATCTCAAATCCTATGACACTGAAATAATACAGCACAAAATCCCTCTTAAAGAAAACCAAAAACCATTTAAACAGAAACTGCGCAGAATAAACCCTGTCCAGTTGCCATTGGTTCAGAAGGAGATCATGAAAATGTATGATGTTGGCATTATTGTCCCTATTAGATATTCTGAGTGGGTATCTAATCTGGTGTCCGTTAGGAAGAAGACTGGAGAAATCAGGCTTTGTATAGACTTTAGAGACTTAAACAAAGCTTCATTAAAGGATAACTACCCTTTACCAAAAATGGATCACATTTTACAAAGGGTGGTGGGGTCTAAAAGGATTTCGTTGCTTGATGGCTATTCAGGGTATAATCAGATTTTAGTTCACCCTGCTGATCAATTAAAGATAGCTTTCACTACTCCATGGGGCACTTTCATGTATGTGAAGATGCCTTTTGGTCTAATGAACGCTGGAGCAACCTTTCAGAGAGCCATGGACATAGCATTCTCGGAAGAATTGGGCTTTTTCATCATTATCTATCTAGATGATGTCACTGTGTTTTCAAAAACAGATGAAGAACATTTAGAACATTTAAGAAAAGTTTTCGAGAAGTGCAAAAGGTTTGGAATATCTTTAAACCCTAAGAAGACACTATTCGGTCTCTAAGAAGGTAAGCTTCTTGGACACATTATTTCAGAAGAGGGTATAAAGATAGATCCAAAGAGGATTGAGGCTATATTGCAAATCTCTCATCCTCGAAATATCAAAGAGTTGCGGTCTTTCATTGGAAAGATTAACTTTTTGAGAAGGTTCATCCCTAACTTGGCAGAGCTCCTTAGAAATATCACAAACATGTTGAAGAAGGAGCAAGGGATAAAATGGACCTTGGAAGCAAAGACATCCTTTGAGCTGGTGAAAAAAGCATTAACCAAAACACCGGTTCTCATAAGCCCTGATTTTTCAAAAGATTTTTATATCTTCTCGTTTGCATCAGAGCATACCATTGCTGCTGTCCTTTGAAAAAATCCACAGGACAAGAAACGACCTATTGCAGAAGGGCCTTGAGGCATTGAGGGATGCCCTTTGAAGTATAATATTGTGGAAAAGCAGCTTTTTTATACGGGTTAAAGCATTGAAAGACTTGAGTATACATCCTTCACTCACACATCATTGCCAACTATACTAATTAGATCGTTAAGGCAGTATGAGTTAAGGACAGATGGTAAGAGGTAGAGTGGATTGTTTGTTATTCTCGAATATGATTTAGAGATAAAACGCACTAAACTCATCAAAGGCCAAGGTCTAGCTAGATTAATGGTTGAATCCAATTCTGAAGTTCTTGATATTAATATGATTAATGCTTTGGACAGCCAAGAAGAATTCTCAACTCCCATTATTGAAAACCATTTTATGAATTCTCCTTGGTATGCTGATATCGTTTATGTTTTGCTTAATTTAAATACACCTCTTGGTTTGTCGAAAACAAAGGCAAGGTTCTTAAAACTGAAAGCAGTAAACTATTGCATTGTAGATAGGTGTCTTTATTGGAAAAATGCTAGTGGTATATTGCTTAAATTTTTGCCTGAGTTTGATGCAGAGAAGGTTAAGCAGGAATTTCATGAAGGAGAGTGTGGAGGCCATTTGTACTGGAAGTCAACAGCCAACAAAATTTTGAGGGCTGGTTTCTATTGGCCCACCCTTTTTCCCGATGTTCACAAAATGACAACTACTTGCCATAAATGCCAATTGTTTGAGGGCAAGAGAAAATTATTACCCCTTCCTCTGCATCCAATCACTGTTGAAGCTCTTTTTCAACAGTGGGGACTTGACTTCATAGGTGAAATCCATCCCTCATCTTCTGCCCAGCATAGATGGATCCTTACTGCCACAGACTATTTCACTAAGTGGATAGAAGCCATTCCTTGTAGGCAAGCCAATGATTCAGTTATTATAAAGTTCATAGAAACCAATATCCTCTCCAGATTTGGCTGTCCCACCAAGATCATCACAGATAATGCAGCAGCGTTTGGATCAAGAAAATGGTTGACTTCTGTCATAAATACCAGATAACACTAGGGCATTCCACATCCTATTACCCTCAAGGTAATGGACTTGCAGAATCTTCCAATAAAAGCTTAGTGAACATAATCAAGAAACTGTTGGAGGACAATAAAAAGTCTTGGCACACAAAGCTAGTCCATGCACTTTGGGCTGACAGATTAACTTTGAAGAAATCTATTGGTATGTCACTTTTTCAGCTTGTGTATGGTACAGATGCAATCTTTCCTAATAGCCTTGGTGTACCAGTTATGAAGTTTATCCAAGAATTGCAAACTGAAGATAATGACATGATCGGAAGAATAAATCAGACCATTCATCTTCAGCAAATCAGAGAGGAAGTGTACAACAAAACATTGCAGAAACAGGACAGCATTAAGAAGCTTTTTGACAGAAGAACAAAGGCTAGCAATTTCAAGATTGGGGACAAAGTTTTAAAGTGGGACTCAAAGAGGGAAGACAAGGGAAAGCATGGTAAATTTGACAATCTATGGCTTGGCCCTTACTCTATTCATTCAGTTACTGGAAACAATGCATTCTTCTTACAAGAGCTGGATGGAACAGATTTGTTTGGGGGTCCTGTCAATGGCAGGATGCTCAAGCATTACTTCTCTTGATTCATGATATATTTTTAAGCCTTCTTTTTTCTTTTTTTTCATTATAAATATTTCATCCACCATTGCATTCAAAGTTATGAAAAATCAAAAAATACAAAAACAAAGAAAGAAAGAAAAGAGGGCAGAAATGAAAAACAAGAAAGGAAAAGCCCCATGCCAAAAAAGAGAAACAAATCTGAAAGTGTGCAAGCTTAAATGCCACTCCTGCAAAACACACTTCTAGTTAGTCAAACTGTTTAATCTTGACTAATTAGCTTTCAATTTTCTGCTGATAGGGTAGTGAATTTGATTTGCCAAACTGTTTAATCTTGGCTTATCAGTAGATAGATTAGGATAGAAAATAAAGGTTCAAACATGTTCAAAATCTGAACCAAAGTTTCCAAAGAGAGATGACTCAAAACTGTTTTATTTTTCTGAGTCATAAAAGAGAAAAACTGGTTCTTATTTGCCCAAAATCTGAATCAGATATCAAGAAAGAGACAACTCAAAACAAAATTAAAAACAGAGCTGTAAAGAAAAAGAAGGCCATAATGAGAAACTTTCAGATCTTAAGCCTTCCATTTTGATTTAATTTTCTGCAAATAATAATCTATGTGCAGCTTGTTCTTATGCCATAGATCATATCAAGTCAAACAGCTCAATCTTGACTTGACTATTTTTAAATTTCTGTTGTAGAATTTAGAGAATGAAAGTTTGTTGGACTGTTTAATCCCAACAAACAGTAGACTAGGTAGAGAAATATCTGAGCTCAACTGTTTAATATGAGTTCAGGGAGAAATAAGGATTAGAAATAGATTAGATTTCCTGCTTTCAAAAGAATAAAATGTTGTGAATAGAGTTTTCCAATCCAAGTGCACTCTGATGAAGAAAAAATGCTAGATCTGTAGGATTGGGTAGGTAGCAAGCTGGTTGATAAAGGACCATTGTTTTCATGGCTGCCAAATATGTTTTTAGAAGAAGATCATTCAATCACAGAAGGACAGCCCAATGGATGAGGCAACTAATCAGCCTCCCAGAAATCAAGTCTGAATTCTTGATGCCTTCAAGAAGGCACCATCCCCAAGTGGAGCCACTGTTAGCCACATATAATATTTTGTTATACCAAAAGGTGGCTAAGATCTTTTCTTTTTAGCCTCCAAGGAACAAATTTTATCACTAAAAAATTGTTGGCTCTTGAAGTCTCTTTAAGGCCTCATGCCTCTGTCCAAAATCCTCATTTGCTGTCCTATTTTTTATACTCAGGAATTTCTGCTGACTCCAACTGAAAGACTGCTGAAAGATCGCCATTTCTCCTCTTCTCAAAACCTTTCATCTGCTCCCCTTTTTCTCCATCAAAACTACCTTGTTTTCATAAGTCCTCTTCTTTCCATTTATGAAAATTTCCCCTTTCATAGTTAAAAACTCACTTTTTAACTATTTCGGAACCCCCAAATCCATTAAAATCCTTGAAAATTTCTCATAAAAATCAAAGTTTTATTACTATGGACCTAAGCCCCTTGGGCTAGGTCCTAAACCACTTCCCCCCACATGACCATGTTTTAAAACCAAACGCCAAAGCTTTCGGCGCTAATCGCATCGCAAATATCCAAAGGGTGCATGACATTGAACCATTACAAAGCTCATTTTCCTTTGTAAACCCAAAAACCCACTTTCTGAAAGTTCTAAGTTAAAACTTAAAACCATGTGCTGAATATAAATGGGTTGATTGAAAAGAGCCGATCGTGCAATCGCAATCGGAAACAATACAAATGGGTTGATCGGAAAGACCAGGCTCAATGGCCCGATTACGATTAGCCCTTGTCTTTATAACTCCCGGGCATATTACATTCCGTGAAAACCCCCGGCCCCGCAATCGGGCGCCTTTTTCCTTTACCTATATATTTTCCGCCCAATCCGTTAAACTTGTTTTATTCGCAAAAAACTTTGGTTTTCATGTGTTTAAAGGTTTTTCCGCCGGTGCGTAGGTCGTAGCAATCCTGACCGTTGATCTAGTCCTTTGATCCAACGGCCTGCGCTCAATCGCATCGCAAAATTTCAATCGCATCGCAAACTCTCAATCGCATGCCATCTTCTCTGTGCTCCGATTGCCGATCCCCGATTCAATCCCGACTGTTGATCTAATCCTTGATCCAACGGTCCGCGCAAAATCGCATCGCAATGTTTCACCCCCTTGCGATTACCTCCGATTCATTCCCCGCCGTCGATCTTATCCTCAGATCAACGGCCAGCGCTCAATCGCAAAGTTTCAATCGCATGTTGTTTTGTGACCTCCCCGATTGCGATCCTCCGATTAAATCTGGGCCGTCCATTTCCCGCCTATCCAACGGTCCTTATTCCCTCCGATCGCAAGTCTTACCGCCATTTCAAAACCCGCTGATTCGTTTTCCGCCGTCGATCTGATCTGCAGATCAACGGCCAGCGCTTAATCGCATTGGAATTTTCAATCGCATCCCCTTTTCTGCCACCCCCGATTGAGACCCTCCGATTAGATCTGGACCGTCCACGTGTCCAGATCGGACGGTCCAAAACTGCTCCTCCTTATTCTTCTCCCGCTATCCTTTTTGCCTTTCTATGCGGATCTCCACTGTTGGTTGCCTTCATCCGACGGCTACGCTCCTCTCCTGCCTTCTGAAGCAGTCTAACCCATTTCGCAGGATTTCTTAATTGTTTTTTGTTTTATGCAGGTGTTTTCAATGGTTTTCCGTTGTATCACAAAGAAATCCGAGGGTTGGGAAAGACGTTTCCTGCGCCTTCGAAGCTACTAAAAGGAACCATTCACACGGTTGGATTCAATGATTTGTCAATGTTTCATGAGCATTGATGCCGAAAAGCCCAGCGCGGCCCTGCACATCGACAAGACACTATTTTATTCGAAAGAACAGTTAAAGAGTATCAGTTTTGAGAATAAAGCACAAGAGAAGAAGATTGAAGACATTATTACGGGGATTACGGCTAAGACAGTTATCAAAAGCCTAATCCCCGACTCAAAACACAGTTTAAAGAAAAACTAAAGTGTTTTATCAGACAGAAAGCCTCCACCGCCACAACTTGAGGCAAATTGATTCCTCAGCTACCAAAGAGCCACCTGTCGCCTCAAACCATTCAGAACAGAGGCCGAAGTTATTGCTCGAAGAAATATCTGCCTCCAGCATCGCCAAGAAGTTATTTCTGCAAGGAAACCAATGAATAAATATCTGCAGAGTTACTCCAAAACATACACAGAGCCTCAAAGTCAAACAAAGCTTCCACCGAGCTTTGATATTGATTGTGAAACAGTTAATGTAGTGATCCACCTGTAAATTTTTCCCTCGAGCCTCTCAAAGGGCCGAGAAGTCTTCACTCTACATTAACTGTCCTTGAGATATTTTGTTAAAATCTCACCTCCTCATCTTCCTATAAGTACTTCTACAGAAGATGAGGAGTTGTTGGTTGCAGAACTTTGAAATACACTTGAGCTCGAGACTTCTATTTGTACAGTGTTCACTGGCCCTTGAACCTCTGTTTGATCTAGAGTAGTTAGGTTGAATAGTGAAGATGATTGCTGAACTGAAACATTGGACTTGAAGATTGTAACTGGTTTGACATCAATATAAAAGCTGTTTCTTGGGATCCTGGTCTTTATCACTGGTGAAGTGCTTCTTTCTTTGTTAAATCGTTTTCCTTCTATGTATGCCATATTGTCCATTTTCCCTCTGTAAAGAACAGTTTAAACAGGGTTAGGATTTTCTGTATAGCAGTAACCTTCTCTGGCTGAGAAATCTTTATCTTAATGTTTTCTTCAGATTTTTTTATTTAAGAATGATTCAATATAGTTTAAACAGTTAGGAATGTTGGTGTTCCCTCGTCCTTCTGTTTGCTCAAACATTGTTCTCGAATGTTATTTCCATTATTTGCTATTAAAGTTAGACTAGAGAAGATATGGTTTTCCCTGATTCCTAGATTCTTTTCTCCAAAGGCAGATTCTGAAAGTTTCCCTTGGTGTTGACTGAAAGCAGACTAGGTTTAAAAGTACTTTATCTGATCTTAAGTTACACTTTGTTTTTCTTATGTGTTTTCATACTTTCTGAAGGTAATTATGTGGATTACTGGATTGTTTGTCAATTAAGCTGCTTTAATAAGAACTTGCCCAAGAAGTCTATGGTTAGCCCTGTCCTTGGTTGGTTTTAAAACAGTTACTTAAGAGGCTTTTCTTCTTTGGACTGACTATAAATCCTCTGAGAAATTATTATCAGTTTCCACCCCTCCAACATTTTAATGTTTCCATTTCATCATTTTAATCTCAATAATCTTGTGGTATAGATAACTTGCCCCTTGGATCACACTTGATGTTGTTGTTCAATTAAAGTCCAGATATGACTCCATAGCCCAATGGACTAAAAACCAGCGTTATCTCTATCTATCTATCTGCCAAAACTGTTCTATTTTCTTGCAACTTCTCACTTTTGAAAATTTTTCTCTGTGATTGGACTCTCACAATCTTGCTAATAAATTACAGAGACCTAACGAGAACCCATGAAAACCTTCTCACATGATTAGTGCACATCCCGGCCTAGACCCCTGTTAGTTTCTTAAGGTTTAGTGATCAAATATACTCTTTCAGCTTTACTTGGTAGTGGTCCTAGGTCAAAATTTCATGTTTTCAAGTTAATTGTCAAATAAATAAATTTTCATTAAATGTTGTCTAGCTATGAAATGATACTCCCTTCACTCCATTCATTGTCATCATAATTTCAAGGTCATGTCATCTATTATCACCTAAGTTCATAGTTCGGTCAACATGCATTCATCTAGGTCATGGTCTAGGTATATTTTGTTTCTCCACCACAATGTCCAATCGTGTCATAAAAGAAGGCAAACAAAATGTCATTTTCACCATACAAATGATTTTCATTCAGAGTTATCAAAGATATGAAATAAATTAAAGGTGATTTTTTATTTTCTAAATAGTATGCTACATGATCAAGTTGTTCAAAAAAAGAGGTTTTTCTCAAAGTATGTATGATTTCACTAAAGGAAACAAAAGCACATTTTTTGATGTTATAAAAGGAAATAAAGATTCTTGGAGTTCATTTTATCCCTTGATGTTCAATGGAGTTCCTCTCTTGTCATCATCACACTCCACAGCTACCAAAGGTCGAATAAAAACAAGAAAATTGTGCCAAAACTGCTCTTGCTATGCTTCTGGAAGGTTGCACTACGCTTCTAGAAGGTTGTACTACGTTTCTGGAAAAGGTACTATGTTTTTTGTTTCAAGCTCAAAAACAGCCATTAAAGGGTCAAAACATCTTGCAAAAAGGTTCATATACCTCCTAATCTGTAATTGGATACTCCTCATACCTCTTTCAAGTCAAAATATTCAGCAAAACGGTGGATTCCCTTCTTAGGTTTTCTCCCCTACATTTTTGGTGTTTTCCATATTTGGCTTCTTTCAGTTGATAAAACCCTAATTTAACCATCTAAAACCTTCATACATCTTCCGTATACCTTATCCAAGAACTCCCTATCACTCATATCCTTCCTTGCCACCATTTTCATTAAAACCCTAGTTTTCACTACATTTTTGCAAGAAAACTAGGAAAACCTTGTGTTTTGACCTTTTGGGCACCTTCCTCATGCACATTTAGAAAAAATCCACTTGAATTTTGTAGCCAACTCATCAGTACCCTACCTCCCCAATTTCTTTGGGATTTTCCCCTAACTTCCTTCCATCCCATTTCTGTCCCTAAAACCACCCTACCACTATCTCCTATTTTCCTAATTTTCAATCTTCCTTATCCAATACATCAAGATAGGATTTTCATTGTTGACAAACACCATGGAGGCTGAAAATAAGATCCATAAGGGATGCCACTATTCCAGGTATGAGCCATCCAAATTTTAGAAGATCAATGTTTGTCCTTATGCCAAGAGATGTTTTGAAAACAATGGTTGTTTGAGGTTTTCTGAGAGAATCCAGGAGGTAGGTTGTCATCCTTAATTGACAAGCCTTTTAGCCACTAGTTTTAGAAGAGATAAGGTTGTCATAGCAGGTATTTAATTCAACATATCAGTAGATTTTATTGCTTCTACAACAGGTATCCCAAACCATGGATAAATATAGTTCAAAGGCATGGACTTGGACATTGCAAAGATGCTCCTGAGCACATCTTTCCTTTCAAGAATTTACTTGATAAGTATGCCCGTTTAATGAAAATAATTATGAATTATTTTACATGTGAAGGGATATTCTCAAGACTTTACCAGTACCATGTCAGGCTATTGATGCACTTCACTGCCACTAAACCACTCAATTTTCCTAATTATTTATTTAGGAGTTTGATCAAGATGACTATAAAGGTATAGAGCAAAGGAAAATATCATCATCCTAGTTTGTTCCACCATGGTTTGGTCAAGCTTATTTTTTTTCATCACCTCTTGGTAATCAATAAGTCTTGGGAAAATTTCATGGAGACAGTTGCATCGGTGCCTACTACTAGTCCACCAATCACTCAAAGCATGCCATCAACATCAACAGAGCCAAAGGAGGTTGGCTCTTCAAGTAAGCAAGCAGAGGTTCCAAAGGCACCTAGGGTTGATATCACTCAAACCTATGAGAAGGGTAAGATAATGGTTTTTTCTCCTAAGACCACTAAATGTGTGCTTGCACCTGAAACTACAGTTGAACAAAGACAAACTATGAAACAACCACCTATTCATGATAATTAGCCACTCATGCACATATTATTTGAATTAATACGAAGCCCTCTTGAGGCACACTGTACGAGGACAGTTCTTTCCAAGATCACTGAAAGTCGGGATTATAAAGCGAGTTGAAGACCAGAGGAGTCGTGTGTGTTCTCGTATTTCCCGTGCCCGTGGTGGATAGTGTGAGGAAGCTCTGCTAATTTTTCAGTTGTTCAAGTAAGTTACTGAGTCCAGAATCTAATCTAATTTGGTATCAGAGCCCTGTCTCGATTCTGTTATGGCAAATATTTTACGCTCTTTCTCTACAATAGATCGTAAAATCATTAATGAAGTAGCTTCTCGAGCTGTTGAATCTGACGATCCAAATGAATCTCATGAATCTGTAGAAAATCCTGAGACTTGGAATCCCCCGTCGCTTCATGCGACTGATGTTTATAAACTACCTATGTCTTATGTCTTTAAGAAGAAGTCTTTTTTGAAAGAGGTAGAAGTGACTATTAAGATTTCTGGTCCTTCTGTTCAGATAGTAGCTTTAAATCTGTTTTCTGATGATGAAATTAAGAAGTTTAGACAATATGCCAAGGATAAAAAAATATAATTATCTTCATTTTGGTGGTATTCGTATTGGTCTTGCTCCTTTGTTTCGTCATGGTTTAAATACTCCCTGTATTGCTGAGGTTTTTGATACCCGACATCAGAACTATGACCATGCCCGAATAGGAACTATCATGGGTAATTTATCCATAGGTTGTCAGTATGGCAGTATTTATCCTGATTACTCTATAAGCCTGACATATATTCACCTGAAAGACTGTTGGAAATTAATGACCGGGGTTCAAGGTCTCCAATTGGCAGAAGATAGTGAGTATCTTTCTGTATTAGTTCAAACTTCCTTTCAGCTGACTAATACTGCTCATCCAAAGTTAAAACAACCTGTTTTAAAAGACTGTGTTACTGTTGGTCTTTCAAATGCCCAAGTTGAAGGTGTCCTGTATGATCCTACTGAACTTCCTAACAATTGGTATTTTCAGTATAAATCCATTACTGATGACAAGAAGCTCGAATCAAAACTTAAACGTATTTCTATCTCTGATGGTAGAGTCAAGCTTATTCCTCCTAAACCAGAGATTCCTAGACCACTTGTCAGACCACGTAGATATGTTGTTCCTATGTCTGTTTCTGAAGCATCGTCTTCAAATAGAGTTGATCGTCCTCCTATTGAAGAAGTTTTTCCTTCTGAGCCTCAGTTGTCTTCAACTGAATTGTATATACCAGAAGCTAAACCTTTCCTTGCTATAAATAAAATGCACCATATTTCTAGTACTCAGTATTCTCCTATAGAAGAATGGAAATATGCCAATCGTCGCTTTGTAAAAGGTGGAAAATGGCCGCCCAAAACAAAATTTTGTACCACCTCTTCAATGTCTAAACAGCCTGCAACTAGAGATGACTGTGCCCCTCTGATTGAGCATAATGCTACAAATCCTACTGATTTAGATCAAGTCTATGAGATTGGGAATTATCTTACCACTTGGTGTGCACATGCCGAAGATGTTCTTGATGATCTCGGCTCTCAGTCTGAACAAATTCTTGCTAATCTCAAGCTTCTCCAAGATGAACAACAAGAAGAAAGGCAGAGAAGAGAAGTCAAAGAAAGAAAGAAGAAAGAAAGAAAAAGAAGAGAATCTAAGGCTCCTACATTTTCTATTTCTATGGATACTCCCAACTATTGGGATATTGATGAAAAACAAGAAGAAAGTGGTGTTGAATCTAGTGTCCAAGCCTCTGAAAAGAAACTAGAACTAGTTAAATCATTAAATTTTCAGAAGCCCAAAAGTGAGATAGCCACTTTGGAAAATGCTGCCACTAAGTTTCCTTCTTTCATTTTACCTTCTTTACAAAAAGCTTAAGTTTTTAGAGAAGTTCCCAAATACCCAAGGGTTGAAGAAGACCTGTTTGCTACTAATTCTAGTGGATATGTTTTAGATTTAGATAAATCTAAAAATCCAGCTGAATCCATTAGAGTTTGGATTGGTGCCCTCTATCAAATGCAAGTTGTCTCCCAACTTGAAAATATTTCTATTTTTACCTTAGCCGAAAAAAGGATGGCCGGAATTGTCTATGACTGGTGGATGGGGCCATCAGACGAAGAAAGGATGAATGTAGTTGCTTCAGGATTAGCTACATTAGAATTGATACTCAAAACCCAATTTGTTCCTGAACCAGCAGATGAAAAAAAACAAATCATTACCGATTTGGCACGTATGGAATTAAAAGATGTCAAATTTTTAGAACAGTTTGGCACTGATTATATGGCCAAAATTTATAAGGCCAATCTGACTAATAATTCTACCCAAAAAATTTCATTTTTATCTAAAATGCCTGGTAATATAGGAGATCTCATTATGAAAGATCTTGAAGTCCAAGGAAAGAAAATTGATCAAACTTATTGGATAGATCTTTTATTCAGATGTCAGGAAAAATTTAAATATCTCTGTTGGCAGAAGAATGCTCAAAAAATTTCTCCTAGTCTTGATGTTTGTCATTCTGTTTTGCCATGGAATCCATTTAAGAAATGAAAATCCAGAAGGTATGGAAAATACAAACTGAAAAGAGTAGCCAATCCCCGAATGCCTTTCCACAAATTTAAATATCTGAAAAAGCGTCGGCAACCAAATAAAGACAATGCATGTTTTATCTGCAAGCAAGAAGGTCATTTTGCTAGCAAGTGTCCTAAGAGTTCCTCCAACAAGTTAAAAGCTTGTTTTGAAATTGATGATTTTTTTGATCATTGGTCTATTGTTGATTCACAAGATGAAGTATCAGATGTATATATTCTGACTAATGCTTCTTTGTCAGATTATGAGTCTATTCCTGAAACTTGTCAGAAAATGAACCGATGTGTTGATTCAGATTGTGATCAAGACACTGAATTGCATTTCAGTGATGAATATAGCTCAGATGAATATACTGATGAAACATCTGAAGACATTTCAGATGATGCTGTCTCTATTGCTCCTTCTATATCTTCCGATAATGGTTCAAATAATTCCAATCCCGTTTTCCATTCCTTGCCTCCACAACTCACTCTGAATTCTTTTTGCCCCTATCCTAAGACAGTTTCTCAGTGTTCATCTTTTCCCACTTCAACCTCTGTTAATACTTCCGAAATTTATTTTCTGAAAAAGATTGTTAAGACTAACAATCTTCTGTATATCCCTGTTGAAGTTCAAGTTAAAGGCGCTTGGATTAATGTTTCTTTAAGAATTGGGGGGAGTATTGTCAAATTTTCTGCTGTTCAACATTATGATACTTCTGCAAGTTTGTTTCTTGGCATGCCTTTTATTAATTCAGTATTACCAGTGACTATCAATGAAGATAAAGTTATCTTCAACATAAAGAAAAAGGAAATTGCAGTTCCAAGACTTACTTTGGCTAATTCTGAAGCACGAAAAGAAAATAGTCAAAAGAAAGCAGGTACCAGAAGAAGACCTTTGAATGACTCTAATAATTGGCAAGAAGTGTTGTAGATTGATGAAGACAGGAGTCAGAATAAAACCAAGCAGAAAGCTAACAGAAATCCTGATTGGTTGCCCGAAAAGATGACTATTTTTGATGAACTGCTGAAAAATTGTTCAGAGAATCCACAAGCATTTTGGAGTATAGCGAGTCCTCAGCAAGAGATTGAAACTCCTCATGACAATGGGGTTAAAGGTAAGCTTATACCCTTTACTCCAAATGATGAAAAAAAAATTAGAAGGTAGATTGAAGAACTTCTGAATCTTCAATTGATCGAACCAAGTAATTCTCACTACTCATGTTCTGCTTTCTTGGTAAGAAATCATTCTGAAATCATAAGAGGTAAAGCTAGAATGGTGATAAATTATAAACCATTGAATGCTATCACCAAGAGCTTCAATTATCCTTTACCTCGCTAGGAAACTATTATGCAAAAGATTCAGTACAGCAAGATCTTCAGCAAGTTTGACATGAAATCTGGTTACTACCAGATACAAATTAAAGAAGAAGATCGGCATAAAACTGCTTTCACTTGTCCTGCAGGATTCTTCCAGTGGAAAGTTGTTCCCTTTGGTTTGAAGAATGCTCCTGCATTCTTTCAAAGACGTATGTATTTTATTTTTGGAAAGTATGATTTTATTCTTGTGTATAATGATGATATTTTGATCCATAGTCCTGATCTTGAAACTCATATGAAGCATTTGCAGATTTTTCTTGATGAAGCACGAAAGCACGGCATAGCGCTTTAAGAAAAGAAAATGGTTCTGTTTCAAGATAGTATTGATTTTCTTGGTATTCATATTCTTAATGGAAAAATCCAAATGCAGCCTCATGTCCTGACAAAACTCTTTGGGTTTCCATATGAGCTTCAAGTTACCAAGATGATTCAAAGATTTTTAGGTGTATTGAATTATGTACATAAATATATTCCCAGTTGTCAGAGAATACTGCTCCCATTCGACAGCACTTGAATTCTGGATGGTCACCAGAAGCAACTAAAGCAGTCAAAATACTAAAAGAAGAATGCCAGCATCTCCCAGAGCTAAAATCGCCAGGTAATGGATTTTTAATCCTCCAAAATGATGCTTTTGATTCTTTTTGGGATGCAGTCCTTTTTGAAAGACAGGAGGATGGAGATGAAATTTTATGTGCTTATGCATCCGGCGAATATTAGCCTCATCAGAAAAATTACTTCATTGCTGAAAAGGAAACCCTAGCCATCTTTAATGGAATTCAAAAACTCGAGCTATATCTTGATCCTACCAAGTTTTTGATAAGAACGGACTCTATGAATTTTAAATATTTCTTATCAACCAAAATATCAAAGCAACTCGCCAGAGGAAGATTATTGGCATGGTAGATTTGGTTCCAAATGTATGAATTTGAAGTTGAATGGGTCCCTGGTATTTCTAATTATTTAGCAGATTCCTTGACCAGAGATATGAATAAAGCCCATAATCATTTGTGCTCTAGTCGAAGAACTAATCTATTTGTTCTTCCAGGTAAATCGGCTAAATCAATGGCTTCAAAGATGCCAAGCATGGAAAAAAAAAAATGTAGGTGTTTTACTGGGATTAGATGAAGAATTGGTAAAGGTATATCCTCTACCTAACATGAAAGTAAAACTCTATTTTAAAACACTTGATGATTATTGGTCGAAACAATATACTGATGATATGATCAAAGTTTTGACAACTTTGAATTATTATCAGATTATTGGTGGTGTGGATTTTTCCTTTGCTATCTACACCTCTGATAAAATGTTGGATCTAGATGAAATTAATATGTGTGAGAAGGTTGAGAGATTTCTAAAGTCTCTAAGAATTCCAGATCTCTTTGAAGAGCTCGAAGCAGCATTTCTTCAAAGAATTGATGAAAATTTTGAAAGTACAGATTGTTTTCCCGAGTATGAATTGTTTGAACCTTTTACTGATTGGGAAATCAAATATGGTCTCTGCAGAAAGAAGCCCCAGATAAAAGCCTCTTAATGTATCGAGAGATCGCTGCAGTATTTAAGAACTTTTTCAGCACCACGGGATTACCAAAGAATAGAATTTAGAAATCCCATTTTTCCAAACCCCTTTTCTCAGATTTATGGTCCAGAACGAATTGAAGAATCTGTTTTAGCAGATAATGCTGAAGAAGTAAAGAAGATTTCTCTATGGCTCAAAGAATTATACCGGCTGAGGTTACCTGAAAAATTGTCCATGATTATAACCTTAGAAAAATTTCAAGGAAAGAAAAAAGTAATCAAATTACTGATTAATCAAAAATATTTGATTACTATTAGTGTTTTGAATGGAAATTGGACTGATGATGTACTTTGCTTAATCAGATTGCTACTGTCTACCAAATTTTGTTCATCCATGATCTTTGAACTAGGATGGCAGCAGAAAGAGGATGTTAATCATAATTGCAAGCTTTGGGTTCAGTGCGCTATTGAACGTTCCGTCAGAATGTTCCAAATTTTCAAATGGGAATTATTAGATGGAGTCGAGATGCCAGTTCAATCACTGCCAGAATTCCGTAAAAGTAAGAAATATTCTTTCCTTGACATAGAGATAAACCCCATGGCTTATATGAACAGATGGAAGAAATCAGATGATAAATATCTTTTCCCACAAAAGAATCTCTATGTGATAGCAGATACCATCAAATTTGATATAGGACAATCTTCACGAGCCCCACGAAAATAAGAATCTTCTACTAAAGAAAAAGAAGCTACAAAAAAAGGTAAAAACAAGGTATCCGACGAAAAAGAAACTATATTTGTGGACCTGTACCAAGATGCTCAAGATCAGCAAGATCATGCGTGGGAATCAGAATATTTGGAATGGGTACATCAGTCTTGGGCTAATTAAAAGGTTCCTTCATCCTCATCCGAAATCAGTGAACCTGATCATGATGAAGATTTTGATAGTGACAGAGAACCTAAAGGACCGTGGTAGTGCGTCTTTAGTTTCAATTGTTGTACTCGAGAATATTGAGCAGACACCGTCTGGGCCAATAATGCCTAACAAGGACCCTCAATAATTCTCATATTTTTTCTTAGATTATATATAGGTGTGTGTTGGTATTTTTTGATCATCGAGTGTGCGAGTGAGTGTGCATTAGTTTGTGAAAGAGTGTTTGTATCCATGCTCTGAGAGATAAGAGACTTTCAGGCTCTACTCTAAAGCATAACCTGATATGTAACATTTTATTTGAATTAATACTGAAGCCTGCTGGGCTGCCTGTCTGAGGACAGTTCTTTCCAAGATCACTAAAAGTTGGGATTATAAAGCGAGTTGAAGACCAGAGGAGTCGTGTGTAATCGTATTTCCCGTGCCCGTGGTAGATAGCGTGAGGAAGCTCTGCTAATTTTCAGTTGTTCAAGTAAGTTACTGAGTCCACAATCTTATTTTCCTGAGTCCACAACCTTATTTGGTATCGGAGCCCTGTCTCAATTCTGTTATGGCTAATATTTTACACTCTTTCTCTACCATCGATCGTAAAATCATTAATGAAGTAGCTTCTCGAGTTGTTCAGTCTGAAGATCCAAATGAATCTCATGAATTTGTAGAAAATCCTGAGACTTGGAATCCACCGTCGCTTGATGCAACTGATGTTTATAAACTACCTATGTCTTATGTCTTTAAGAAGAAGTCTTTTTTAAAAGAGGTAGAAGTTACTATTAAGATTTCTGGTCCCTCTGTTCAGATAGTAGCTTTAAAACGTTTTTCTGATGATGAAATTAAGAAGTTCCGACAATATGCCAAAGATAAAAAATATAATTATCTTCATTTTGGAGGTATCCGTATTGGTCTTGCTCCTTTATTCCGTCATGGGTTAAACACTCCTTGTATTGCTGAAGTCTTTGATACCCAACACCACAGCTATGACCATGCCCGAATAGGAACTATAATGGGTAATTTATCCACAGGCTGTCAATATGGAACTATTTATCCTGATTATTCTATAAGCCTGACAGATATTCATCTAAAAGATTGTTGGAAATTAATGACTGGGGTTCAAGGTATTCAGTTGGCAGAAGACAGTGAATATCTCTCTGTATTAGTTCAAACTTCTTTCCAGTTAACTAATACTGCTCATCCAAAGTTAAAACAGCCTGTCTTGAAAGACTGTGTGACTTTTGGTCTTTCCAATGCTCAAGTAGAAGGTGTTCTTTATGACCCAACTGAACTTCCAAACAATTGGTATTTCCAATATAAATCCATTGCAGATGACAAGAAGCCAGAGTCAAAACTTAAACGTATTGCTATCTCTGATGGTAGATTCAAGCTTATCCCTCCCAAGCCAGAGATTCAAAGACCTCTTGTCAAGCCTCGTCGATATGTTGTTCCTATTTCCACTTCTGACACTTCTTCCTCTAGAAGAACTGCTATGTCTCCTATTGAAGAAATATTTCATACTGACCCTGTTTTGGACTCTAATGAATTGTATATACCCGAGTCTAAACCATTCCTTGCTGTAAATAAAATGCACTGTATTTGTCATGTTCCTTTTGCTCCTGTCGAAGAATGGCAATATGCCAATCGTCGTTTTGTGAAAGGTGGAAAATGGCCTCCGAAGACAAAATTTTGCACCACCTCTTCAATGTCTAAACAACCAACCACTAGAGCTGATTGTGCCCCTTTAATAGAGCATAATTCAACCAATACCAATGACTTAGATCAGATCTATCAGATAGGTAACTATCTTACTACCTGGTGTGCACATGCCAAAGATGTTCTTGATGATCTCGGCTCTCAGTCTGAACAAATTCTTGCTAATCTCAACCTTCTCCAAGATGAACAACAAGAAGAAAGGCAGAGAAGAGAAGTCAAAGAAAGAAAGAAGAAAGAAAGAAAAAGAAGAGAATCTAAGGCTCCTACATTTTCTATTTCTATGGATACTCCCAACTATTGGGATATTGATGAAAAACAAGAAGAAAGTGGTGTTGAATCTAGTGTCCAAGCCTCTGAAAAGAAACTAGAATCAGCTAAATCATTAAATTTTTAGAAGCCCAAAAGTGAGATAGCCACTTTGGAAAATGCTACCACTAATTTTCCTTCTTTCATTTTACCTTCTTTACAGAAAGCTCATTTTTTTAGAGAGGTTCCAAAATACCCAAGGGTTGAAGACCTGTTTGCCACTAATTCTAGTGGATATGTTTTAGATTTAGATAAATCTAAAAATCCAGCTGAATCCATTAGAGTTTGGATTGGTGCCCTCTATCAAATGCAAGTTGTCTCCCGACTTGACAATATTTCTATTTTTTCCTTAGCCGAAAAAAGGATGGCCGGAATTGTCTATGACTGGTGGATGGGGCCATGAGACGAAGAAAGGATGAATGTAGCTGCTACAGGATTAGCTACATTAGAACTGCTACTTAAAACCCAATTTGTTCCTGAACCAGCAGATGAGAAAAAAGAAATCATTACCGATTTGGCACGTATGGAATTAAAAGATGTCAAATTTTTAGAACAGTTTGGCACTGATTATATGGCCAAATTTTATAAAGCCAATCTGACTAATGATTCTACCCAAAAAATTTCATTTTTATCTAAACTTCCTGGTAATATAGGAGATCTCATTATGAAAGATATTGAAGTCCAAGGAAAGAAAATTGATCAAACTTATTGGATAAATATTTTATTCAGATGTCAGGAAAAATTTAAATATCTCTGTTGGCAGAAGAATGCTCAAAAATTTTCTCCTGGTCTTGATGTTTGTCATTTTGTTTTGCCATGGACTCCATTAAAGAAACGAAAATAAAAAAGGTATGGCAAATAAAAACCGAAAAGAGTAGCCAATCCCCGAATGCCTTTCCACAAATTTAAATATATGAAAAAGCGCCGGCAACCAAAGAAAGACAATGCATGTTTTATCTGCAAGCAAGAAGGTCATTTTGCTCGAAAGTGTCCTAAGAGTTCCTCCAACAAGTTAAAAGCTTGTTTTGAAATTGATGATTTTGTTGATCATTAGTGTATTGTTGATTCACAAGATGAAGTATCAGATGTATATATTCTGACTGATGCTTCTTTGTCAGATTCTGAGTCTATTCCTGAAACTTGTCAGAAAATGAACCGATGTGTTGATTCAGATTGTGATCAAGACACTGAATTGCATTTCAGTGATGAATATAGCTCAGATGAATATATTGATGAAACATCTGAAGACATTTCAGATGATGATGTCTCTATTGCTCCTTGTATATCTTCCGATAATGGTTCAAAGAATTCCAATCCCGTTTTCCATTCCTTGCCTCCACAACTCACTCTGAATTCTTTTTGCCCCTATCCTAAGACAGTTTCTCAGTCTTCATCTTTGCCCACTTCAACCTCTGTTAATAATGCCGAAATTTATTTTCTGAAAAAGATTGTTAAGACTAACAATCTTCTGTATATCCCTGTTGAATTTCAAGTTAAAGGCGCTTGGATTAATGTTGATGCTTTCATCGATACCGGTGGTACTAATAATCTAGCTCGCCCTTCTTTGTTCAAAGGTTTATGGAAACCTTTACAGAACATTATTGTCTCCGAGACTATTGGCGGATCCGTTAATCTCACCCATTACGTAGATAATGTTTCTTTAAGAATTGGGGGGAGTATTGTCAAGTTTTCTGTTGTTCAACATTATGATACTTCTGCAAGTTTGTTTCTTGGCATGCCTTTTATTAATTCAGTATAACCAGTGACTATCAGTGAAGATAAAGTTATCTTCAACATAAAGAAAAAGGCAATTGCAGTTCCAAGACTTACTTTGGCTAATTCTGAAGCACGAAAAGAAAATAGTCAAAAGAAAGCAGGTACCAGAAGAAGACCTTTGAATGACTCTAATAATTGGCAAGAAGTGTTGCAGATTGATGAAGACAGGAGTCAGAATAAAACCAAGGAGAAAGCTAACAGAAATCCTGATTGGTTTCCCGAACAGATGACAACTTTTTATGAACTGCTGAAAAATTGTTCAGAGAATCCACAAGCATTTTGGAGTATAGCGAGTCCTCGGCAAGAGATTGAAACTCTTCATGACAATGGGGTTAAAGGTAAGCTTATACCCTTTACTCCAAATGATGAAAAATAAATTAGAAAGTAGATTGAAGAACTTCTGAATCTTCAATTGATCGAACCAAGTAATTCTCACTACTCATGTTCTGCTTTCCTGGTAAGAAATCATTCTGAAATCATAAGAGGTAAAGCTAGAATGGTGATAAATTATAAACCATTGAATGCTATCACCAAGAGCTTCAATTATCCTTTATCTCGCCAGGAAACTATTATGCAAAAGATTTAGTACAGCAATATCTTCAGCAAGTTTGACATGAAATCTGGTTACTACCAGATACAAATTAAAGAAGAAGATCGGCATAAAACTGCTTTCACTTGTCCTGCAGGATTCTTCCAGTGGAAAGTTGTTCCCTTTGGTTTGAAGAATGCTCCTGCATTCTTTCAAAGACGTATGTATTTTATTTTTGGAAAGTATGTTTTTATTCTTGTGTGTATAGAAGATATTTTGATCCATAGTCCTAATCTTGAAACTCATATGAAGCATCTGCAGATTTTTCCTGATGAAGCACGAAAGCACGGCATAGTGCTTTCAGAAAAGAAAATGGTTCTGTTTCAAGATAGTATTGATTTTCTTGGTATTCATATTCTTAATGGAAAATCCAAATCCAGCCTCATGTCCTGACAAAACTCTCTGGGTTTCCTTATGAGCTTCAAGATACCCAGATGATTCAAAGATTTTTAGGTGTATTGAATTATGTACATAAATATATTCCCAGGTTGTCAGAGAAGACTTCTCCCATTCGACAACAGTTGAATTCTGGATGGTCACCAGAAGCAACTGAAGCAGTCAAAATACTAAAAGAAGAATGCCAGCATCTCCTAGAGCTAAAACCGCCAGGTAATGGCTTTTTAATCCTCCAAACTGATGCTTCTGATTCTTTTTGGGATGCAGTCCTTTTTGAAAGACAGGAGGATGGAGATGAAATTTTATGTGCTTATGCATCCGACGAATTTCAGCCTCATCAGAAAAATTACTTCATTGCTGAAAAGGAAACCCTAGCAATCTTTAATGGGATTCAAAAACTTGAGCTATATCTTGCTCCTGCCAAGTTTTTGATAAGAACAGACTCTATGAATTTTAAATATTTCTTATCAGCTAAAATCTCAAAGTAACTCGCCAAAGGAAGATTATTGGCAGGGTAGATTTGGTTCCAAATGTATGAATTTGAAGTTGAATGGGTCCCTGGTATTTCTAATTATTTAGCAGATTCCTTGACCAGAGATATGAATAAAGCCCATAATCATTTGTGCTCTAGTCGAAGAACTGATCTATTTGTTCTTCCAGGTAAATCGGCTCAGGATGATAATTTTGAAACTTTTGTCAAAAGGTTTCAAATTCTCGATTTAGTACTTGGTGATCAGGTAGAAGAAATCAAGAAAATTGTTGGGCTAAAAATAAAAAGAAATCAATGGCTTCAAAGATGCCAAGCATGGCAAACAAAAAATGTAGGTGTTTTACTGGGATTAGATGAAGAAATGGTAAAGGTATATCCTCTACCTAACATGAAAGAAAAACTCTATTTTAAAACACTTGATGATTATTGGTCGAAACAATATACTGACGATATGATCAAAGTTTTGACAAATTTGAATTATTATCAGATTGTTGGTGGTGTGGATTTTTCCTTTTCTATCTACACCTCTGCTAAAATGTTGGATCTAGATGAAATTAATATGTGTGAGAAGGTTGAGAGATTTCTAAAGTCTCTAAGAATTCCAGATCTCTTTGAAGAGCTTGAAGTAGCATTTCTTCAAAGAATTGATGAAAATTTTGAAAGTACAGATTCTTTTCCCCAGTATGAATTGTTTGAAACTTTTACTGATTGAGAAATCAAAGATGGTCGCTACAGAAAGAAGCCCCAGATAAGAGTCTCTCAATGTATCGAGAGATCGCTGCAGTATTTAAGAACTTTTTCAGCACCATGGGATTACCAAAGCATAGAATTTAGAAATCCCATTGTTCCAAACCCCTTTGCTCAGATTTATGGTCCAGAATGAATTGAAGAATCTGTTTTAGCAGATAATGCTGAAGAAGTAAAGAATATTTCTCTATGGCTCAAAGAATTCTACCGGCTCAGGTTACCTGAAAAATTGTCCATGATTAGATCCTTAGAAGAATTTCAGGGAAAGAAAAAAGTAATCAAATTACTGATTAATTAAAAATCTTTGATTACTATTAGTGTTTTGAATGGAAATTGGACTGATGATGCACTTTTCTTAATTTGTTTACTACTGTCTACCAAAGTTTGTTCATCCATGATCTTTGAACTAGGATGGCAGTAGAAAGAGGATGTTAATCATAATTGCAAGCTTTGGGTTCAGTGTGCTATTGAACGTTCCGTCAGCATGTTCCAAATTTTAAAATGGGAATTATTAGATCGAGTCGAGACGCCAGTTCAATCACTGCCAGAATTCCATAAAAGTAAGAAATATTCTTTCCTTGACATAGAGATAGACCCCATGGATTATATGAACAGATGGAAGAAATCAGATGATAAATATCTTTTCCCACAAAAGAATCTCTATGTGATAGCAGATACCATCAAATTTGATATAGGACAATCTTCACGAGCCCCACGAAAAGAAGAATCTTCTACTAAAGAAAAAGCAGCTACAAAAAAAGGTAAAAACAAGGTATCCGACGAAAAAGCAGCTATATTTGTGGACCTGTACCAAGATGCTCAAGATCAGCAAGATCATGCGTGGGAATCAGAATATTTGGAATGGGTACATCAGTCTTGGGCTAATTAAAAGCTTCCTTCATCCTCATCCAAAATCAGTGAACCTGATCATGATGAAGATTTTGATAGTGACCGAGAACCTAAAGGACCGTGGTAGTGCATCTTTAGTTTCAATTATTGTACATGAGAATATTGAGTAGACACCATCTGGGCCAATAATGCCTGACAAGGACCCTCAATAATTCTCATATGTTTTCTTAGATTATATATAGGTGTGTGTTGGTATGTTTTGATCATCGAGTGTGTGAGTGTTTGTGCATTAGTTTGTGAAAGAGTGTTTGTATCCATGATCTGAGAGATAAGAGACTTTCAGGCTCTACTCTGAAGCATAACCTGATATGTAACATTTTATTTGAATTAATATTGAAGCCTGCTGGGCCACCTGTCTGAGGACCGTTCTTTCCAAGATCACTGAAAGTTGGGATTATAAAGCGAGTTGAAGACCAGAGGAGTCGTGTGTTCTCGTATTTCCCGTGCCCATGGTGGATAGTGTGAGGAAGCTCTGCTAATTCTCAGTTGTTCAAGTAAGTTACTGAGTCCACAATCTTATTTGCCTGAGTCCACAACCTTATTTCGTATCGGAGCCCTGTCTCGATTCTGTTATGGCTAATATTTTACACTCTTTCTCTACCATCGATCGTAAAATCATTAATGAAGTAGCTTCTCGAGCTGTTGAGTCTGACGATCCAAATGAATCTCATGAATCTATAGAAAATCCTGAGACTTGGAATCCCCCGTCGCTTCATGCAACTGATGTTTATAAACTGCCTATGTCTTATGTCTTTAAGAAGAAGTCTTTTTTAAAAGAGGTAGAAGTTACTATTAATATTTTTGGTCCCTCTGTTCAGATAGTAGCTTTAAATCTGTTTTCTGATGATGAAATTAAGAAGTTTCGAAAATATGCCAAAGATAAAAAATATAATTATCTTCATTTTGGCGGTATCCGTATTGGTCTTGCTCCTTTGTTTCGTCATGGTTTAAATACTCCCTGTATTGCTGAGGTTTTTGATACCCGACACCAGAACTATGACCATGCCCGAATCAGAACTATCATGGGTAATTTATCCACAGGTTGTCAGTATGGTACTATTTATCCTGATTACTCTATAAGCCTAACAAATATTCACCTGAAAGACTGTTGGAAATTAATTACCAGGGTTCAAGGTCTCCAATTGGCAGAAGATAGTGAGTATCTCTCTGTATTAGTTCAAACTTCCTTCCAGTTGACTAATACTGCTCATCCAAAGTTAAAACAACATGTCTTAAAAGACTGTGTTACTGTTGGTCTTTCAAATTCCCAAGTTGAAGGTGTCCTATATGATCCTACTGAACTTCCTAACAATTGGTATTTCCAGTATAAATCCATTACTAATGACAAGAAGCCCGAATCAAAACTCAAACGTATTTCTATCTCTAACGGTAGAGTCAAGCTTATTCCTCCTAAACCAGAGATTCCTAGATCACTTGTCAGACCACGTAGATATGTTGTTCCTATGTCTTTTTCTGAAGCATCTTCTTCAAATAGAATTGATCGTCCTCCTATTGAAGAAGTTTTTCCTTCTGAGCCTCAGTTGTCTTCAACTGAATTGTATATACCATAAGCTAAACCTTTCCTTGCTGTAAATAAAATGCACCGTATTTCAAGTACTCATTATCCTCCTATAGAAGAATGGAAATATGCCAATCGTCGCTTTGTAAAAGGTGGAAAATGGCCACCCAAAACAAAATTTTGTACCACCTCTTCAATGTCTAAACAACCTGCAACTCGAGCTGACTGTGCCCCTCTGATTGAG
>JAXQQM020091497.1:0-385709 GCA_034641835.2 Pinus albicaulis | reverse complement strand
GAGAGGGGAGGGGAAATGAATCAGGAGGAGGTGGGGGGGGAGGCGAATGAGGAGAAGAGAGGGAGAGGGTGGATTTTGAGAGTGACAAGGGGAGATGGTGGAGGAGAGGGAGACATGGAGATGGGGAGGAGGATGAGGAGGAGAGGGGAGGGGAGACGAATTAGGAGGAGGTTGGTGGGAGATATGAGGAGAGGAGAGGGAGAGGGTGGATGGGGACAGTGAGGTGCGGGGGCGAGGGCGGGGGGGAGAGGATGGGTGGGTAGAGGGAGGAGGAGGAGGGGAGAGGGAGAGGGAGGAGGAAAGGGGTGAGAAGGGAGGAGGAGGAGGTTGGGGGTGGTATAAGGGGAAAATGATGAGGGAGAGGATGGATGGGGAGAGGGAGGAGTAAGGGGGAGGGGGTTGTATATGGGGAAGAGTAGGAAGGGGGAGGGGAGAGGAGAGGGAGAGGATATATGGGGAGAGGGAGGATGAGGGAAGAGGAGGAGGAGAGGGAGGAGGAGAGGGAGGAAGAGGAGGAGGAGGAGGAGGAGGAGTTTGGGGGTGGTATATGGGGAAGAGCAAGAGGGGGATAGGCGAGAGGAGAGGGAGAGGATGGATGTGGAAAGGGAGGAGGAGAAGAAGGGGGGAGAGGGAGGAAGTGGTAGGGGTCCAGAGGTGGAGGAGTGGGGAAGAGAAAGAGTGGGGAGGGGAGAGGAGAGGGAGAGGATGGAGGGGGGGGAGGGAGGATGGAGGGGAGAGGGGAGAGGGAGGAAGAGGAGGAGGGGGAGGAGGAGGAGGATGAGGAGGTTGGGGGTTGTATATGGGGAAGAACAAGAGGGGGATAAGGGAGAGGAGAGGGAGAGGATGGATGTGGAAAGGGAGGAGGAAGAGGAGGGGGGAGAGGGAGGAAGCGATAGGGGCGCAAAGGTGGAGGAGGGGGGGAGAGCAAGAGTGGGGAGGGGAGAGGAGGGGGAGAGGATGGAGGGGGGAGGAGGGAGGAAGTGGGGGCGAGGGGAGATGGAGGAAGGGGAGAGAGGGGGAATAGGAGGAGGTTGAGGGTGGTATATGGGGAAGAGGAGGGGGAGGGGAGGGGAGAAGAGAGGGAGGAAGAGGCAGAGGGGAGGGGAGGAGGAGGGGGAGGCAGAGAGGGAGGAGGGGAGGTGTGGTGGTATAAGGAGGTTGGAGGTGGTATAAGGGGAAAAGGAGAAGGGGATGAGGGGAGAGGAGAGGGGCAAGGGGATAGGGGAGGGGTAGGAGAGGGAGATGATGGATGGGGAGAGGGAGGACGAGGGGAAATGGGGAGGGGGAGGAGGAGGAAGGGCGGGGGGGGAGGTAGAGTAGGAGGGGAGAAACACAGGAGGGGGGGAGGGGAGAGGAGAGGGAGAGGATGGGGGAGCAGGTGAGAGGAGGAGGAAGGGGAGGGAAGAGGAGGAGGAAGGGGTAGAGGTAAGAGGAGGAGGAGGAGGTTGGGGGTGATATAAGGGGAAAAGGAGGAGGCGAGGGGGGAGGGGGAGGCAGAGTGGGAGAGGGGAGTTGGGTGGCAGGGAGGTTGAGGAGGAGGGGGGGAAGAGTAGGACGGGGGTAGGGGAGAGGAGAGGGAGAAGATCGAGAAGGGGGATAGGGAAGAGGAGAGGGTGAAGATGATGGAGATAGAGGGAAGAGGAGGGGGGAGGAGGAGGGGGGAGGAGGGGGGAGGAGGAGAGAGGGAGGAATGGGGGGGGGGGAGAGGAGGAGGAGAAGGTCGTGTTTGTAAATTATTTGTTGCATTTTTAATTTTGAAAGTGATGTGCTTTCCATCACTTGTTTGAGCGATAATGATATTCATGTTAGCCTTGTTTTTATAAGTCGTGTGTTGTATTTTTTTCATGTAAAAGTGATGAGGTGTTACCATCACTTCGAAATGCGATGAAGATGGTGCCCTTGTTTTATGAGTCCTTTGATGCATTTCTTTCATGTAATAGTGATGAGGTGTTTACCATCACTTCGAAATGCGACAATGAAGTCTTGTTTGGTAAAGGTAGCTCAGGTATGGTTCCCTTTTGATGTAAACTTGACCACTGAGTACATCTTATAAGCTCGTGGCAAGTATGGGAATATTTGGGTCATAGATTGGTCAATTTGAGCATGTGTTTGCATGGGATTGTACAACAGGTTTTCAAGAGATGTAGGTGTTAGTTCAGTACTTATGGCTCTGAAGGACACAGGTGAAGGAGAAGGAAGGGTGAATTTTCCAGACGCTTGTGGTGTAGTAGTACACATCAATGCAGATTATTTTGATGCTTTTAGAGGACCAAAAGCTCCTTAGCGGGGAGGATTCATCCAAGTGGCTCTACAGACACACGCAGGACAAAAACGCTCAAAACTCAAAGTGTTTGTATTTCTCTCGAACCAGGTTCAGGTTGAAGAGCTTGTCACACTAATCGCAATGGTGTGAATGGTTCGTCAAATCAAGCTCGTATGCGAAGGATAGGAGTGGTAAAAGTTTTGGTTTGACTTGAATGACTGGGCAGGTTAAGGACGATGCAAATTTGACCTTTCCTGCCCATCGGATTCTGGCAAGCTCAGGATAGATTCTAGCAAAATTTGTGGGATGATTAATTTCACTCCTACGGTCAAAATCATAATTTTCAAAAGATTATAATTTGTTTTTAATTACAACAAAAAATTAATTAAAAAAAGGGGGTGGCAAGACACCGCCCTTGGCACTCCACCCGACTAACTATAAAATATTTTAAAAATATATATTGGAAGATCCAACGGGTCGTGACCCCTGCCGGACCCACAAAAACCAACATATATTACAAACATGTTTCATATAGTGGCCACCATAAAACATAGTTGCGGTGGGTGTCGAACCCGCTCGACTTAATAGCTGGCCGGTCCACCGACAGAATCGCAAATAACCTCCACTCCATGCTATAGCATGTGATAGCTCCAATGTAATGTGGGTGGCGCGGGTGTCAGTTCCATCATGAACCTGACCACTGCCAAATTGTTGCTATGATTACCATACAGAGCCCACTCCCCTGGTGGGAGTTAAGGGGCGGGCCGCCCAATGCGGGTCTGACACCCTCCACTTTGGTTAAAAAATATGTATGTGGTTTTTAAAAAATAAATGGCACGATATTAATCCTTTTTAGGAGGGGTCATGGTTTGATCACCCGACCTTCTCCCTCCTAAAATGGATCCAATCCAACTCATCTAAACATGTTTTTTTAAAACTCCACCCAAGAAATAAACTTAAACCTAGCATTTACATGGTGCACCCAAGCTAGACCAGAGCAGGAGTGCCCATGTAGATCGAGGACATTTGCAGGTGGAAACATGAGCGTGGAGTAGTAATTATGCAGGTGGAACCATAAGCCTTGAAATTTTCCCGGGAAGGTAATTTTTCTCCATGTCGGAATATAGTCAAGTTTATAGTCATTTTTCACAGTTTTTTGTACGGAATGAAATGGAGATGTCAGATTTGCCTTTTGAGTTGCAGATTTCCAATACACCCATGGAGAAACTACTTGGAGGAACCTAATGGGAATCTAAAAGATTCCATTTTGCCCCAGATCTTCACTTTCTCAGAATTCAGCAAATCGACAGTCATTTTTTAACTATTCGACATCACAACGCTAATGATATATTCAAAATTTTCATCTATGATTTAAATTTTTCGATCACTTTTTGAAGTGAAGTTGCAGGTGTCAATTTTCAGGGAGTGAGAAGTTAATTTCACACCTTTCGATGCCACAATCATGATGGTGTTTTCAGATCTAGTAGCAGTAGCAACCATTCTTCAGTCATCTTCAACGTGAGCTATATGATGTGATTCTTTCATGTACTTATTTTTTCCAAGATGCTTACTGCTGTAAAAATCCCTGTTGATGTATGAGTCATGGGATGTTGTCTTGTTTTTTTTTCTTTTTATTGATGTCCTTTCTGTCATGGACTTGTATTATTTTTTAGATCCCTTTTATGCCATGTTAGAGGGATACTCCCTGCCACATATATGTCATTGAGATCCCTTGTTTTACATGTTGGCGGGATTTTCAGAGTCTTTATGCTTGAGAAATCGTTATACTGATAAGAGTCCTTCTTATGCATGAGAGATTTGCAATGGAAAATCTTGTAGAGAGGTCTATCCACTCTTGCGTGAGGTCATTTTCCTTGTATGTTAGAAAAACACATCCATGTACATCTTCTACTTAGAACACTTAGTGCAGTGGCCTACACCATCGTGATACTGAGGCCCCGAGATGTAGTCCATCCTAGACGAAATTCGTTATCAGATGACATCTTCTTATGATTGTTGATTTTGACATATTACGTTTCTCTTATTTACAACATGCAGTTGTTAATTTAAGTTCATTAATGCCTCAATGAATGAAATTCTAATTTATCATCCAAACTAAAAGGTCTTGGTTAAGGGTATCAAGAATTTACCCTGAATCAAGAAGGGGAGGTGGCCCATTAAAACTTGAACTTGAATCCAACAAATCTCACAGTTGTCACAATATTAAATTGCCAGGACATGACAATAAGACTTTGGTACACACAGTATTCGAGAAATTTATGAAATGTGATGACCTTCTACCGACGTAAATCATAGGCTTAATTAATGGTTAGGTTTTTGTGAGTTTTCAGAAGGGTAAAATTTAATATGTGTTGGTTTACATATAAACCTAAGACTTCTGTTTAAGATTAGTAAGCATGCCATAGAAGATTGAAGTTGAGAATGAACGTCTGATGCAAGAACAAGAAAGGATACTTAAGATCCTTTCCGACAAGCAGAATGAAGGGGTGTTACAACCCAATCCCGATAGGGATATGAAAGAATAGAATGAAGGAGAAACCAAGGACCAAACCACGGACATAATCGGTAGGATACCTTCATAGAAAATAAATAAGAATAAGAACTATAATGAAGCAATGTCTGGTAATGTTTCAGATCAACAGGAAATTAAGAAGCAAAAAAGTGGAGCTACATGGTGGGTTTTGAAAAATAAAACCACCTACATTCAATAAAAAAGCTAATAAGGTGGCAGAGGCCTGGTTGATAAATATGAATAATTGCTTTCAAGTATATGAGTATAGAAGCAACCTTAAAGCCAAACTGGCCATTTACCAGTTGATATAAAAAGCCACTCTATAGTCGGAGGAGGTAAAGAATGTTCATAGCATTGAAGATAAATATGTGACATGGGATTCATTCCAACAATACTTTAAAGAAAAATATTTAAAAAAACATTTCTATGACCAAAAATCTAGATAAATTTGTGGTTTGAAGCCGGGTTAGATGACTATGGACGAGTATATTACCAAGTTCACCTCCTTATTAAGATATCTTCCTTATGTCAGAGAGGAAAAGGCTAAGGTTCAAAGGTTCCTGAGTACTTTTCCAACTCACATGAAGGAATGAATTGAATTCGTAAATCCTAGGACCATGGACAAAGAAATTCGAAAGGCAAGAATGTGCTACCAATAGTCCAACGAAAAATTGGAAGTGGGAAAAATTTGGCAGCCAAAAAAAGGACAGAAAAATAGTTCAAAGTTCAAGGGTGCCAAAAGTAACAATTTGAAAATTTTTGCGTGAAGTTCGCTATGCCTAAACAAGGAAACATTTCCAAACAACCCCTGCAGTGTTGGAGGTGTGGTGAGGCGCATTATTACCAAAATTTTTCTTAATGAGGGGGAAGTGAAATAGTTACTAATATTTAGGAAGATTCTACAGTTGGAGATGTAGCTCGAAAGACACCTTGAATAAACGTAGCTTTGGAAGATCGTTAAGCAGATTATGAGCCAACGATTGTAGAGTTGGAAGGTAAGCTACTTTCCTAGTCTGTTTCTATTTTGGTTGACCCAGGTGCAATTTAATTTATGTAAAATGAAAAATAGTAGAAAAAAAATAAGTGCCAAAATTCTAAACTGTACTTTGGAAATTGGAGACCAGCAGTTGAACGTGGATCTGAACATACTACCATTAGGATCATATGATGTTTTTCTAGGTATGCATTGGCTAGAAAAGCATTGGACTTTGGTGACTGTAAAGAAAAGATTATTTACTATAGAATGCAAGATGGAACACACAAAGAGATTCAAGGAATACTCTTACTAAGAATACTCTAAGATATTCCATGGAGCATAAATATCTACCATCCACTTCATAATTATTGATCATTAAATTAAAATTCTAGAATTCTTATTATAGAATAAAGTCCCTATTGCTATAATTTTTCTTTTTAGATAATTATTGAATTATTGAGTTAATTATATTTTAACGTCCACCAGAATAACAATAGTGTATGGTAGTACCAGTCTCCTCATTTTAACATGCCCCTCACTGAATTCATGCTAGCATGCTGCCATAAATATCCTTGACTTTTCTAAAAGAATCACATCCCAAAATGAAATGATTTTCAGATTCCACTACCCCAAAAGTGAAGAAAAATACACACCTTTTCTTCCCAAGCTTCTTTAGGTCTCTTGAATGGTCCCTTTTCATGTCAAATTTGATGTAAGTTACTTATTAATTAAGCAGTAATAATATTTTCTCTCCACCAAATTCTAGCTCCAATGTACTCTTTTTGTTGGAGATCACAAGTGGGGTTGAATTCAGTGAACATAGTACTTCTTCTTTCTACCCAACTCTTTTCACCATATACCCTTACTAAACTTCTGCATAGGAAAATTCCTTAACTCTGCTATTTGTGGTACATGCATTGAGGTAAATATTCCATTTTTCGCATTTTATTTCTTTCACTCGGCCATCTACCTCCTCCCATTTGCACAATTATTTTTAGATACAAAACGATAATTGTATATTGTGCATCATTGTGATAATAAAATGGTATATATCGTGATATTGTAGGTTCAAATACCCCAAATTTACCCATGTTTGCATACGGGCATATCTATACACCTATAAGCTATAGTGAATGCATGTCAGGTGAGAAAGAAACCTACGTAGTTGTTGATTGTGTCTCATGCAAGTAATGTTGTTTGATGCAAGTTTGTGTCATGCAAATCCAAAATCAACTTATGTGTCATGTGAGTACACAACTAGTGAAATTAGTGATTTGTTTCAAGAGAATATAAAACTAAGTTATTTATTTTGTGTCACTTAAATATGCCTAATTATCTAATATTTAATCTATATATGTATTCTAATTTAATAACTTAAATTAAGCAAAACACCGCTATTAAAATTAAAAATCATAAATATAACTAATAGATAATTAACTATATTCTACCACTTTACTACTCTACTTTAAATACATATAAAAAATTAAATTAAAAAAAATATATATATAATTAATAATTATTTTAAAATAAATAATATATATCATAAAAAAAATCAACTATAATTAAATTAAAAAAACAATATATAATAAACCATTATTTTAATATAAATAAATATATAACATAAAAAAATCAACTATAGATATATTTTCACTTAATAAAACAATATATAATAAATAATTATTTTGATATAAATAAATTTATAACACAAAAAAATCAACTATAAATATATTTTCTCTTAATAACTGTTTTTATATAAATAAATAAATAAAAAACAGTGATGGATATATTTTCGCTTCTCTTTGCATTTGTTTTCCAACCACATTATGAAAACCAAAATCTTATTACAGACTTTTCTAAAAGGAAAATTTTATAAAGCAAATCACGAATGGATGTAAATAACTAAAAATCCCCATAGGAAAAAGCCGCAGTGTAACAAATTTTTAAATTTTTTAATATAAAACAAATAATTTACTATTGCATTGTGCGTCCTTAAACCCCTAATCCAAAAAGAGCCGCCACTCAAGAATCTTCAAGAAACTTGGTTTGCATATTTACTTTTATATATATATATATAATATTAAATTATAAAAACCATAATCCATTTGCAACAAAGGCCAAAAACTTGTCAAAATCTCAGAGAAGTGCATATGGATGACTTGATTTTAGTTCATGGATAACCGCAGCGAATTTCTCATTTCGGACCACACTACCTTCGTAACCCTGATTCATTGGTTCCCTTACTTACCATCTGGAGAAGGACTTTAACTCCGACATCCAACTTTTAACGAGCTGCAAAACAAACTCAGTTTAACTAGTTCTAACTCAGTGATGAGATAGTTAGATGTCCAGTGAATTAAATTAGATTTCATTCACAAGTAGTGATCAATCACATAACTGACGAGTCACTTTTAATATATGCATGCATGCCAATTCTTATGAAAAAAATAGTGATCAATCACATAACTGATGAGTCACTTTTAATAGATGCATGCATGCCAGTTCTTCTGAAAACCTAGTTGAGACAGAGGTTAAAGTGAACATAACTATTAGTTGTATTATCAGAAAACTTATTTGAGCCCAATTATAAAGTCATGGGAAGCCCATGATGGATTAAATAGGGATTAATTGCTTAGGGACTGTGTGAGCAAGGCTGGGCTAAGGAGGGGTTGAGAATTGGCTAACTTTTTGTCAATTTTTCCTGAGAATTGCTAGTCAATTTTGAGCGGGATTAGAGCGAAATAGTGAGGAGAGTGCATGATTTTATCAGTGTTATAAAGCATTGTATTGTTTCATCATTCTTTGAATTTGTACAATATATGATAGAGGGGTTTTGAGCAGGTTCTTTCCCGAAGATACATCTTGTGTTATGTGATTGATAATTTATTTCTCTTACTTACATGTGATTGAGTGACTGTTTTATATTCCACAAATATAGTAGAAAGATTCAATATCCTGTTTCAGTACATCACAATATTGGATTGAATCCATTGGTATAGAGATTCTATATAATTTCTATAGGGGATGTTACCTTAAGAAACTTTTTATATGATATTTTAAATTTATATGTATATTTCACTCATATACTAGGGAATAGTATAAATTAAATGACAAATAAATATGGATAGGCATCAAAATAATTTTTTCCTCATGATACATCTTACAATACCAAGATTTAAATAATTAATAAAATTAGCTAAATTATAATTTGATTTTAAATTATTATTAATACTAGCCTAAATCCAAGTTAACTCCACATATACCAAACCTTGAAAGGGATCAAATTTCCATCTCAAGAGATTTGATGCCACACAGTGCTTGCCAGATATGGAGTTAAGATGGATGTAGGTTGATCTAATTCCCCCATTTAAATAATACATCTTCCACATGAATAAGATGGGTTCTCATAAACCTAGAGCCAAAAAAAAGCAGTAACTTGACGAAGTCAAGTTTACCTTAACTATTCAACAAAAATTAATAATAAAAAAATAATAATGTAGAATATTTATTTTAAAATAGGATTATTTTTATTTTTTTATTTTGGTGGATCTAAAATGTTTACATTACATTAATGTTTTTATTTTTATTTTTATGCATTTTAACCGATTTAAAATGTTTACAAGACAATACATTGCAATACCTCTTGCATACTAGGTTGGGGAGCATCCCTTGAAGCAATTATATATATATATATATATATATATATATATAACTAGATTCTTTACTATGAGGAATAATCTCCACTTTATTATAGATATTGTTAACTTGCAAATAGGTTTTGATACAGTACGATGGGCCAATACTATAGCTTACTAATAACACATTCTCAAAAAACTTTAACTCATGTTCATGTGACACATGCTCCTATGATATATTTTTTAATTAATAAAATTAATTCAAAAGAAAGAAAGTGAATAACTACTTTTGAGATAAATCCCAACTTTTGATGAGTAACTATTACTAAGAATACTCTAGGATATTCTATGGAGCTTAAATATCTACCATCCACTTCATAATTATTGATAGTTAAATTAAAATTCTAGAATTCTTATTATAGATCGAAAGTCCCTATTGCTATAATTTTTCTTTTTAGATAGTTATTGAATTAATGAATTAATTATATTTTAATTTCCACAAGACTAACAATAGTGTATGGGAGTACCAGTCTCCTTGTTTTTTGTCTTTTGCAATTCAATCATTTTCATACTCAAATTGATGATGGGTTGTCCCAACCTTCTAACAATCCCCTCTCTGAAAAGAAAATACCATCACATCCCAAAATGAAATGATTTTAAGATTCCACTACCCCGAAAGTGAAAAAAGTACACAACTTTTCTTCCTAGGCTTCTTTAGGTCTCTTCCATGCTCCCTTTTCATGTCAAAGTTGATGTGAGTTACTTCTTAATCAAGCAATAATAATAATTTCTCTCCACTAAATGCTAGCTCCAACGTACTCCTTTTGTTGGAGATTACAAGTGGGGTTGAATTCGTTGACATAGTACTTCTTCTTCCTACCCAAGTCTTTTCACCATATACACTTATTGAAATTCTCCATAACAAAATTCTTTAACTCCTTACTATTTGTAATACATGCATTGATGTAAATATTCCATTTTTCGCATTTTATTACTTTCTCTCGGTCATCTACCTCCTCCCATTCACTTAATTCTTTTTAGATACACAAGGATAATTGTATATTGTGCATCACTTTGATAATATAGTGGTAGGATAATTGTGTATTGTGCATCACTTTGATAATAAAGTGGTATGCATCACGATATTCCCGGTTCAAATATCCCCAATTTACCCATGTTTGCATAGGGGCATATGTATACACCTATAAATTATAGTGGACGCATGTAAGGTGAGAAAGAAACCTACGTAGTTGTTGGTTGTCTCTCATGCAAGTAATGTTTTGTGGTGCAAGTTTGTGTCATGCAAGTCGAAAATCAACTTATATGTCATGTGAGTACAAAACTAGTTAAATTAGTGATTTGTTTCAAGAGAATATAAAACTAACTTATTTATTTTGTGTCAGTTAAATATGCCCAATTATCTAATATTTAATCTATATATCTTCTCTAATTTAATAATTTAAATTAAACAAACCATTCCTATTAAAATTAAAGATCATAAATATACCTAATAAATAATTAACTATATTCTACAACTTTACTACTCTATTTTAAATAGATATAACATTAAATTAAAAAAACAATATATAATCAATAATTGTTTTCAATGATATGTTTTCGCTTCTCTTTCTTGCTCACTGTTGGTTTAACCACGTTATGAAGGAAAAAATCTTATTGGAACATTGCTAAAAGGAAAATTTTGAAATGTGCGAGAAATAGAATTAGTTGTGAGTGGTTGAACGAGAGGGTGTAATTAGAATTGGTTACACATATTCGAGTTTGTTTCCTCGTTTCCGGGGAGGATTAGGTGGAGTGCGGTTCCCTATATAGGGTAGTGTAATTGAGCAATTGAATTCATTGTGTTGAGTGAGCTTGTCTCACGTTTATGGTGTTTTATATTGTGTTTGTTTTTGTTATTTTGGTATCGAACGACATGTTAGGTCGAGGTCAATTGGGTATTGGATTGAGCTCGGCTCATCCTTTATCTAAACCCATCGTAGGTCTTGTTCGTGAGCGGAGGCGTCCAAGTCAATCGACATTAGTTGGTAACGCGGGGATTAGATATATGTTGTCGAAAGCCCTCGGCAGTTTCAAAGGAACGCGATTGGTGCGCATTGCGGTGTATGGCGTTGATTGAGAGATCCTTGTTTGTTCTTCTTGTATTGATACGTGCGAGGCAATAAAATAGTGGAGCACGCGCCGATCGATACCTCACCCACGGAGGTTGCTCGCCCACGGAGAGATACATTCATAACGGCGCGTGGAGCACGGAGTTCATCGCGAGCTGCGTATTGACTCTTTCTTTGTTCGACTTACTGATTTCAGCTGTTTGTTGACACTCTTCCACAGGCAAGTATGCAATGGGAAGCATTGTCGTGCGCTTCCGATTTCATAATTTGCTGGTCGACTTTTTCTTGCCGGTGCGTGTGTTTCTTTTTCCCGTGCGTGGAGCTTTAAAGTTCTTGGGGGCGAGTGAAATTTCTGGTCGAGTTCTTTTAAGTTTGGGGTTTGATACCATTTTCTGCATTCGAAGTTAAAGGCATTTTTTGTTGTGCATTGGAGCATAGCAAAATATTAAAAGACGGTAGTGTTTTTAAGTTTGGGGTTCGAATTTTTAAGAGCTCGCTTGTTACCATAAAGGGATTTTCTTTTAAAAAAGGAGCAAGTTTGAAAGTTTTGTTTGAAGTTTTAAAAAAAAAAAAAAAAAAATCAAACTAAATAGAGTGTGTAAGAAGCTTATAATTTTTGAATTTGGTCATTGGTGGAGAAATGGCTAATCCTCATATGATTCATATTTAAATGAGTCTTCAAAACTTGATGGAGAAAATTATGTAAAGAAGAAATTTGAAATTTAAGCTCATAAGCATGCGGGAGGCATACAATCTGCGGGCCCGATTGTCAAGGTGACGAAGACGAGCCTCAACCTCCTATGCCACTCAAGATTGGGAGCGTGAGGGCGAAAAGCAAGGGTCTTTACCTTCCGCATGTCGATGAAGGACAATATTATTCCTCACATTCGGGGCCTTGAAGAAACTTCAAGCGACTTGAGGACAACAAGAGTTTTATGTATTGCAATGCAAACCGTGTTTATTTTAAAAACAAGGCTACTTCATCTGATAAAATGGAAGCCCATGAGACCATTAGCAACTTTGTTTCCGAATTAAAGACTTTGAGTGATAAACTAGGTGATATTGGTGAAAAGGTGTCTAGTACGGACTTAGTAGCTGTTGCTTTCAAGGGGTTGGTTCCGGACTATAAAGTATTTATTTCAGCTCTCTCGGCTAGGCGAGCACCTCCTACATTTGAAGAATTGGAAATTTTAAGAATTCTTCTTGAAAAGAAGAGCGCATGAAAAATTTTATTTTGTTCGTTTGGCTTGTTGCCAAGAGGCAAGCTTGAAACCATTCGAGGAGACAACAGGACGAGACGAGAGGCCGATTTCAAGCAAAGAAAACGAAGGTATGGCACCTCAGTTCTTATCGTAAGAAAAACATTGAATGTGATTATTGTGGAAAACACGGACATACGGCACAAGATTGATATAGGAGAAAGAATAATGAATCAAATCAAAGACATAGAAGGCATAATGGAAATTACATAACGAACACATCGGTGAATGATGGATTTAAAAATCTTAAGTTATTTCTTTCGATCTTTGCATTTATGCACTGAAATGATGATGAGAATGCATGGTTCATCGATTACGATTATACATCTGCACACATGACTTGTAATAAAGAATGGTATGATAAATATTATGAGAAATGCGATGGTACACATTTTAGGGAGTAGCAGGTCACTTAAAGTTCAAGGCTATGGCATAATAAATGCATTTACCAGCAGCGGACAAATGCGACGATTCATAATGTGATGTATGTACTGCTCTCGGAAAGAATTTGATATGTTTCCTTATGGCGATAATCATTTTAAAAGTTGAATTTGGTAAATTGGGGTGTATAGTGAAAATGTTAAGAATTTTCAGGGTTGTTTCTCACCGGTACCGGGGTTGGAGGATTATGCAGTTGGATGTGACGGTGAAGCGCCATGTTGCATTGACATCAAAGAGACATCGGCCCAGTAACAATTATGGCATCACGAGGTATGGGCACCTAAATTACAATGATTTATCATTGTTGCAAAGAAATCAATGGTTTGAAAGTCTTCTGTTATGAAGTGTGAACATTTTACCATGTGAAGCTTGTGCACTTGGTAAGCAACATGAAAGTTTCCGGTTCATGCGAGAAACGAAAGTATGATATACTTGAATTAATTCACAGCGATGTATGTGGACTTTTATGCAAACTAGGTCTCTTGTTGGTGCTTCATACTTTGTTATTTTTATTGATGATAAATCTAGGTATGCAGTTATTTCATTGAAAAAATTTGTATATTTGAGTATTTTAAAAGAGTTTCGAACTATGGTCGAAAAACAAACGGGAAAGTGCATTAAAATGCTCGGATGTCGATCAAGGGGGGGTGAATATAAGTCGAAAGCATTTAACACCTATTGTAAATCTAATGGAATTCAACAACGAGTTCACGGTGCCACATACCCCTTTCAACCAAAATGGTGTTCTTTGAGCGATGGAATAGAACCTTGGTGGAATCTGCTCGTAGTATCTTGCAAAGGTAAGAACATCTCTAATGGTTTAAGGCGAGAAGCCATTAACAACTATTTGTTTATACGAAGAATCGATGTCCCACTAAGCGATTATTTTTCGGACTCCTTTTGAGTTCTTCCTTGGTTATAAACCTGATGTGAGTCATTTCAAAGTCTTTGGATGTGCACTGCTTTTGCTCATATTCCTAAGGCCTAACGGAAGAAAACTTGATGCCAAGTCAATCAAGTGTGTTTTCATTGGATATTGTACGGATCTGACCTATAAATTGTTTGATCCAAGTTCCCATAAACTATTTGCAAGTCGTGATGTGTTGTTTCATGGCTTGGTGATAGAAGTAATACAAATGATGCATGGCATATATCTAATGATGCTCATGTCAAACTTGATACTTTGATTAGCGGGGAACGGGGAGCAGGTACGGAGTACGGAGTACGGGATCGGATGATAGCGACGGTATGAGCACATACAATGTGGTAAAAGGTCATCACAAGGGGGTGATTCACCTCAGCTTGACAGATATTAGGACAGGACACCCCATGACATTGAAGCACCAGAAAGGTGCGTCTGACAGGACTCGGCTCTGCGAGGTATAGAGACTATGCCTTAATGTCTACAATATAATGAATGTTGAAGAGCCAATTGATTATGAGCGAGGCTAAACAACATGAACCATGGATTAATGCTATGAATGATGAGTATGCTTCTCTTATGAAAAATCAAACATGGGAATTAGTGGAACTTCTGAAAATAAAGTTCAATTGGAAGCAAATGGTTGTACAAATTGAAATTTAAAGCGGATGGTACAATTGATAAATTTAAGGCAAGATTAGTAGCAAAAGGATAACTTGCTCAAGGAGAATTGATTATGAAGACACTTTTGCACCGGTAGCTAAGTTGATTCGAATTAGATTATGCGGTGCCTTAATACAAAACATAATTGGAATATACATCAATTGGATGTCGTCACTTTTCTAAATATGGTGATTTAAAGAAGAAAGTTTATTTGGTTCAACTGAAGGGTTTGTCAAACGAGACGGGAGCATACGGTTTGCCGAGGTTAAGAAAGGCATTGTATGGTTTTGAAAGCAGTACAGGATCATGGTATGTAAAGATTGATACCTTCTTTCTTGAGAATGGATTTGTGAAAGAAAGCAAAAATGATCCTAACTTGTATGTTAAGAAAGATGAAAAAGAAATGTTGCTTTAATATCTTTGTATGTGGATGATCTCATTATAACGGGCGGTGCTCACAAGTTAATTGAAGAAATTAAAGTTCGGTTGTCTAAGAATTTGAAATGAAAGATTTGGGTGAGTGCATTCTTGTTTAGGAATTGAGGTATGGAGAGGGCTTTGGTAAAACTTTGATCACTCAAAGCAAATATGCAAAGGAGATTCTTAAAAAGTTCAATATGGCCAGTTGCAAAGCTATGTCAACTCCTTAGAAACCGAATGCAAAGTTGTACAAAGAAGATGGAACGAAAAGGCGAGATGGAACATTATATCGTCGGTCGGCGGAAGTTTGAACTATCTCACCACTACCCGGACCCGAGACGTGCATACTCGGTCGAGTATCCTTAGTCAATTCATGGCTAAGCCTTCGGGGGAAATCCTTTGGAATGCGCAAGAAAGTTCTCCGATACTTAAAGGGAACGAGTGAATCTTGGTATTATATCTTGATGAATCGATGTTGTGCGGCGAGGTTTTTCTGATTGATTGAGCGTCAGGATGACGGGCAGTCTACCTACGGCTATGCATTTCATATTGGATGGGGGTTGTATCTTGGAGTAGTGAGAAACGACCAATGTTGTTCTTTATCATCAACGAGAATCGAGTACAAAGCTTTTGTCAATGCCACTGTGAAGCTATTTGGTTAGGAGAATTCTTGCGAGATCTTAGCGAAGAAGCGCAAAGTGGTTCAACATGTATCAATTATTGATAATCGAGTGCTATCAAATTAGCACATAATCACGATTTACCATGCTAGAACAAAACACGTTGAGTTACGAGTACCACTTTATGCATTGAGAAAATTGAGTCAAATGAAATTGAATTGATATTTTGTAACACCAAGGGGATAATGTGGCTGATATATTTACTAGCCCCTTGGTAAAATCAAATTTGAAGTTTTTAGAAGTCGGTTAGGTATTGTAGAAAATCCATTTCTCCATTAAGGGAGGATGTGAGAATAATGCGAAATAGAATTAGTTGTGAGTGGTTGAACGAGAGGGTGTAATTAGGAATTGGTTACACATATTCGGAGTTTGTTTCTAGATTTCAGGAGGATTAGGTGAAGTCAGGGTCCCCTATATAAGTGTGGCAAGTGTAATTGAAACGTTGAATTCATTATGTTGAGTGAGCTTGTCTACGTTTATGGTGTTTTATAGCTGTGTTTGTTTTGTTATTTAATTTTTATAACGTAAATCAGGAATGGATGTAAAAACTAGCTCCCCGATAGGAAAAGCAGTCGTGTAACAAATTTCTAAATTTCTTAATGTAATATGACCAGTTACTATTGCATCGTGGGTTACAAGCCCTAGTCCAAAAAGCTGCAAAACGATCGACAACGATTATAGAAACTTGGTTTGTATTTTCATATATATATAATAATTATAAAAATTAGCTAAATTATATCAAAACATAATCCTAATTGAAAAAAAAACAACCGTTATAAGATATGAAAGTTGTGTTTATCAAGTTCAACAATTTCACTCTTCCATCATTGAATGTCATGAAAATATATCCGTTGAATAGCAGAAATGTGCATTTTTGTTCATTATAATTGGCTTCTCTTTTTTTTTCTTCAATTCAACCTTTTTGCTTTCACCAATTTCTTCCTCCGCCTCCCAGACCGTTTGTTTTTCTCTCTCGTTCTTGTATTTGCTGAGTCCCGTGTTCTATTCTGTGTTATTTCTGTGTGGATGTGTTTTTGTTCGGGTTTGTATTCCTGTTTGATATTTAATAGGTGGTGGAAGTGAGGGTTTAAGAGAGACAGAAACATCGGATCACACACTACACTATCCATAGCAAATTCTTTCCTACTTGGCAGATTATAATGGTAATATTTTGTAGTCTTTGTTTTTGAATATTTTGTTTTGAAATTTTTTTCCACAACGAAAAAGGGATATTTTTTTCTTAATCATGATTAAAAACAATTGTGTTATATCTCATATCAATTTGCAGTGTGAATTCTAACCTTGTGTATATGTTTGTTGTATCCCAGCTCAGGAGCCATTCAAGAGTGTTGAGATAGATATATAATGCAAGGGCAGTATTCAGATAAATAATGGCAGAGGAGTAGTTAGACACACAAAATTCAGGTACGTAACCTTCATGTAACCTATAGGCTAATTTTTAAATGGAAAAGAAAAAAGAGATACCCAACTGGGCATATATTTTCATGTGTTTATTGAATCCCATTTAGAATTTGAGCTAGAAATTGGATTGTTAATATGTCTTCAAAAATAGGTTAATAGGTCTTCGATTGCGTTTGAATGTCTTCAAAAATAGAGGCATATGTCTTTGTAATATTTTCTTTTTATAATTATATGTTTTTTTTGGGTAAGTTTCAACAGTTACGTCTAAAAGCAAAAGCTTAAAAAAGATAAACATGAAACTCTCTCTGATGTTTCTTATTTGTGGTTGGAAGAATATAAAGAAACAAATAGTCGAAACAATAGTAGATGTTTGGACTAATAAATTTAAATTTCGGCCTCCCTCATTCATCTTTACTCAGGTATCACCACAAATTTATTCGCATGCAGACTCGTCCATTAGTTTATAGCTCAAATTATTCACATACTAACTTGCCCTACGAACTTGCCCTATTCACATACGAACTTGCCCATTAGTTTGTTTTTTGGAAATCTACCCCAAATCTTTCACATACGAAAATTTCCCCGGAGGTTTTGTTTTCAGAATCTACCTAAATCTTTCACATACGAACTTGCCCTGAGATTTTGTTTTCAGAATCTACCCCAAATCTTTCACATACGAACTTGCCCAGAGGTTTTCCTTTTCAAAAATCTGCCGAAATCTTATGCACTTACAATTATTTCAGTGATCGAATAGTTGTTTGAGGAATAATTTGATGTATTGGGTCGAAATTCTAGACCATGCAACCCTCCTCTTCCTTGGACAATCCAATTGTTTAGATCCTTGATTGTACTCAGACCACCTAATAGTATTCAATACGGCCCTTTACGCATTAGTACCGCAGGAAATAAGTTTTTCTTTCACAATCTGCTAAATATTTTGCACTTATGGGGTTTCGGGTTGATAGCTCTAGTCATACGTTCATACTTTTGTAAAAGGAAAGTCTAATACTTCTGAACTCGGAATAATTTGTTGTTCCTCGAACTTACTTGGACAATGTCTAATAATATTCAATTAATAAATACAGTAGATGTCTAATAATGTCTAATAACATTCAATTAAAAAAAACCTCTCCCAGTTCTTTCTATTATTCTTTTAACCATCCTAGAACCTTATATTACTCTCTTTACAATCTCAGAACCTTCTATTACTCTATTTACAGTCACTGCTGTAGCTATCTGATATTGTTTTTTAAATTCAAAAATATTTCTCTTCCAAGTCGACTCAATTTCACTTAAAACCCCTCTAATATCGCTCTGACGTGCTTTGATACTGCTATTAATGTATATTATTATAGAATTTACCGAGGTAGTTTCCATATCGATTGTCTAAACTAGTTATCCAGATATTAAAAAGTCAATATTAATTTTGAACAATATTAATTTATATTAGATTCCATGTCTATAAACAGATATGACGAATACACTTTTATATAATGTAATATTCCTTCTAGATGTATAAAATTTTTCCGATCGAATAAAATCGAAGTTAAAAAAAATTTGTTTTTACGATATATATAAATTTTCCTAGTAAACGATATAAAATTTATATTATATAATTTTTTCATCGAAGGTTATACAATAAGTACATGATTATATAGTTGAGTAGTAACTAAAGTTTTGAACAAAAATTTATAATTATATGATTGAATAATAATTAGTTTAGCAAAAGCCATACAAAGCTACCCCCCGGGTATACAAGGCATGGAGGTAACAAAGATGGAAGCCAGAATAATGGACAAAGCGCAGAATATGCGGGGACCAGCTTTAGCATATCAAGATTACCCAATATGAATGATAGAATGAGGAATGAACCGATTGGATGACAAAGTAGCGCATGGAAAAACAGTACAACAAGCGCAACAAGTGGACATGCGGGTCCTACTGGCAAGACCCTATTTTGTTTCAAGTTTTGATGCTTAGTTTTCTCACCCTACTTGATGTTGAATGTATATAGGATTATGGTATATAATTAAAAAGGCAATGACTGAAAGTAATGTTACGAACCAGTTAGCTATGTAGGACCATAGAACAATGGAACTTTACAGTTTTGAACGCATTTCATGCGTATAGATATGCTCAGACCTGGTTTCCATGCAGCTGAGGTTGAGGCTATAGTTGAAATTTTCATTTTTGTAACATGCTTATTAATGGAAAATAGTCAATAGAATGGGCCTACTATATTTACAAAAAAAAAAAAAATTAGTTTCTTTAAGAGATGATTTATGTATATACTCAGTCATAGAGATGTAGTTTATATTATTAGGAAATATTATACTTTGTAAATAAAAAGAATTGAATTTTTTTAAGATCAATGCTTTTTTATCTCTTTTTATATATTTAAATAATTGACTTTCTTGTTTATAAATAATGGATGCATTATTTATAATTATATTTATATATAATTAAAATTAATATAGAATTCAATAATAGATAATATTTCTTATTATTGTATTCTAAAATTTAAATAATCATTTGTATTTATTATATTTGAATATGTGATGTAGAGTGTGGTTTTATTTTACTTTATTTATTACGTTATGTTGTTGAATTTATGTTATTGATGTTATTAATAGTAGAAAAGAAAGCAAGGGATTGAGAGAGGAGGAAAGGAGGTGCGAGAAGAGGAGGAGGTAGGGGCATGTGTAAGAGGAGAAGAGGATAAGTATAGGAGGAAGTGGAGGAGGAGGAGGTTGAGGTGCGTGGAGGGAGTAGGAGGAGGTGGGGGGGGATGAGGATGAGGTGGAAGGGCGGGGTGGGGGCAGAGATCGAGAGGGAGGATGCGAGAGGAGGAGGGAGGGGAAATGAATCGGGGAGGAGGTGGGGAGAATGAGGAGAAGAGAGGAGAGGGTGGATTTAGATAGTGACAAGGGGAGAGGGCGGAGGAGGAGGGAGACATGGAGATGGGGAGGAGGATGAGGGAGGGAGGATGAATTAGGAGGAGGTTGGGTGGGGGAGGGAGAGGGTGGATGGGGGACGTTGAGGGAGTGGGAGGGCGGGGGAGGAGAGGGATGGGGAGGTAGAGGGACGAGGAGGAGGGAAGAGGGAGAGGGAGGAGGAGAGGGGTGGGGAGGGAATGAGGAGGAGGAGGGGGGTGGTATAAAGGGGAAAATGAGGAGGGGAGAGGATGGATGGGGAGAGGGAAGAGGAAGGGGAGGGGGGTTGTATATGGGGAAGAGTAGGAAGGGGAGGGAGAGGGAGAGGAGAGGATATGGGGAGGAGAAGAGGAGGAGGAGGGAGAAGAGGAAGAGGAAGGAGGAGGAGAAGAGGAGGAAGAGGAGGAGGGGAGGAGGAGGAGGAGGTTGGGGGTATGGAAGAAGACGAGGGGATAGAAGGGAGAGGAGGAGAGGATGGATGTGGAAAGGGAGGAGGAGGAGGAGGGGGGGGGAGGGAGGAGGAGGAGGAGGGGGGGGGAGGGAGGGAGAGAAGTGGTAGGGGTGCGAGGAGGTGGAGGAGGAGGGAAGATCAAGAGTGGGGAAGGGAGAGAGAGGAGAGGATGGAGGGGGGGGAGAGGGAGGAAGAGGAGGGGAGTGGGAGGAGGGAGGAGGTGGAGGAAGGGGAGGGAGAGGGAGGAAGCGGTAGGGGCACGAGAGGTGGAGGAGGGGGAGAGCAAGAGCGGGGAGGGGGAGAGAAGGGGGAGAGGATGGAGGGAGGGAGAGGAGGGAAGGTGGGGGGAGGGGAGATGGAGTAAGGGGAGGGAAGAGGAGGAGGTTGAGGGTGGTATATGGGGAAGAGGAAGGGCGGGGGAGGAGGGAGAAGAGAGGAGGAAGAGGAGGAGGGGGGAGGGGAGGGAGAGGAGGGCGAGGGAGGGGGAAGAGGAGGGAGGGGAGGGGGGGGGGGGGGGGGGGAGGAGGGCGGGGGAGAGGGAGGGGGAGAGGGAGGGCGGGGGGAGGGGGGGAGGAGGGGGGGGGGGGAGAAGAGAGGGAGGGGGGGTGGTATAAGGAGGTTGGGCGTGGTATAAGGGGAAAAGGAGGGGACGTGGGGGGGGGAGAGAGGGGGGCGAGAGGGCGGTTAGGGGAGGGGTAGGAGAGGGAGATGATGTATGGGGAGAGAGGGAGTACGACGAGGGGAAAGGTGGAGGGGGATGAGGAGGGGGGGAGAAAGAACAAGAGGGAGGGAGAGGAGTGGGGAGAGGATGGGGGAGTAGGGGGGGGAGAGAAGGAGGAAGGGGAGGAAGGGAGGAGGAAGGGGACGGGGGAGGAGAAGGAGGAGGAGGTTGGGGGGGGGGTGGTATAGGGAAGGGCAAAGGAGGAGGCGAGGGGGAGGGGGGAGGTAGAGTGGAAAGGAGGTGGGTGTGAGGTGGGGAGGTTGAGGAGGAGGGGGAAGAGTAGGAGGGGGGTAGGGGAGAGGAGGGAGAGGATGGAGGAGGATAGGCGAGGGAGGAGATGGGGGAGAGGATGGAGGAAGAGGGAAGAGGAGGGGGAGGAGGAGGGGAGAAAGGGGGGAGGAGGGAGAGAGGGAGGAAGGAGGGGGGGGAGGAGATGAGGAGGAGAAGGTCGTGTTTGTAAATTATTCGTTGCATTTTAAATTTTGAAAGTGATGTGCTTTCCATCACTTGTTTGAGCGACAATGATATTTTTGTTGACCTTGTTTTTATAAGTTGTGTGTTGTATTTTTTTCATGTAAAAGTGATGAGGTGTTACCATCACTTCGAAATGCGATGAGAATGTTGTTGCCCTTGTTTTTTGATTCCTCTGATGCATTTCTTTCATGTAAAAGTGATGAGGTGTTTTCCATCACTTCGAAATGCGACATGACGAAAAGAAGTCTTGTTTAGTAAGAGATAAGCTCGGAGTATGATTCCCTTTTGATGTAAAATTGACCATGACTACATCTTATAAGCTTGTGGCAAGTATGGGAATATTTGGGTCATAGATTGGTCAATTTGAGCATGTGTTTGCATGGGATTTTACAATAGGTTTTCAAGAGATGTAGGTGTTTCTTCATCACATATGGCTCACAGAGGACACATGTGAAGGAGAAGGAAGGGTGACTTTTTCAGGACATTTGTGGTGGAGTAGTACACATCCATGCAGATTATTCTGATGCTTTTAAAGGACAAAGAACCTTGGTGGGGAGGATTGATCCGGGTGGCTCTGAGACTACGCGGGGATAAAAAGCGCTCAAAACTCCAAAAGTGTTTGGATTTCTCTCGGACCGAGTTCGAGTTGAGAAACTTGTCGACACGATGGCAATTGTGTGAATAGTTCGTCTAAATCGGCCCATATGCAAAAGGATAGGAGTGGTAAAAAGTTTGGTTTCACTTGAATATTTGGGCGGAGTTAAGGAGAACGCCAAATTTCACCTTTCCACCATCGAATTCGTGAGGTCCGGGATAGATTGTAGGAAAATTTATGCGATGATTAATTTCACTCCTACGGTCAAAATCATAATTTTCAAAAAATATAATTTTTTTTAATTACAACAAAAAATTAATTAAAGAAGGGGGTAGCAAGACATCAACCACGGCACTCCACGACTAACTATAACATATTTTAAAAATATATATTGGAAGACCCAATGGGTCGTGACCTTCTAGGACCCCCAACAAGCAACATATATTACAAACATGTTTCATATAATAGCCACCATAAAACATGGTTACGTGAGTGTGAACCACTCGACCTTGTGTCATTTGCAGTCCCACCGACGAGAACCACAAATAACCTCCATTCCACGCTATAGCATGTGATAGTTCCAATCTAATGTGGGTGGCGCGGGTGTCGGTTCCATCGTGAACCCAACCAGCACCTTTTGATATTACTCCTTTTTTAGGAGGGTCGGGGTTTGATCACACGACCTTTTCCCTCCTAACATGGATCCAAACCAACTCCTCTAGCGGGGTTTTGAAAACCCCACCCAAGAACCATAAACCCGGCATTTGCATGGTGCACCCAAGCTAGACCGGAAGCAGCAGTGCCCATGTCGATGGAGAAATTTGTGGAATTGGAACCATGGCGTGGAGTAGTAATTATGAAGGTGGAACATAAAGCCTTGAAATTTTCCTGGGAAGGTAATTTTCTCCATGTCGGAATATAGTCAATTTTATATTCATTTTTCACGGTTTTTCGCCAGAGAGTGCAATGGCGATGTGATTTTCCTTTTGAGTTGTAGATTTTCAATCCACACAAGGATAAACTACGTGGAGGAACTGGGGGAATCTAAAAGATTCCATTTTGCCCCCGGATCTTCACTTTCTCAAAATTCGGCAAATGGCCGGTCATTTTTCACTATTCGACATCACAAAGCTGATGGTATATTCAAAATTTTCATCTAAGATTTTACATTTCTCAGTCACTTTTTGAAGTGAAGTTGTAGGTGTCGGTTTCGAGTGAGAAGTCAATTTCACCTTTCAACATACAATCATGATGGTGTTTTCGGATCTAGCAGTAGCAACCATTATTAGGTCATCTTCAACGTGACCTATATGATGTGATTCTTTCATGTACTTCTTTGTTCCAAGATGCTTCTTCTTTGTACAAATCTGTTGATGTATAGTGTGGACGTCTTTATCACATTTTTTTTTATTGATGTCCATTCTTGTCATGGACTTGTATTATTTTTTAGATCACTTTTATGCAATGTTGGATGGATACTCCCTGCCACACATGTATGTCATTGAGATCCTTGTTTTAGATGTTGGCGGGATATTCACGGTCTTGTAGCAGGCGATAATTATACTAATAGGAGTCCTTCTTATGCATGAGAGTTTTGCAATGGAACATCTCGTAGAAGTGCATCACTCTTGCGTGAGGGCATTTTCATTATATGTTAGAAAAACACATCCACGCACATCTTCCTATTTACAACACTTAATGTAGTGGCCTACATAGCCAAAACATTCTACTAAGGCCCAAGATGTAGTCCTCTGGATGAAATCATTATCAAATGACATGTTCTTATGATTGTTGATCTTAACATATTACGATTTCTCTTATTTACGAGCGTGCGATTGTTAATTTAAGTTCATTAATGCTTCAATAGGGTATTCTAATTTATCATCCGAAGTAAAAGGTCTTAGTTAAGGGTATCGAGGTACCACGAATCAAAAAGGGTGAGGTAATCCATTAAAACTTGAACTCGAATCCAACCAAACCTCACGGTTGTCACAATATTAAATTTCGAGGACATGACAACAAGACTTTGGTACACAGTATTCGGGTATTTATTAAATGTGTTGACCTTCTACGACGTAAACTATAGGCTTAACTAGTGGTTATGTTTTTGTGAGTTTTTGAAAAGTCTTTGTTTAATATGTGTTGGTTTACATATAAACCTAAGACTTTGTTTTAACATTAGTAAGCATGCCATAGAAGATTAAACTTTAGTATTGACATTAATGTAAGAAGTAATTTTTTTTTATCTTATATGTTACAAGTGCTATTACGACGCGTTCCCCGTTGGGACCTTAGGGGCGCCTAATGAGTTAGAGAATGTGTGTATCTTGATGCACGAGAAAATAAGTATTACTACAAGGAAGAAATGAAAGGGGATCGACACAGCAAACACCTCGAGAATACGCAGGAACCTACACCTCAAACACAACCATAAATGAATCCTGAAATATTGGATTCGATTTGAGTGTAGATCGGCACCTTGATTAATAGACTACTCGAGTAACAACAACACCGGACGGCATCTTGTTAAGTATTGTGTAAGTTGTAGGAGAATGGTTACGGTAGGAAGTGACAATGAACGTACGATGCAAGAACGAAAGGATAATTAAGAGCTTTTCGACAAGCGAATGAGGGTGTTACAACCCAGTCTACGATAGGGATAAGAAAAGAAGAGAATGAACGAGAAAACAAGGACCAAACCACGGATAGAATCGGCGGGATACCTTCATAGCGAATCAACAAGAATAAGAACTATAATGAAGCAATGTACGGTAATGTGTCGGATCAACGAGAGAAAATTAAGAAGCCAAAAAGGATTGAGCTACATGGTGTGTTTTTGAAAAAATAAAACCACCTACATTCGATAAAAGAAGCTAATGAGGTGGCGAGAGCCTCGTTGATAAATATGAATAATTACTTTCAAGTATATGAGTATAGAAGCAACCTTAAAGCCAAAATGGCCATTACCGGTTGAGATAAAAAGCCACTCTATAGTGGGACAAGATGAAATGTTCGCAACATTGAAGATTAATATGTGACATGGGATTCATTCCAACAATACTTTAAAGAAAAATATTTAAAAAAACATTTCTATAAACAAAAAATCTAGATAAATTTGTGGTTTGAAGTTGGGTGAGATGACTATGGGCAGTTATATTAGAAAGTTCACCTCCCTATTAAGATATCTTCATATGTCGAGAAGGAAAAGGCTAATGTTCAAAGGTTTCTAAGTACTTTTCCAATCCACATGAACGAACAAATTGAATTCGTAAATCCTAGGACCATGGACGAAGAAATTCGAAAGGCAAGAATGTGCTACCAAGACTCCAAGGAAAAAGGGGAAGTGGGAAAATTTTGGCAGTTAAGAAAAGGACGGAAAAATAGTTCAAAGTTCAAGGGTGCCAGAAGTAATGATTTGAAAAATTCTGCGTGAAGTTTTGTACGCCTAAATAAGGAAAAATTTCCAAACCACCTGGTGTTGGAGGTGTGGTGAGGCGCATTATTACCAAAATTTTCCTTGGTGAGGGGGAAGTGAAATAGTTACTAATATTTATAAAGCTTCTACGGTTGGAGATGCTTGGCCTCGAAATATACCTTGAATCAACGTAGCATTGGAAGATCGTCGGGCAAATTATGAGCCAACGATGATAGAGTTGGAAGATAGCTGCTTTCCTGCTCTGTTTCTATTTTTTGATACAGTTCCAATTTAATTTATGTAAACTACAAAATAGTAGAAGTATGTAAGTTAAAATGTTAGAAATTCAAAAATCATTGGTTGGCACGGCTAGCCACGGGAGACGAAAAAAAATTAAAATTACCAAATTCCAAATTGTACTTTGGAAATTGGAGACGTGATTGAACGTGGATACGAACATTTGCCATTAGGTTCGTACGATGTTTTTACGGGTATGAATTGGCCTAGAAAAGAATTGGACTTTGGTGGTATCAAAAAAATATTTACTATAGAATGCAGATGGAATGCTACAAAGAGATTCGGGGGAACCAAAAAAACACTACGGTATGTCCTACTACAACATTTCAATAGAATACGTGTATGAGGAAGGGATGTCAGATTTATGCTATTCGGGTAGGATGATATGCCAATTCAGGATAAAGTTCCCTATGATGGAGAACATGCAGGTGGTACAAGAATTTATGGATGTATTTCCATTAAGCGTGTCGGATTACACCCAGCAGAGATATTTGACCTCACCATTGAGTTAATTCCAAGAGCATGCAGTTTCAAGAGCTCCTTTGAGAATGAGTGTTTCAAAGCTAAATATGAATTAAAAGTAAGAAATTGCAATAGCTACTAGTAAAAGGATTCAGTGTCAATTTTATCCTTGGGAAACACAGTGCTATTCGTAAAGAAGAAATATGGAGCCATGCAAATGTGCATGGATGTAGATATTATGAATAAATTGAGAGTCAAAATAAATATCCTTCCTCGGATTGATGACTTTGTTTATTCGGGTGAAAGGGCCATAGTATTCTAAAAAATAGACTTAAAGTTACGAGATGCCAACAGATCCATATATTAAGGATGAGGATATCTACAAGAGTCATTCTGTACTATTAAGTGTTGTAAGAATAAGATGTACATGGATGCATTTTCTAACATATAAGGAAAATTCCCTCATGCGGGGGTAAGCTGAACCTCTCTACGAGATTTTCAACGCAGAACTCTCATGCATAAGAATGAATCCTATAATTCGATAATCGCTCATGCGTAAAGACTATGATTATCCCACCACGATGTCAAACAATGATCTCAATGACATATATGTGTGACAGCACGGGGTATCACTTGACATGGCGTAAAAGTGAATCTAAAAATTAATACAAGTCCATGACGGGCCATGAACAAAAAAATAAAACAAAGACAAGATCCCACGACTCATATATCAATAGAATGGGTACAACACTAAGGATGTCAAAGCAAAAAGTACATAGAAAGCATCACATCATATACCTCATCATGAAGATGATTGAATAATGGTTGATGCTCTTGCTACATCTAAAAACACCATCGTCATCATGGCAAACGGATATTTATGAACTCTCCAAAGGAAGAGGAATGATGGGGACACTTCGCCATTGTTCCATGGTGATGCGTGTTGGAGTGAAAGAGGTGAGGTGAGCCCCCATCAACATGATCACACTAGAGAACCCATAGAAGGTATAATGAGTCTCATTATTCAGTCCATTTTGATTATAAAAATGTTGATACCCACCATCGTAAATCATGGAATCGCAAAGCGTGTTATTTTGGTTCAAATAACCATGTGATTTCCATGTGTTGAAAAGTATGGTAGCAAAAAGAAGAATGAGGCACAGCCTTCACCACATGATGTTAAGAAATCACTTAAAGAGGTTTGGAGGAGAAAAATACCTTTGCACCCATTGCGGCAGAAGTGGCCATCAAAGAGCCACATGTGGAGACTCCATCCGGAAGTAGCACCTTAACGGTAAACACCATGCAATCCCGGTCAGAAAGAGATGATCGACAACAAGTTAAGCACGGCAAAATGATCCACTCACTTTGATAAGTGACAATGATATTTTTGTTGGCCTTGTTTTTATAAAGTAGTGTGTTGTATTTTTTTCATGTAAAAGTGATGAGGTGTTACCATCACTTGATACGACGAAGATGTTGTTACCCTTGTTTTATGCATCCTCGATGCATTTATTTCATGTAAAAGTGATGGTCATTTTCCATCACTTCGAAATGCGACAATGAAGTCTTGTTTGGTAAGGCCGCTCGAGGTATGATTCCTTTTTGATGTAAACATGACCATTGAGTACATCTTATAAGCTCATGGCAAGTATGGGAATGTTTGGGTCATCGTTGGCCAATTTGAGCATGTGTTTGCATGGGATTGTACAAAAGTTTTCAAGAGATGTGGGTGTTAGTTCATCACTTGTAATGCAGAAGGACACATGTGAAGAAGAAGGAAGGGTGACTTTTGAGAGACGCTTATGGTGCGGTAGTACACATCAATACAGATTATTTTGATGCTTTTAGAGGACCAAAAGCTCCTTAATGGGGAGGATTGATCCGGGGGGCTTTAGAGACACACGTAGGACAACGCTCATAACTCAAAGTGTTTGGATTTCTCTCGAACCGAGGTTCGGGTTGAAGATCATGTCACCGAAGTGATCATGATGGTGTGAATGGTTTGTCGAATTGATCTGTGTATGCAAAGGATAGGAGTGGTAAAAGTTTTGGTTTGACTTGAATAATGAAGGCGGAGGTTAGAAGTGGACGCAAATTTGACCTTTCCGCCCATTGGATTACGGCAAGCTCGGGAGCTAGATTCTAGGAAAATTTGTGGGATGATTAATTTCACTCTACGAATTAAAAAAATCATAATTTTCAAAAAATTATAGTTTGTTTTTAATTACAACAAAAAATTAATTTCTAAAAAAAGGGGGTGGCAAGGGCCACCACCCACAGCGCTCCACCCCACTAACTATAACATATTTTAAAAATATATATTGGAAGATCCAATGCGTGGTGAACCTCGGACCCTCGACAACTGACATATATTACAAACATGTTCTATAATAGCCTGCCAAACATGGTCGGCCCGGGTGTGGAACTGCTCAACTTAATAATTTTGGCCGGTCCACGAAGCGGAGCCGCAAATAACCTCCACTCCATGCTACAACATGTGATAGCTCAATGTAATGTGGGTGGCATAGGTGTCGGTACCATCGCGAACACGACCCTTTGCCAAATTGTTGCTATCATTACCATGAAACTGACTCCATGTCGAGTATAGTCAATTTTATAGTCATTTTTCTGCAGGTTTCTGTGAAGGGAATGCAATGGCGATGTCGATTTTCCTTTTGAGTTGCAGGTTTAATCCCCATGGAGAAATACGTGGAGGAACCTAAGGGAATCTAAAAATTCCATTTCCCCGGATCTTCACTTTCTCAAAATTGAGCCAAATGGACGGTCATTTTTCCACTATTCAACATCACAAATACGATGGTATATTCAAAATTTTCATCTAAGATTTACATTTTCAGTCACTTTTTGAAGTGAAGTTGCGAGGTGTCGATTTTCGAGGTGAGAAGTCAATTTCACCTTTCAGCACCATGATGTGATGGTGTTTTTAGATCTAACGATAGTAGCAACCATTCTTGAGTCATGTCCTTCAATGTGAGATATGTGATGTGATTCTTTCATGTACTTCTTTGTTCCACGAAGATGCTTGCTAGCATACAAATCCATGTTGATGTATGAGTCATGGGATCTTATCTTGTTTTATTTTTAGTGATGTCCTTTCTGTCATGGACTTGTGTGTGCAAGTCCCTTTTATGCCATGTTGGAGGGATACACCCTACCACACATATTTCATTGAGATCCTTTCTTCCGGATGTTGATGGGATATTCACAGTCTTTATGATTGAGAAATCATTATGCGATAGGAGTCCTTATTATGCATGAGAGTTTTGCGATGGAACATCTTGTATGAAGATCTGGCCACTCTTGCATGAGAGCATTTCTCGCTTGTATATGAGAAAAACACATCCATGTACTTCTTCTACTTACAACACTTAAAGAAGTAGCCTACACCATCGTGATACGAGGCCAGGTAATAGCGAGTCCCTCCTGGACGAGTACGTTATCAAACGACATGTTCTTATGATTTTTGATCTTGACATATTACGGTTCTCTTCTTTACAACATGCGATTTGTTAATTTAAGCCATTAATGCCTCAATGAATGAAATTCTAATTTATTATGCGAGTAAAATGCCTTGGTTAAGGGTATCAAGAATTTACTGAATCAAGAAGGGGAGGTAGCCCATTAAAACTTGAACTCGAATCCCAAAAAATGTCACGAAATTTGTACAATATTAAATTGCCCGAGGACATGACAACGAGACTTTGGTACACACGGTATTCGAGACATTTATGAAATGTGATGACCTTAAACGCAAGCCATAGGCTTAATTAATGGTTAGGTTTTTGTGAGTTTTTAGAAGGGTAAAATTTAATATGTGTTGGTTTACATATAAACCTAAGACTTCTGTTTAAGATTAGTAAGCATGCCATAGAAGATTAAAATTTGAAATATTGACATTAATGCAATAAGTAATTTTTTTTTTATCTTATATGTTACAAGTTCTATCAGAGCAACGTTCCCACGTTGGGACCTTAGGGGGCACCAACAGGATTAGAATGTGTGTATATCTTGATGCACGGTAAATACGTAGTACTAAAGGAAGAAACGAAAAGGAGATTGACAGCAAACACCTCGGAATACCGAGGAACCTACACCTCTCAGACACAACCATAAATGAATCCTAAAATGTGAATTCAATTGAGTGTATATCAACACCAACGGACTAATGAACTCTTTGGAGTAACAACAACGACAGACCGGCATCTTGTTAAGTATTGTAGAAGTTGTAGGAGGGAAATGGTTCGAGTAAGAAGTGACGATGAACGTACGTGCAAGAACAAGAAAGCATACTTAGATCCTATCAGAGCAAAACGAGAATGAAGGGGTGTTACAACCCAATCCCGATAGGGATATGAAAGAATAGAATGAAGGAGAAACCAGGACCAAACCACGGACGAATCGGTAGGATACCTTCATAGCGAATCAACAAGAATAATAACTATAATGAAGTAATGTAAAGTAATGTGTCATATCAACGAAGTGAAAATAAAGAGTGGAATTACATGGTGGGTTTTGAAAAAATAAAACCACCTACATTCGATAAAAAAGCTAATAAGGTGGCGAGAGGCCTGGTTGATAAATATGAATAATTACTTTCAAGTATGTAAGTGTAAAGCAACCTTAAAGCCAAATTGGCCATTTACCGGTTAGAGATAAAAATCCACTCTATAGTGGGAGGAGGTAAAGAATGTTCGTAGCATTGAAGTTAAATATGTGACATGGGATTCATTCCAACAATACTTTAAAGAAAGATATTTAAAAAAACATTTCTATGACAAAAAATCTAGATAAATTTGTGGTTTGAAGCCAGGTTAGATAACTATGGACGAGTATATTACCAAGTTTACCTCCTTATTAAGATATCTTCCTTATGTCGGAGAGGAAAAGCTGGATTTCAAAGGTTCACGAGTACTTTCAACCCACGTGAAAGACGAATTGAATTCGTAAATCTAGGACCATGGACAAAGAAATTAGAGAAGCAGAATGTACTACCAACGGTCAACAAAAAAGAGGGAAGTGGGAAAAATTTGGCGATTAAGAAAGGACGGAAAAATAGTTAAAAGTTCGGGTGCCCGGTAACAATTTGAAAATTTTTTTGCGTGAGATTCAGTGATGTGCCTAAACAAGGAAAAATTTCTGAACAACCCCTACGGTGTTGGAGGCGTAGTGAGGCGCATTGTGCAAAATTTTCCTTAATGAGAAGTGAAATAGTTACTAATATTTTGAAACTTCTACGGTTGGATATGTAGCTCGAAAGACACCTTCAATAAACGTAGCATTAGAAGATCGTCAAGCAAATTATGAGCCAATGATGATAGAGTTGGAAGGTAAGCTGCTAGTATGTTTTCATTTTAGTTGACCTAGGTGCAATTTAATTTATGTAAACTAAAAAATAGTAGAAGTATGTAAATCAAAAGGTTAGAAATTCAAAAATCTATTAGAAAGCAATCTGACTAGCCATAGAAGCAAGAAAAAAATTAAGTGCCAAAATTCCAAAGCTGTACTTTGGAAATTGGAGACCGACGATTGAACATGGATGCAGACATGCGCCGTGGGGATCATATGATGTTTTTCAGGTATGCATTGGCTAGAAAAGCATTGGACTTTGGTATTTGCTAAAGAAAAGATTATTTACTATAGAATGCAAGATGGAACGCACAAAGAGATTCCAAGGAACCAAGAAAACACTACAGTGATGTCCTCTTACAACATTTCCAAATGAATAAGTGTATCGAGGAAGGGATGTCGGTTGTCTGCTATTCGGGTGGGATATGCCAATTCCAAGGAGAAGTTCCTATGATGGAGAACATCACCGGTGGTACAAGACTTTATGGATGTATTTCGAGAAACGTTTTGGATTACCCCCAAGAAGACATATTGACCTCACCATTGAGTTAATTCTAGGAGCATTACAGTTTAGAACCTTACAAAATAGGTATTTCAAAAATTTAGGCTGAATTAAAAATTCAATTGCAATAGCTACTAGAAAAAGGATTCATTAGTGCAATTTATCATAGAGAGCACAGTGCTATTCGTAAAGAAAGAAAAGATGGAACCATGCAGTATTACATGGATTATAGACATGTTGAATAAATTGACGATAAAAAATAAATATCCTTTTGCCTCGAATTGATGACATGTTTATTCGGTGAAAGGAGACACATAGTATTCTAAAAAATAGACTTAAGGTACGGATACCACCGAGATCAGGATCAGGATGAGGATATCTACAATACTCCTTTCCATACTAGGTACGAGAATTATGAGTTTGCGGTACTACCCTTCGATTTAACAAATGCATCATCAACATTTATAAGATTAATGCATGGTATGTTTCACCCCTTATTGGATAAATTTGTGCTAATATTTATTGATGATATTTTAATCTATTCTAAGAATCAGGAAGAACATAAGGAGCACCTAAGAATAGTGTTGGAAATGTTAAGGAAACACCGGTTGTACCTTCTAATTTCAGCAAATGCGATTTCTTCAAAGTAGGAGGTCGGTACTTAGGCCATGATATTTATTGAAGCGATAGTGTGACGAGAAAAAATTAAGAAAATTATGGAATGGCATATTCCCCAAATGTGGCGAATATCCAATCCTTTATGGGATTGAGTACGGGTACTACCGAAGATTTATTGAAGGGTTCTCTAGAATTTATTTTCAATCACCTCCTTGCGGATAAAGGGAAAATTATTTAAGTGGACTATTGAGTGCTGACATAGTTTCGGAAGGTTAAACGTTTGTTCACAACTTCTCCGGTGTTGAGAAATTAGTTGACCCCAATAAAGAGTTTTGGGTTTTTACGGACTCATGTAAGGAAGGAGTTGGGGCGGTTTTATCTGAAGGAAAGGTAGTGGCCTATGAGTTAAGGAAGTTAAAGAACAGAAAAGATATTTAGCCTATGAATTGGAGTTAACAACGATGGTACATGCACGTAGGTATGGAACACTACACAGTACAGGAAAGAAGTGTGTATTGAGAGCGTATTATAGTAGCCTAACTAGTTAAATTAGAAAGCTAATTTAAACTCCCATGAGACAAGATGAATGCCATCCTAGCGAGTTTATATGGATATTTAGCACGTGAATGGTAAGGAAAACCATGTGACGGATTAACCCAAGTAAGGAAACTACCATTGTGTTTAAGATATTTACTATAACTAGCTTGAATGCAAAATTCTCGGATCAAGTAAAAAGGAAGCATGGAAGGATCACGATGCCATTTCCATGGCAACAAATGGAGGAGACGGAAAGCGAGGAAGCACTTGAATATGAGGTTAGTTAAGAACAAATGCTAGCTTTTATGGAGAAAGATATACATGCCTGTTGTGTGGATCTAAAGGAGGTAATCGTGAATGAATATCGTCCCCGTAAATGAAGGTATAGGACACCTAGGATACCGAAGAAAATGTTGATGACAATTACAAAAGAAGTTTATTTCTTTGACATGAGAAGGAACATCGTTAGATACTTAAACAAGTGTTTGGGTGTAACATGTCAAAGGTGGAGCATCAACACCTAGGCTGGATTGTTGCAGCCCATACTTGTACACGAATGGAAATGGGAAAAAAAACTTCGATGTTTGCGAGGTAAGAAATTTGGATGGTGAGTTTCTAGTTGAACCTCCGCATTTATACTTGACGAGAGGAAAATCATGCTCTAAACAACAGAGATCATCACCCGGTTAAGTGCATTGGAAGCACTTCAACTCGGATGAGGCTACCTAGGAAGATGAGGGATTTGTCGTGAGGCATACCTATAGTTGTTTCAGAGCTAGAGTGAAACACCGTGGAAAGTGTTACTTCCAAAGGGGAAGTTGTGATAGCTGAATTAAGTGATAACCTGGTTGTTAAATAGAAATATGACATTTTAGTTATTATTTTAAAGAAAGGGCCAAAGAAAAATTTATTGTTTGAAAAGTTTATTGTTTTTGTTGTTATGAAAAATAAAGTTAGTTATGGAAAAGTAGTTCCATAAAAAATAAAAAAGGTTGATGGTAAAAGTATTCCAAGAGCGAGGAAGTGGTTGGACAATTTGAATAGTTACCTACTCCTGCGGGGATAAAAGATATATCCTAGTGAGGAAAATGGGTTATGTTCATTAACTATGGAAGAGGCCAGGGAATTTCACGAGCTAGTAGAGACAAGTAAAATCATTCGAGTTCTAATAATTTCTAGTTGATTGGACTTGGGGTCACGAGGTCTGAAAAACTGCAATCCAACTAAACCCCTCTTGTGTGGAGCATGGGTGAAGAGAAGGACATAATCGCCTCTCGTGATGGTTAGGTGGACATCATAGCCAATTTCACCTTCGAATAAATAATTGTTCATTTAGGATAATTTAGTCGGGAAGCTTATTATGGTTATACACACACATATATGTGTTTAATAAGATTCACGAAAGCAATATTGTTATGGATCAATACTGGAAAAAAATCAAATGAGTTTGCAATGTTATTCATGAACTCATCAAATACTTCTGAGATTAACGATTATTATTATGAGTTCTTTGTAAGTTAATCTTGTGAGTTTACTGTGACTAAAATGAAATTTTTGCAAAGTAATTTTAATTAAAATTAATACTATGAGATTATTGCCAAAAACAATAATGTAGACTCATGTAAATATTTGTGCAAATATTTTGAATGCAATAAATTTTTAAAATATTTGAAAAAAGAGATTATATTTATTGAAATATATTTCAATTGTTTACTTTAAATTCAATAAAAACCATGAAACTTATAGAAAATCTATCATCTAAAAACTATTGCAGGAGTGAACCATTGTAGGGAATGAGGATGTAATCTCGCTTGAAGACTCAATGCTATTCGTGACTACTTATACTTGCACAAAAGTTAGGAGTGGTCTTTGTCACCTAAAATGAAAAATACAAAACCATTGTATTGGTAATTTAAAAAAAGGAATGAAAACTAACTAAGACAAAATAAACTTTTCATTTCCGAATGCGCTACTACAACATATATCTAGCTACAAAATAAGTGAAATGGTAGGATGCATTGAAAAAGGCGAGATATATATATATATATTATAGATCGAGAATCAAGGTATGTGCAGAGACTCTAAACACAAGTATGTTACAAGATAAGAAGAAAGTACACATAATGGAAAACATAACTTATATGTATATATATTTGCATCGAATAACACGGTTCCCAAACAAAACAAGAAATTCCCATACAGAAGAAATTCTTCTTATGATATGAATTTAGAAGGAAAAAAAATCTTAAGCATTACATTTCCAAAACTAAGAAATTACAATAATTGATTAAAAACTAAAGCTGAGGCCCAAAGGTACTAGCTAGGAGGAAATCCTCTAACAACTGTACACTTGAAGGAGAATATTCATATAACCAATAAAATTACCTGAAAATGCAAGAAAGGCATTTACTAGAAAAACAAGCTACTCAACTAGACAAATTCTATGGTCAAGTAGGAAATGAATTTCACTTCATGTATATGCTAGCAAGAGGAAAGGTCCTTATTATCCTCAACGATTCACACATGCATAAATGGGAAGGTAGATTCGTTTTCGTTAGTAGTAATATAGGACCACGGCGCTCAACGTGAAAGGAATATTTACGAGAGACTTTGATGTTCGGTAAAAGGAACTCACCTTTGCCAATAATAAGCCACAAAAAATTGCAAGCGTTAGCATGATGAAATAAAGCAGTAGTGTTGTAAAATTGAAGCAAAAACGAAAAAGAAAAATGAAACCCGAGAAATCTAAATAGCTGCAAATGGTAATTCACCACGAGATTTTAGGTAGGCAGAGCAAATAGACGGAAAAAATTTTGGAAGATTAAATCACCATAATTAGATTGCATAAGGTAATATTTGAATAAGGTAAGTCGAAGGCAAAGTATCATTGTAACTAAAGAAGGTATTACCTCTGTGGCGAGTAGAGAGAGTTTGGTAGGATTTAGACCGGCCAACTTTGCATTCCTGACGAGAGGTCGAAAACACACCAAAATCTCGGAAAGTGCATATGGCGAGTCAATTCTGGCCTCGTCGGAAACCACGAGGAATTTCTCATTCGGGATGACATCCCAAGTCGGATAAACCTTCCTAATCGTGATTCATTGGTTACCTTCGTTACCAATCAAGAAGAGCTTATAAGCGTGACATCTGACCCTTAATCGGTATAGAACAAACTCATCGCATTGGAAAATAAAAATGAGGGAATCGAGATAGGGTTTTTACGGGATAAACAAAGTCATTTCCCATAGAACACAACCACCATAGATCTCCGAGGATCGGTCGGTGAGCGAGAAAGGAAAGGTAGCCCATTAAAACTTGAACCCAAGTAAAAATCTAAGGTTGTCGTGGTATTAAATTTCCAAGACATGACAACGGGACATTGGTACACAAAAGCTTGTTTGAGACATTTATTAAAATGTGATGAGCCTTTGTTGGCGCAAACCATGAACTTAATTAGTGGTTAGGTTTTCATGATTTTCGGAAGGGTAAAATCTAATATGTACAGTTTACATAAAAACCTAAAACTTATGTTTAAGATTAGTAAGCATGCCATGAAGTATTAATGCAAGAAGTAAATTTTGTTTATCTTGTATATTTACACATATGTATACACCTATAAGTTATAGTGGAAGCATGTAAGGTGAGGAAGAAATATACATGGCTTTTTATTGTGTCTCATGCAAATAATTTTTTGTGTGATGCAAGTTTACATGTTATGTAAGTACGGAATCAACTTATGTGTCATATAGTACTGAAACTAATCGGGTAGTGATTTGTTTGAAAATATAAAGCTGACTTATTCATTTTGTGTCATTTAAATATGCCCAATTATCTAATATTTAATCTATATGTCTACTCTAATTTAATAACTTAAATTAAACAAAACCCACCCCTATTAAAATTAAAGAGATCATAAATATACCTAATAAATAATTAACTATATTCTACCAACTTTCTTGCTCTATTTTTGATAGACACAACAAATTAAATTAAAAAAATTATATAATTAATAATTGTGTTAATATTAATAAATATATAACATAAAAAAATGAACATGGATATATTTTTGCTTCTCTTTGCATTTGTTACAGTACCATGAGCCCAATACCATCTACAACACACAATACCACATTCTCAAAAAGTTTAACTCATGTTCATGTGACACATGTTCCTATGACATTTTTTTAATTAATAAAATTAATTCAAGAAAGAAAGTGAATAACTACTTTTGAGATAAATCCCAACATTTGATGAGTAACTATTACTAAGAATATTCTAGGATATTCTATGGATCTTAAATATCTACCATCACTTCATAATTATTGATCATTAAATTAAAATTCTGGAATTCTTATTACGGTAAGTCCCTATTGCTATAATTTTTCTTTTAGATAATTATTGAATTAATTAATTAATTATATTTTAACGTCCATAAGAGCAACAATAGTGTATGGGAGTACCACTCTCCTTGTTTTTTTTTCCTTTTGCAATTAAATCATTTTCCTACTCAAATTGATGAGTTGTCCATGTTAACATGAGCCCTCACTAAAAAGACAATACCATGGCTTGTTGGGTGGAAGTGCTACCATGCTGCCATAACTATGCTTGACATCTTTGAAAGCATCACATCCGAAAATGAAATGATTTCTGATTCCACTACTAAAAAAAGTGAAAAAAAGTACATACATTCTCTTGAAGAGCTTCTGGAAGTGTCTTAGACAGTTCCTTTATTTTCAGGAGTTGATGTGATTATTTCTTAACTAAACGTCATATATTTTTACTCTCACAGGGTAACTCCAATGTCACAAACTTTTTCTTGGAGATTACAAGTAGTTCAATTGGTGAACATAGTACTTCTTCTTTCTACCCATCACCTTGCCTTGCCACTAGCTTATCCATAACAAAATTATTTAACTCGTTGCTATTTGTGGTACATGAATTGAGGTAAATATTCCATTTTTTTTCATTTTGTTTCTTTCGCTGGGCCATCTACCTCCTCCCATTTCCAGAATTCTTTTTAAATACAGAATGATAATTGTATACTCATGTTTGCATATGGTCATATGTATACACCTATAAGTTATATTGGATGCATGTAAGGTGAGAAAGAAACCTACGTAGTTGTTGATTGTTTCTCATGCAAGTAATGTTGTGTGATGCAAGTCCAAAATCAACTTATGTGTCACGTTCCTATACAACTAGTGAAATTAATAATTTGTTTCAAAAAAATATAAACTAACTTATTCATTTTGTGTCACTTAAATATGTCCAATTATCTAATATTTAATCTATATATCTACTTTAATTTAATAACTTAAATTAAACAAACCACCCCTATTAAAATTAAAGAGCATAAATATACCTAATAAATAGTTAACTATATTGTACAACTTCACTATCCTATTTTAAATAGATATAACAAATTAAATTAAATTAAATATATATATATATATATATATATATATATATATATAATTAATAATTATTTTAATATAAATAAATATATAACATTAAAAAAATCAATTATAATTAAATTAAGAAAAACAATATGTAATTAATAATTATTTTAATATAAATAAATATCTAACGTAAAAAAATATTTTCTCTTCATAATTGTTTTTATATAAATAAATATATAACATAAAAAAAATCAACATGGATATATTTTCGCTTCTCTTTTCATTCGTTTTCCAACCACATTATGAAAACCAATATATTGTTTTTATATAAATAAATATATAACATAAAAAAAATCACTCTTTTCATTCGTTTTCCAACCACATTATGAAAACCAAAATCTTATTTCAGACTAGGCTGAAAGAAAATTTTATAAAGTAAATGAAAAATGGATGTAAAAAACTTAAAAAAAAAAAGTTATAGTAAATCAAGAATGGATGTTAAAAACTAAAAATCCCGATAGGAAAAAGCAGCACTGTATGAAATTTCGAAATTTCTTAATGTAAAACAAATAATTTACTCTTGCATTGTGGGTCCTTAAACCCCTAATCCAAAAAGCGCCGCGCTCAAGAACGGTTAAGAAACTTGGTTTGCATATTTACTTTAATTTATATATATATGAAATATTAATTATAAAAATTGATAAATTATAAAAACTATAATCTATAATGCATATTTATCTTAAAATAAGTCTTTATTGCAATAATTTTTCCTTTTAGATAATTATTGAATTATTGATTTAATTGTATTTTAAGGTCCACCAGACTTACAATAGTGTATGGGAGTATCAGTCTCCTTGTTTTTTTGTATTTTGCAGTTCAATATTTTTCCTACTCAAATTGATGATGGGCTATCCCAACCTTCTAATAAGCCCCTCACTGAAAAGGAAATACCACTGCCACTGAATTGATGCTACCATGCTGCCATAACTATCCTTGACTTCTCTGAAAGCATCACATCCCAAAATGAAATGATTTTCAGATTCCACTACCCCAAAAGTGAAAAAAGTACACACCTTTTCTTCCCAAGCTTCTTTAGGTCTCTTCCATAGTCCCTTTTCATGTCAAAGTTGATGTGAGTTACTTCTTAAACAAGAAATAATAATATTTTCTCTCCACTAAATGGTAGCCCCAATGTAATCTTTTTGTTGGAGATCATAAGTGGGGTCGAATTTTTGAACATAGTACCTCTTCTTCCTACCCAACTCTCTTCACCATATACCGTTATTAAACTTCTCGATAAAAAAATTATTTAACTCCTTGCTATTTGTGGTACATGCATTGATGTAAATATGCCATTTTTAGCATTTTATTTCTTTCGCTCGACCATCTACCTCCTCCCATTCGCTCAATTCTTTTTAGATACACAACGATAATTGTATATTGTGCATCAGTGTGATAATAAAGTGGTATGTATCATGAGATTCTAGGTTCAAATATCCCCAATTTACCCATGTTTTCATAGGGGCATATGTGTACACCTATAGTGGTATGTATCATGAGATTCTAGGTTCAAATATCCCCAATTTATCCATGTTTGCATCGGGGCATATGTATACACCTATAAATTATAGTGGACGCATGTAAGGTGAGAAAGAAACCTACATAGTTGTTGGTTGTGTCTCATGCAAGTAATGTTTTGTGGTGCAAGTTTGTGTCATGCAAGTCCAAAATCAACTTATATGTCATGTGAGTAGAAAACTAGTTAAATTAGTGATTTGTTTCAACAGAATATAAAATTAACTTATTCACTTTGTGTCGGTTAAATATGCCCAATTATCTAATATTTAATTTATATATCTACTCTAATTTAATAATTTAAATTAAACAAACCACTCCTATTAAAATTAAAGATCATAAATATACCTAATAAATAATTAACTATATTCTGCAACTTTACTACTCTACTTTAAATAGATATAACAAATTAAATTAAAAAAACAATATATAATTAATAATTGCTTCAATATAAATAAATATATAACATAATAATAATAATAATAATAATAAAATCAACATGGATATATTTTCGCTTCTTTTTTCGCTGCTCTTTGGAGTACATATAAGAAAATGGAAGAAGGTTGACGCTATAAAAACAAGCTACTCGACTAGACGAATTTTGGGTTCAAACCCAAGTGAATTTTACTAATACTCTAGTAAGACTCCAGCGCTCAATGTGAAGGAAGATTTACAAGAGATCTTGTTGTTCGGTAAGGAACTCACCTACAATAATAAGCCGCATAAAATTGTAAGCGTTAGCATGATGCAATAAAATTATAAATACTGTACAACTTGAAGGACAAGTGAAAAGAAAATGAAACCCACAAATCTAAATACCTGCAAGTGATAATTCCCCACGATATTTTCCAAGAGTTGAACTGGAGACAAATGAATAGGCAAAAATTTCGGAAGATTAAATCACCATAATTAGATTGCAAAAGGTAAGATTTGAATTAGGTAAGCCTAGAGGGAAAGTAATATTGTAACCAAAAGAAGGGTATTACCTGTGCCGAGTAGAGAGGGTTTGAGCTAGATTGGGACCAGCAGCTTGCATTGGCAACAGAGGCCGAAAACTTGCCAAAATCTCAGAGAAGTGCATATGGTGGACTCAATTCCAGCTCGTGGATATCTGCGGGAAATTTCTCATTCCAAAAGACATCCCATGGCGGATCAACCTTCCTAACCCTGATTCATTCGTTACCTTCGTTAGCTTATAACTACGACATCCAACGCTTAACCAACTACAGAACAAACTCATCGCATTGGCAGAGAAAAATGAGAGAATCAGATAGGGTTTTTCTGGGATAAACCAAGACATTTCCCACCGAATGCAACCACCATAGTTCACCAAGGATCAGACAGTGAGCAAAAAGGAAGGTGGCCCATTAAAACTTGAACCCGAATCCAATAAATCCGACAGTTGTTGTGGTATTAAATTTCTAGGACATGACAGCAGGACTTTGGTACACACATTATTTGAGACATTTATTAAAATGTGATGAGCTTCTGTCGACGCAAACCATAGACTTAATTAGTGGTTAGGTTTTGGTGAGTTTTCTGAAGGGTAAAATTTAATATGTGCTCATTTACATATAAACCTAAAACTTATGTTTAAGATTAGTAAGCATGCCATACAAGATTAAAATTTGAAGTATTAATGCAAGAAGTAAATTTTTTTTTATCGTGTATATTACACGTATGTATACACCTATAAGTTATAGTGGACGCATGTAGGGTGAGAAAGAAAAAAACGTACGTGGTTTTTAATTGTGTCTCATGCAAGTAATGTTGTGCGATGCAAGTTCGTGTTATGCAAGTCCAAATCAACTTATGTGTCATGTGAATACAAAACTAGTCAAATAAGTGATTTGTTTCAAGAGAATATAAAATTGACTTATTCATTTTGTGTCACTGAAATATGCCCACGTATCTAATATTTAATCTATATGTATACTCTAATTTAATAACCTAAATTAAACAAACCATACCTATTAAAATTAAAGATCATAAATATACCTAATAAATAATTAACTATATTCTACAACTTTACTACTCTATTTTCAATAGACATAACAAATTAAATTAAAAAAACATTATATAATTAATAATTGTTTTAATATAAATAAATATATAACATCAAAAAAAATCAACATGGACATAATTTGGCTTCTCTTTGCATTTGTTACAATACCGTGGGCCAATACCATAGCTTACTAATACCACATTCTCAAAAAAAATTAACTCATGTTCATGTGACACATGTTCCTCTGACAATTTTTTTTAATTAATAAAATTAATTCAAAAGAAAGAAAGTGAATAACTACTTTTGAGATAAATCTCAACATTTGATGAGTAACTATTACTAAGAATACTCTAAGATATTCCATGGAGCATAAATATCTACCATCCACTTCATAATTATTGATCATTAAATTAAAATTCTAGAATTCTTATTACATAATAAAGTCCCTATTGCTATAATTTTTCTTTTTAGATAATTATTGAATTATTGAGTTAATTATATTTTAACGTCCACCAGAATAACAATAGTGTATGGGAGTACCAGTCTCCTCATTTTAACATGCCCCTCATTGAATTGATGCTACCATGCTGCCATAACTATCCTTGACTTTTCTAAAAGAATCACATCCCAAAATGAAATTATTTTCAAATTCCACTACCCGAAAAGTGAAAAAAAATACACACCTTTTATTCCGAAGCTTCTTTAGTTCTCTTGAAAGGTCCCTTTTCATGCTAAATTTGATGTGAGTTACTTATTAATTGAGCAGTAATAATATTTTCTCTCCACCAAATTCTAGCTCCAATGTACTCGTTTTGTTGGAGATCACAAGTGGGGTTGAATTTAGTGAACATAGTACTTCTTCTTTCTACCCAACTCTTTTCAGCATATACCCTTACTAAACTTCTTCATAGCAAAATTCTTTAACTCGTTGCTATTTGTGGTACATGCATTGAGGTAAATATTCCATTTTTCGCATTTATTTCTTTCACTCGACCATATACCTCCTCCCATTTGCACAATTCTTTTTAGATACAAAACGATAATTGTATATTGTGCATCACTGTGATAATAATGTGGTATATATCATGATATTGTAGGTTAAAATACCCAAAATTTACCCATTTTTGCATACAGGCATATGTATACACGTATAAGTTATAGTGAATGCATGTAACGTGAGAAAGAAACCTACGTAGTTGTTGATTGTGTCTCATGCAAGTAATTTTGTTTTATGCAATTTTGTGTCATGCAAGTCCAAAATCAACTTATGTGTCATGTGAGTACACAACTAGTGAAATTAGTGATTTGTTTCAAGAGAATATAAAACTAACTTATTTATTTTGTGTCACTTAAATCTGCCTAATTATCTAATATTTAATATATATATGTACTCTAATTTAATAACTTAAATTAAACAAACCACCTCTATTAAGATTAAAAATCATAAATATAGCTAATAAATAATTAACTATATTCTACCACTTTACTACTCTATTTTAAATAGATATAACAAATTGAATTAAAAAAAATATATATAATTAATAATTATTTTAAAATAAATAATATATATCATTAAAAAAAAATCAACTATAATTAAATTAAAAAAACAATATATAATAAATCATTATTTTAATATAAATAAATATATAACATAAAAAAATCAACTATATATATTTTTTCGCTTAATAAAACAATATATAATAAATAATTTTTTAATATAAATAAATATATAACATAAAAAAATCAACTATAAATATATTTTCACTAAATAATTGTTTTTATATAAATAAGTATATAAAAAAAATCAACATGGATATATTTTCGCTTCTCTTTGCATTTGTTTTCCAACCACATTATGAAAACCAAAATGTTATTACAGACTTTGCTAAAAGGAAAATTTTATAAAGTAAATCACGAATGGATGTAAAAAACTAAAAATCAACATAGGAAAAAGCCGTAACAAATTTATAGATTTTTTAATATAAAAAAAATAATTTACTATTGCATTGTGTGTCCTTAAACCCCTCATCCAAAAAGCGCCCCGCCGCCCCTCAAGAATCGTCAAGAAACTTTGTTTGCATATTTACTTTATATATATATATATATATATATGAAATATTAAATTATAAAAACCATAATCCATTGGCTACAGAGGTCGAAAACTTGTCAAAATCTCAGAGAAGTGCATATGGAAGACTTGATTTCAGTTCATGGATAACCGCGGGGAATTTCTCATTTCGGACCACACTCCAAAGCAGATCAACCTACGTAACCCTGACTAATTGGTTCCCTTCCTTACCATCTGGAGAAGGGCTCTAACTCCGACATCCAACTTTTAACGAGCTACAAAACAAACTCAGTTTAACTAGTTCTAACTGAGTGATGAGATAGCTAGATGTCCAGTGAATTAATTTAGATTTCATTCACAAGTAGTGATCAATCACGTAACTGACTAGTCACTTTTAATATATGCATGCATGCCATTTCTTATGAAAAAAATAGTGATCAATCACATAACTGATGAGTCACTTTTAATAGATGCATGCATGCTAGTTCTTATGAAAACCTAGTTGAGATAGAGGTTAAAGTGAACATAACTATCAGTTGTATTATCAGAAAACTTATTTGAGCCCAATTATAAAGTCATGGGAAGCCCATGATGGATTGCACAATAAAGTAAGGTTGATTATCCTATTTAATAGGGATTAATTTCTTAGGGACTGTGTGAGCAAGGCTGGGCTAAGGAGGGGTTGAGAATTGGCTAACTGTTTGTCAATTTTTCCTAAGAATTGTTAGTCAATTTTGAGCGGGATTAAAGTGAAATAGTGAGGGTTGCATGATTTTATCAGTGTTAGAAAGAATTGTATTGTTTCATGATTCTTTCAATTTGTACAATATATGATAGAGGGGTTTTGAGTAGGTTCTTTCTCGAAGATACATCTTGTGTTCTGTGATTGATAATTTATTTCTCTTACTTACATGTGATCGAGCGACCGTTTTATATTCCACAAATATAGTAGAAAGATTCAGTATCTTGTTTTAGTACATCACAAGATTGGATTGAATCCATTGGTATAGAGATTCTATATAATTTCTACTAGGATGTTACCTTAAGAAACTTTTTTATATGATATTTTAAATTTATATGTATATTTCACTAATATACTAGGGAATAGTATAAATTAAATGACAAATAAATATGGATAGGCATCAAAATAATTTTTTCCTCATGATACATCTTACAATACCAAGGTTTAAAGAATTAATAAAATTAGCAAAATTATAATTTTATTTTAAACTATTATTAATACTAGCCTAGATCCAAGTTAACTACACATATACCAAACCTTGAAAGGGATCAAATTTCTTTCCATATTAAAATATTTCCATCTCAAGAGATTTGATGCCTCTCAATGCTTGCTAGATATGGAGTTAATATGGATGTAGGTTTATTTAATTCCCCCATTTAAATCATACATCTTCCACATGAATAAGATGGGTTCTCATAAACCTAGAGCCAAAAAATAACCAATAACTTGACCAAGTAAAGTTTACCTTAATTATTCGACAAAAATTAATAATCAAAAAATAATAATATAGAATATTTATTTTAAAATAGGATTTTTTTTTATTTTTTTTATTTTGGTGGATCTAAAATGTTTACATTACATTAATGTTTTTATTTTCATTTTTATGCATTTTAACCGAGTCAAAACGTTTACAAGACAAGACATTGCAATACCTCTTGCGTACTAGGTTGGGGAGCATCCTTATATATATATATATATATATATATATATATATATATATATATATATATATATATATATATAACTAGATTCTTTACCATGAGGAATAATCTCCACTTTATTATAGAGATTGTTAACTTGCAAATAGGTTTTGATACAGTACCATGGGCCAATACTATAGCTTACTAATACCACATTCTCAAAAAAATTTAACTCATGTTCATGTGACACATGCTCCTATGACATATTTTTTAATTAATAAAATTAATTCAAAACAAAGAAAGTGAATAACTACTTTTGAGATAAATCCCAACTTTTGATGAGTAACTATTACTAAGAATACTCTAGGATATTCTACGGAACTTAAATATCTACCATCCACTTCATAATTATTGATAGTTAAATTAAAATTCTAGAACTCTTATTACAGAATGAAAGTCCCTATTGCTATCATTTTTATTTTTAGATAATTATTGAATTAATGAATTAATTATATTTTAATGTCCACCAGACTAACAATAGTGTATGGGAGTACCAGTCTCCTTGTTTTTTTTCTTCTGCAATTCAATCATTTTCATACTCAAATTGATGATGGGCTGTCCCAACCTTCTAACAAGCCCCTCTCTAAAAGACAATACCATCACATCCCAAAATGAAATGATTTTAAGATTCCACTACCCCAAAAGTGAAAAAAGTACACACCTTTTCTTCCCAGGCTTCTTTAGGTCTCTTCCATGGTCCCTTTTCATGTCAAATTTGATGTGAGTTACTTCTTAATCAAGCAATAATAATAATTTCTCTCCACTAAATGCTAGCTCCAACGTACTCCTTTTGTTGGAGATTACAAGTGGGGTTGAATTCGTGAACACAATACTTCTTCTTCCTACCCAAGTATTTTCACCATATACCCTTATTGAACCTCTCCATAACAAAATTCATTAACTCCTTACTATTTGTAGTACATGCATTGATGTAAATATTCCATTTTTCCCAGTTTATTTCTTTCTCTCGGTGATCTACCTCCTCCCATTCACTTAATTATTTTTAGATACACAAGGATAATTGTATATTGTGCATCACTTTGATAATAAAGTGGTAGGATAATTGTATATTGTGCATCACTTTGATAATAAAGTGGTATGTATCATGATATTCCAGGTTCAAATATCCCCAATTTACCCATGTTTTTTGGGTATATGTGGCTACACCTATAATTTATAGTGGACGCATGTAAGGTGAGAAAGAAACCTACGTAGTTGTTGGTTGTGTCTCATGCCAGTAATGTTTTGTGGTTCAAGTTTGTGTCATGCAAGTCTAAAATCAACTTATATATCATGTGAGTACAAAACTAGTTAAATTAGTGACTTGTTTGAAGAGAATATAAAACTAATTTATTCATTTTGTGTGAGTTAAATATGCCCGATTATCTAATATTTAATCTATATATCCTATCTAATTTAATAATTCAAATTAAACAAACCACTCCTATTAGAATTAAAGATCATAAATATACCTAATAAATAATTAACTATATTCTACAACTTTACTATTCTATTTTAAATAGATGTAACAAATTAAATTAAAAAAACAATATATAAACAATATATAGTCAATAATTGTTTCAATATAAATAAATATATAACATAAAAAAAAAATCAACATGGATATATTTTCGCTTCTCTTTTCGCTGCTCTTTGCATTGGTTTTCCAACCACGTTATGAAAGGCAAAATCTTATTACAGACATTGCTAAAAGGAAAATTTTATAACATAAATCAAGAATGGATTTAAAAAACTAAAACTCCCCCTAGGAAAAAGCAGTCGTGTAACAAGTTTCTAAATTTCTTAATGTAAAACAAATAATTTACTATTGCATTGTGGGTCATTAAACCCCTAGTCCAAAAAGCACCGCGGTCAAGAACCGTTATAGAAACTTGGTTTGCATATTTAATTTTCTATATATATAATAATTATAAAAATTGGCTAAATTATAAAAACTATCATCCTAATTCGAAAAAAAAAACAACCGTTATGAATCACAAGTTGTGTTTATCAAGTTCAACAATTTCACTCTTCCATCATTGAATGTGCATCTTCTGTTCATTATAATTGGCTTCTCTTTCTTTTTCTTCAATTCAATTTTTTTTGCTTTCACCAATTTCTTCCTCCGCCTCCCAGACCGTTTGTTTTTCTCTCTCGTTTCTTGTATTTGCTGAGTCCCGTGTTCTATTCTCTGTGTTATTTCTGTATGTGCATGTATTTTTGTTCGGGTTTCTATTCCTGTTTGATATTTAATAGGTGGAGGAGGCAAGGGTTTTAAGAGAGACAGAAGCATAGGATCACACTACACCTATCCACATATTGGTCTTTCTCCTTGGCACATTATAATGGTAATATTTTGTAGTCTTGGTTTTTTTTAAATATTTTGTTTTGAAATCTTTTTTCCACAACGAACAAGGGATATTTTTTTCTTAATCTTGATTAAAAACAATTGTGTTATATCTCATATCAATTTGCAAATGTGAATTCTGACCTGGTGTATATGTTTGCTAATATCCATAATATCCCGCCCTCCAGGTGATGGATTTAGTGTTGAGATAGATATACAATGCAAAGGGCAAGTATTCAGATAAATAATGGCAGGAGAGTAGTTATAGGACACAAAATTCAGGTACGTAACCTTCATGTAACCTATATTAATTTTTAAATGGAAAAGAAAAAAGAGATACCCAAGCTGGGCATATATTTTCATGTGTTTATTGAATCCCATTTAGAATTTGAGATAGAAATTGGATTGTGGTTAATATGTCTTCGATTGCGGTTAATATGTCTTCAAAAATAGGTTAATATGTCTTCGATTGTGGTTGAATCCCTTTTAGAATTTGTTTTCAGAAATTGGATTGTGGTTAATATGTCTTCAAAAATAGGTTAATATGTCTTCGATTGCAGTTAAATGTCTTCAAAAATAGAGGCATATGTCTTTGTAATCTTTTCTTTCATAATTTATATGTTTTTTTGGGTAAGTTTCAACAGTTATGTCTAAAAAAAAGCTTAAAAAGGATAAACATGAAACTCTCTCTGATGTTTCTTATTTGTGTTTGGAAGAATATAAAGAAACAAATAGTGGAAACAATAGTAGACGTTTGGACTAATAAATTTAAATTTCGGCCTCCCTCATTCATCTTTACTCAGGTATCACCACAAATTTATTCGCTTGCAGACTCGCCCATTAGTTTATAGCTCAAATTATTCACATACGAACTTGCCCTACGAACTTGCCCTATTCACATGCGAACTTGTCCTATTCACATACGAACTTTCCCAGAGGTTTTGTTTTCAGAATCTACCCAAAATCTTTCACATACGAACTTGCCCTGATAGTTTGTTTTCAGAATCTACCCCCAAATCTTTCACATACAAACTTGCCCTGAGATTTTTTTTTCAAAATCTATCCCCAAATCTTTCACATACGAACTTGCCTAGAGGTTTTCCTTTTCAGAATCTACCCGAAATCTTATGCACTTACAATTATTTCAGTGATCGAATAGTTGTTTACGGAATAATTTGATGCTTATTGGGTCGAAATTCTAGACCATGCAACCCTCCTCTTCCTTGGACAATTTAATTGTTTAGATCCTTGATTGTACTCGGAATACCCTAATAGTATTCAATACGGCCTTACGCATTAGTAGCGCAGGAAATAAGGTTTTGCTTTCACAATCTGCCCCAAATATTTTGCACTTATGGGGTTTCGAGTTGTGGTCTAGTCATACGTTCATACTTTTGTAAAAAGAAAGTCTAATACTTCTGAACTAGTAGTTTCCATATCGATTGTCTAAACTAGTTATCCAGATATTAAAAAGTCAGTTAAAAAAAAATTGTTTTTACGATATATATAAATTTTCCTCGTAAACGATATAAAATTTATATTATAAAATTTTTTCATCAAAGGTTATACAATAAGTACATGATTATATAGTTGAGTAATAATTAAGGTTTTGAAAAAAAATTTATAATTATATGATTGAATAATAATTAGTTTCTTTAAGAGATGATTTATGTATATACTCAGTCATAGAGATGTAGTTTATATTATAAAGAAATATTATACTTTGTAAATAAAAAGAATTGATTTTTTCTAAGATCAATGTTTTTTTATCTCTTTTTATATATTTACATAATTCACTTTCTTGTTTATAAATCATGGATGGATTATTTATAATTATATTTATATATAATTAAAATTAATATAAAATTCAGTAATGAATATTTCTTATTATTGTATTCTAAAATTTAAATAATCATTTATTTATTATATTTGAATATGTGATGTAGAGTGTGGTTTTATTTTACTTTATTTATTATGTTATGTTGTTGAATTTATGTTATTGATGTTATTAATAGTAGAAGAGAAAGAAAGGGATTGAGAGAGGAGGAAAGAGGTGTGAAAGAGGAAGGAGGTAGAGGCATCTGCGGAGGAGAAGGACATGTATAGGAGAAAGTGGAGGAGGAGGCGGTTGAGGTGCGTGGAGAGGGAGTAGGGGGAGGTGGGGAGGATGAGGATGAGGTGGAAGGCGGGGTGGGGCAGAGATCGAGAGGAGGATGCAGGGGAGAGGGGAGGGGAAATGAATCAGGAGGAGGTGGGGGGGAGGGGAATGAGGAGAAGAGAGGGAGAGGGTGGATTTTGAGAGTGACAATGGGGAGATGGTGGAGGAGAGGGAGACATGGAGATGGGGAGGAGGATGAGGAGGAGAGGGGAGGGGAGACGAATTAGGAGGAGGTTGGTGGGAGTTATGAGGAGAGGAGAGGGAGAGGGTGGATGGGGACAGTGAGGTGCGGGGGCAGGGGGGGGGAAGAGGATGGGTGGGTAGAGGGAGGAGGAGGAGGGGAGAGGAAGAGGGAGGAGGAGAGGGGTGAGGAGGGAGGAGGAGGAGGTCGGGGGTGGTATAAGGGGAAAATGAGGAGGGAGAGGATGGATGGGGAGAGGGAGGAGTAAGGGGGAGGGGGTTGTATATACGGAAGATTAGGAAGGGGGAGGGGAGAGGAGAGGGAGAGGATATATGGGGAGAGGGAGGAGGAGGGAAGAGGAGGAGGAGAGGGAGGAAGAGGAGGAGGAGGAGGAGGAGGAGGTTGGGGGTGGTATATGGGGAAGATCAAGAGGGGGATAGGGGAGAGGAGAGGGAGAGGATGGATGTGGAAAGGGAGGAGGAGGAGAAGGGGGGAGAGGGAGGAAGTGGTAGGGGTCAAGAGGTGGAGGAGGGGGGAAGAGCAAGAGCGGGGAGGGGAGAGGAGAGGGAGAGGATGGAGGGGGGGAGAGGGAGGATGGTGGGGAGAGGGGAGAGGGAGGAAGAGGAGGAGGGGGAGGAGGAGGAGGATGAGGAGGTTGGGGGTGGTATATGGGGAAGAGCAAGAGGGGGATAGGGGAGAGGAGAGGGAGAGGATGGATGTGGAAAGGGAGGAGGAGGAGGAGGGGGGAGAGGGAGGAAGCGGTAGGGGCGAAAAGGTGGAGGAGGGGGGGAGAGCAAGAGTGGGGAGGGGAGAGGAGGGGGAGAGGATGGAGGGGGGAGGAAGGGGGGGCGAGGGGGAATAGGAGGAGGTTGAGGGTAGGATATGGGGAAGAGGAGGGGGAGGGGAGGGGAGATGAGAGGGAAGAAGAGGCGGAGGGGAGGGGAGGAGGAGGGAGAGGCAGAGAGGGAGGAGGGGAGGTGGTATAAGGGGAAAAGGTGAAGGGGATGAGGGGAGAGGAGAGGGGCAAGGGGATAGGGGAGGGGTAGGAGAGGGAGATGATGGATGGGGAGAGGGAGGATGAGGGGAAACGGGGAGGGGGAGGAGGAGGAAGGGGGGGGGAGGTTGAGTAGGAGGGGAGAAGCACAGGATGGGGGGAGGGGAGAGGAGAGGGAGAGGATGGGGGAGCAGGTGAGAGAAGGAGGAAGGCGTGGGAAGAGGAGGAGGAAGGGGGAGAGGTAGGAGAAGGAGGAGGAGGTTGGGGGTGATATAAGGTGAAAAGGAGGAGGCGAGGGGGGAGGGGGAGGCATAGTGGGAGAGGGGAGTTGGGTGGCAGGAAGGTTGAGGAGGAGGGGGGGAAGAGTAGGAGGGGGGTAGGGGAGAGGAGTGGGAGAGGATCGAGGAGGGGGATAGGGAAGAGGAGAGGGTGGAGAGGATGGAGGTAGAGGGAAGAGGAGGGGGGAGGAGGAAGAGGGAAGAGGAGGGGGGAGGAGGAGAGAGGGAGGAATGGGGGGGCGAGAGGAGGAGGAGAAGGTCATGTTTGTAAATTATTTGTTGCATTTTTAATTTTGAAAGTGATGTGCTTTCCATCACTTGTTTGAGCGATAATGATATTCATGTTAGCCTTGTTTTTATAAGTCGTTTGTTGTATTTTTTTCATGTAAAAGTGATGAGGTGTTACCATCACTTCGGAATGCGATGAAGATGGTGTTTCCCTTGTTTTATGAGTCCTTTGATGCATTTCTTTCATGTAATAGTGATTAGGTGTTTACCATCACTTCGAAATGCGACAATGAAGTCTTGTTTGGTAAAGGTAGCTCAGGTATGATTCCCTTTTGATGTAAACTTCACTACTGAGTACATCTCATAAGCTCGTGGCAAGTATGGGAATATTTGTGTCATAGATTGGTCAATTTGAGCATGTGTTTGCATGGGATTGTACAACAGGTTTTCAAGAGATGTAGGTGTTAGTTCAGCACTTATGGCTCTGAAGGACACAGGTGAAGGAGAAGGAAGGGTGACTTTTCCAGACGCTTGTGGTGTAGTAGTACACATCAATGCAGATTATTTTGATGCTTTTAGAGGACAAAAGCTCCTTAGTGGGGAGGATTGATCCAAGTGGCTCTAGAGACACACGCAAGACAAAAAGCGCTCAAAACTCAAAGTGTTTGTATTTCTCTCGAACCAGGTTCAGGTTGAAGAGCTTGTCACACTAATCGTAATAGTGTGAATGGTTCGTCAAATCAAGCTCGTATGCGAAGGATAGGTGTCGTAAAAGTTTTGGTTTGACTTGAATGACTGGGAAGGTTAAGGACGATGCAAATTTGACCTTTCCTGCCCGTCGGATTCTGGCAAGCTCATGATAGATTCTAGCAAAATTTGTGGGATGATTAATTTCACTCCTACGGTCAAAATCATAATTTTCAAAAAATTATAATTTGTTTTTAATTACAACAAAAAATTAATTAAAAAAAGGGGGTGGCAAGACACCACCCCTGGCACTCGACCCGACTAACTATAACATATTTTAAAAATATATATTGGAAGATCCAACGGGTCGTGACCCCTGCCGGACCCACAAAAACCAACATATATTACAAACATGTTTCATATAGAGGCCACCATAAAACATAGTTGCGGTGGGTGTCGAACCCGCTCGACTTAATAGCTGGCCGGTCCACCGACAGAATCCCAAATAACCTCCACTCCATGCTATAGCATGTGATAGCTCCAATGTAATGTGGGTGGCGCAGGTGTGAGTACAGAGCCAACTCCGCTGGTGGGAGTTAAGGGGCAGGCCGCCCAATGCGGGTCTGACACCCTCCACTTTGGTTAAAAAATATGTATGTGGTTTTTAAAAAATAAATGGCACGATATTAATCCTTTTTAGGAGGGGTCATGGTTTGATCACCCGACCTTCTCCCTCCTAAAATGGATCCAAACCAACTCATCTAAACAGGTTTTTTTAAAACTCCACCCAAGAAATATACTTAAACCCAGCATTTACATGGTGCACCCAAGCTAGACCAGAGCAGGAGTGCCCATGTAGATCGATGACATTTGCAGGTGGAAACATGAGCGTGGAGTAGTAATTATGCAGGTGGAACCATAAGCCTTGAAATTTTCCCGGGAAGGTAATTTTTCTCCATGTCGGAATATAGTCAAGTTTATAGTCATTTTTCACAGTTTTTTGTACGGAATGAAATGGAGATGTCAGATTTTCCTTTTGAGTTGCAGATTTCCAATACACCCATGGAGAAACTACTTGGAGGAACCTAATGGGAATCTAAAAGAGTCCATTTTGCCCCAGATCTTCACTTTCTCAGAATTTAGCAAATCGACAGTCATTTTTTCACTATACGACATCACAACGCTGATGATATATTCAAAATTTTCATCTATGATTTAAATTTTTCGGTCACTTTTTGAAGTGAAGTTGTAGGTGTCAGTTTTCAGGGAGTGAGAAGTCAATTTCACACCTTTCGACGCCACAATCATGATGGTGTTTTCAGATCTAGCAGCAGTAGCAACCATTCTTCAGTCATCTTCAACGTGAGCTATATGATGTGATTCTTTCATGTACTTATTTTTTCCAAGATGCTTACTGCTGTAAAAATCCCTGTTGATGTATGAGTCATGGGATGTTGTCTTGTTTTTTGTTTTTTTTATTGATGTCCTTTCTGTCATGGACTTGTATTATTTTTTAGATCCCTTTTATGCCATGTTAGAGGGATACTCCCTGCCACATATATGTCATTGAGATCCCTTGTTTTACATGTTGGCGGGATTTTCAGAGTCTTTATGCTTGAGAAATCGTTATACTGATAAGATTCTTTCATTTTCAGAGTCTATCCACTCTGAAAAACATTGTATGTTAGAAAAACACATCCATGTACATCTTCTACTTATAACACTTAGTGCAGTGGCCTACACCATCGTGATACTGAGGCCCCGAGATGTAGTCCCTCCTAGACGAAATTCGTTATCAGACGACATCTTCTTTTGATTGTTGATTTTGACATATTACTTTTCTCTTATTTACAACATGCAGTTGTTAATTTAAGTTCATTAATGCCTCAATGAATGAAATTATAATTTATCATCCGAACTAAAAGGTCTTGGTTAAGGGTATCAAGAATTTACCCAGAATCAAGAAGGGGAGGTGGCCCATTAAAACTTGAACTCGAATCCAACAAATCTCACAGCTGTCACAATATTAAATTGCCAGGACATGACAACAAGACTTTGGTACACACAGTATTCAAGACATTTATGAAATGTGATGACCTTCTACCGACGTAAACCATAGGCTTAGTTAATGGTTAGGTTTTTGTGAGTTTTCAGAAGGGTAAAATTTAATATGCGTTGGTTTACATATAAACCTAAGACTTCTGTTTAAGATTAGTAAGCATGCCATAGAAGATTGAAGTTGAGAATGAACGTATGATGCAAGAACAAGAAAGGATACTTAAGATCCTTTCCGACAAGCAGAATGAAGGGGTGTTACAACCCAATCCCGATAGGGATATGAAAGAATAGAATGAAGGAGAAACCAAGGACCAAACCACGGACATAATCGGTAGGATACCTTCATAGCGAATAAACAAGAATAAGAACTATAATGAAGCAATGTCTAGTAATGTGTCAGATCAACAGGAAATTAAGAAGCAAAAAAGTTGAGCTACATGGTGGGTTTTGAAAAATAAAACCACCTACATTCGATAAAAAAGCTAATAAGGTGGAAGAGGCCTGGTTGATAAATATGAATAATTACTTTCAAGTATATGAGTATAGAAGCAACCTTAAAGCCAAACTGGCCATTTACCAGTTCAGATAAAAATCCACTCTATAGTCCGAGGAGGTAAAGAATGTTCATAGCATTGAAGATAAATATGTGACATGGGATTCATTCCAACAATAATTTAAAGAAAAATATTTAAAAAAACATTTCTATGACAAAAAATCTAGATAAATTTGTGGTTTGAAGCCGGGTTAGATGACTATGGACGAGTATATTACCAAGTTCACCTCCTTATTAAGATATCTTCCTTATGTCAGAGAGGAAAAGGCTAAGGTTCAAAGGTTCCTGAGTACTTTTCCAACTCACATGAAGGAACGAATTGAATTCGTAAATCCTAGGACCATGGACAAAGAAATTCGAAAGGCAAGAATGTGCTACCAACAGTCCAACGAAAAATTGGAAGTGGGAAAAATCTCACAGCCAAAAAAAGGACAGAAAAATAGTTCAAAGTTCAAGGGTGCCAGAAGTAACAAGGGTGCCAGAAGTAACAATTTGAAAAATTTTGCGTGAAGTTCGATATGCCTAAACAAGGAAACATTTCCAAACAACCCCTGTAGTGTTGGAGGTGTGGTGAGGCGCATTATTACCAAAATTTTTCTTAATGAGGGGGAAGTGAAATAGTTACTAATATTTAGGAAGATTCTACAGTTGGAGATGTAGCTCGAAAGACACCTTGAATAAACGTAGCATTGGAAGATCGTCAAGCAGATTATGAGCCAACGATTGTAGAGTTGGAAGGTAAGCTACTTTCCTAGTCTGTTTCTATTTTGGTTGACCCAGGTGCAATTTAATTTATGTAAAATACAAAATAGTAGAAGTATGTAAATCAAAAGGTTAGAAATTCAAAAATCCTTGACTGGTACATCTAGCCATAGGAGCAAGAAAAAAATTAAGTGCCAAAATTCCAAACTGTACTTTGGAAATTGGAGACCAGCAGTTGAACGTGGATCTGAACATACTGCCATTAGGATCATATGATGTTTTTGTAGGTATGCATTGGCTAGAAAAGCATTGGACTTTGGTGACTGTAAATAAAATATTATTTTCTATAGAATGCAAGATGGAATGCACAAAGAGATTCAAGGAACCAAGAAAACACTATAGCTATGTCCTCTTACAACATTTCAAATGAATAAGTGTATCAGGAAGGGATGTCAGGTTTATGCTATTCAGGTGGGATATGCCAATTCCAAGGAGAAGTTCCCTATGATGGAGAACATACCAGTGGTACAAGACTTTATGGATGTATTTCCAGAAAAAGTTTCGGATTACCCCCAAGAAGAGATATTGACCTCACCATTGAGTTAATTCTAGGAGCATCACAAGTTTCAAGAGATCCTTACAAAATGAGTGTTTCAGAGCTAACTGAATTAAAAATGCAATTGCAATAGCTACTAGAAAAAGGATTCATTCGTCCGAGTTTATCCCCTTGGAGAGCACCAGTGCTATTTGTAAAGAAGAAAGATGGAGCCATGAAAATGTGCATGGATTATAGACAACTAAATAAATTGACAGTAAAAAATAAATATCCTTTGCCTCAGATTGATGACATGTTTATTCACGTGAAAGGGGCCATAGTATTCTAAAAAATAGACTTAAGGTCTGGATACCACCAGATCCAGATCAAGGATGAGGATATCTCAATACTCCTTTCCGTACTAGGTACGAGCATTATGAGTTTGTGGTACTACCCTTCGGTTTAACAAATGCATCAGCAACACTTATAAGATTAATGCATGGTATGTTTCACCCCTTATTGGATAAATTTGTGCTAATATTTATTGATGATATTTTAATCTATTCTAAGAATCAGGAAGAACATAAGGAGCACCTAAGAATAGTGTTGGAAATGTTAAGGAAACACCATTTGTACGCTAATTTCATCAAATGCAATTTCTTCAAAGTAGAAATTCAGTACTTAGGCCATGATATTTCAGCAGAAGGGATAGCTGTTGACCCAGAAAAAATTAAGAAAATTATGGAATGGCATATTCCCCAAAATGTGGCGAATATCCAATCCTTTATGGGATTGGCTGGGTACTACCGAAGATTCATTGAAGGGTTCTCTAAAATTTATTTTCCAATCACCTCCTTGCAGATAAAGGGAAAATTATTTAAGTGGACTATTGAGTGCCAGCATAGTTTCGGAAGGTTAAAGCGTTTGTTCACCACCACTCCAGTGTTGAGGTTAGTTGACCCCAATAAAGAGTTTTAGGTTTTTACAGATGCATGTAAGGAAGGAGTTGGGGCAGTTTTATCACAAGAAGGAAAGGTAGTGGCCTATGAGTCAAGGAAGTTAAAAGAACAAGAGCAAAGATATTTAGCCTATGACTTGGAGTTAACAACAGTGGTACATGCACTCTAGGTATGAAGACACTACCTGGTGGGAAAGAAGTGTGTATTAAAGACTGACCATAGTAGCCTAACTAGTTATGTCAAGAAAGCTAATTTAAACTCCCAACAGGCAAGATGGAATGCCTTCCTAACTGAGTTTTATATGAATATTTAGCACATGAATGGTAAGGAAAACCATGTGATGGATGTCTTAAGTAGGAAATTGCATTGTGTTTAAGATATTTACTATAACTAGCTTGAATGCAAATTCTTAGATCAAGTAAAAGAGGAAGCACAGAAGGATCCTGAATACCAATTTCCATGGAAACAAATGGAGGAGGCCAGAGAGTAAGGAAGCACTTCTGAATATGGAGTTAGTTAAGAACAAATGCTAGCTTTTACAGGAAAGATATACATATCAAACTGTGTGGATCTAAAGGAGGTAATCATGAATGAATATCATCGTAGTAATTATGCAGGACACCTAGGATACCAGAAAATGTTGATGACAATTACAAAAGTTTATTTCTAGCCTGACATGAGAAGGAACATCGTTGAATACTTAAACAAGTGTTTGGAGTATCAACATGTCACGGTGGAGCATCGACACCTAGCTGGATTTTTGCAGCGCATACCTGTACCTGAATGGAAATGGGAAGTCATTTCAATAGACTTAATTACTGGTTTTCTGCGTTAAAGAAAGGCACAATGAATCCATTATGGTGGTTATCGACAGTTTGAGAAAGGCTTCACATTTTATACTAGTACAGTCTACATACGGGACTGTACACATAGCTGATATTTTTATGAGAGAAGTTTTTAGACTGTATCATATTCCAAATACTGTCATTTCGGAAAAAGATGTGAAGTTTAGTTCAACATTCTGGAAAAATTTATTTACAGGTTTGGTAACCCAAATAATTTTCAGCTCTGCTTATCATCCACAAACATATGGACAAACAAAATGGGTAAATTAGGTTTTGGAAGACATGATATGCATGTATGTGATGTAGTAACCAACAAAATGGGAAGAATATTTACACCTAGTTGAATTTGCCTACAGAAAATGGTTATCAGGAGACTCTTAAGATGAGTCCTTTCAAAGCTCTATATGGACGAAAATTTCATACCTCCATTAATTGGAGCAGCCCTGAAACTAAGTTACTGCTTAGACTAGAAATGTTGGCTGAAATGGAACCGGAGGTAAGGAAGATCAGGAAAAACTTGAGAGTTGCACAAGATCAACATAAGATATACGCAGAGAAGAAAAGGACTTATTGAGAGTGCGAGGTGGGTGATCATGTGTATGTGTGGATCAAGCCAAATAAGAACACCTTGAGATGGGTCTCTTGTGCCAAGTTGGCTCCCAAGTTGTCACACCTCCCAAATTTTTTTTTTTTTTTTTTCAAGACAACGTATTCCTTCTCTACTAGCAAATTTTCCACTTCTAGTTTAAATACAATCTATACATATGGGTGCATTTCAGTACCAAAGTTCACACCTGTTCAACTTATTAAATTCAATTAAAGTGCAATTTAATAAAACCAAAATAAGTGCCACTTTATTAACCAATATATATATATATATATGTTTATATATATATATATATATAGATATTTAATATCCTGCCCATAGAAATCTAAAGTGCAACTTTATTAAATCCAATATATATATAGATGTGTATTTATATATATATATATATATATATATATGGGTATTTAATATCCTACCCATAAATCATTAATGCGTGCTCCTTAACCCACTTCATAAATGTTTATATGTCCGACCTATATACACATATATATAGTTATCTAGGTGGTTAATCTCCTAACCATTAAGGTCATTACATTCTATATGACTTTTAACCCATCGCATGATGTAAGATTTAATTCGTTCCTTTACTTTTTAAAGTCACATAACATAACATGATTTTATTCTCTTGTAAACTCGCATAGTAGGGTTTTTGATATTACGGTTTTACGCTACATACATGCGAAGAACAAGCATGTAATGAGTAACTAGACGGGCGTATGAGATTTTTATGCAGCACTTACACGATATGCATGTATTAGGGTGGCGTGAGTATGCGTAATCGTGTTAACGTCGGCATGTTACCACTGATACTTAACCTCCGCCCTGTACAGTGCAGGTACCATATACAGTGATACGCATTATACCCGTGATCTTGCCCGAAATATTTGCGTGTAACCACCAGAAGTAAGATTGCACATCTTTTTTGCCACGTAAGGTGTTTTCTGAGATCGATTATATGCTGGAGTGTTCAGGTGGTGCATCAGAGGCGGCGGCGGTCTGCTTTTTCCTCTGTCTTCTATACTTCACATATCGTTTCGGATCAATTTTCATGGACAGAAGAATATACGCGTCCCACGCAGAGGCGAGGAACTCTGCAAGATTAACGTCTGGCACTCACCCTCGCCTACCTCGGGAGAGATAGGCCTGTTCCTCTGTGCTCCCAGCTATACGTGCCTTCAGTAGGGGTTGCTTCAGCAGGATGAACGCACAGCTTTGCAGACTTTCCGTCGGCTCGATGCATGAATTTAGAGTTGGAGAAAATCCATTGTTATGAGATGGTACTGGTCTTACCTACTCATCCTGATTTCTAAAACCCTTCTAGGGATTCCGTGCTACTAGAGGTCGACGCGGATTAGGGTTGAGTCTATGATCATTACGCCAAACCTGCAACGCACTTTTGTGTGTGATACTGTAGATTTAGGGTTAGGGTTTCGGTTCACATTTTAAACCCTCCCCTGTTCATTATTATTTCATTTCCTGTGTTCAGCTCTAATTTCTCTCTGTGGAATAGCAAAAATAGGGTTTAGTAGTCAAGTGCCTACGTGTTCTCATTGATGCAGGAGGACCTCTGGTTCAGTGCGTGTTCTATCTTCTTCTGGTGCAACGACCCTGCTCGTTCCCAAGCTTCCCTCGTGATTACGATGGTAACCAACTTCTTTAAATTCATGTCGCTGTGTATTATCAATTTCTTGTTTTCCAGAGATTATGTTTATGATACGAGTTGAGGTGCAATGTGTATATTTTGAACTCGCCTCACTGTTGACATGCAGGTTACGGCTCAGCGCGCACACCCGTGTTCTGAGCGTTACTATTACCCTCAGCATATTTATAATTGTAATGTCATTGTGTGTTTAATGGATGAAACGCTTATAGCGTGACTGCGCTTCTAATGCTGTAGTGACAAATCATTTATTTAACCATGTGACTTTCTTTCTGAGCTCAGGAAATGCACGACAGGTATTATATTTATGTAATTTCCTATTTTCGCTCCAATTAATGACTAAAGCAAGTCTATTCAAATTTAGAAATAATGCGGCTGGCATGGCATTTTTGTTTTCGTCCTTATTGTTAATTTTTTTCTAACTACATCTGTTATCCCTTGTTTCTCGTTTATTAATACCGATCTCGGCACTAACAGACATGTAATATATTTCGTATTTCACTGGTTCCATTCGGCATAATTTTTGGCATCCACTTTTTTTTTTTTTTTTTTTTTGACCTTAATGTCTACGCAGGTGTGGGACTCGAGGTCGCCCATGTCACCTCTTCAGAGATGAGCCGAACGGATCTCGGTCGTGGAAATAATTAATGGTTATTGTTTTTTGTTTTTTCCTTGGCCGATCCTCTGCCGTTTACCCAGTAATGATCATTATTATGCTATCACTGAAGTAAATAACGATTTCGTTTAGTTTGATCTAATCGACCTTACGGGGTCACACAGTAAGAATCGTGTTACTATTATAGAGAAGCGCCGAGCGGGATCTAGGACCCGGACTTAAATAATGCTGTCGTTTGATTTTTTTTATGCGTTAGCCGACCCTTCGGCGGTTACCCATTAAAAATCATTTTTTCTACCCTCACTGTAATGAATAACGATTTCATTTTGTTTTGATCTAGTCGGCCTTACAGGGTCCCACCATAAGAATCGTTTTATTTTTATACAGGCAGAGTTAAACTTATTACGCACTCGTCTAATATGATGCCACGCCTACGCATAGATAGTTCTCACAGTTATTAAATCGTATTACTTCCGTTACCTAAGCGCTGAAGGTTCTTCATGTTTTTGTTTTCCTTTTTGATTTAGTTATATATATATTATGTCTCCCAAATCGAAGTTTCGATTTGTGCCTTACATGTGAGCTTCACCAATATTTAATTTCCTCTTTTATTTTTTTTCTATATACATATGTGATGTCCATGACTACTCATATGACTTCAATAATTTGTGTCTAGAATTATGGGATCGAGAATAGAGATCCCTTTCCTTGGGCGCTTTCAGTTTTTCTCTCAAATAGGTGTACTATCTATACAACACTAGTATACTATGTTATGAAACTTCTCATTCTTTTCTATTTGTTTGCATATGAGCTCAGCCTTTAGATTTCTCTATAGTAGATATGGAATGAAATTATTGTACTTTAGGCAGAAGCAGATTAAAGTTACCCCAATTTTTGTTTATTTTATTTAGAGTACTAGTCTTCCAAATTGGAAACCAGCAATGGTTGAAGAATTTTGCTAGAGGCTTGTCTATGATTTGGATTATTTACCACTGAGCAGAGAATTTCAAGGGTAATTCTTATGATTACTACAGGTAGAAGAAGATTTCTTCTGGATTTATAAATAACTTGAAATGCTTATTTTCCTGTCTTTGCTTCTATTTTAGGGTACCATGTAAATATCAGTTTTGCTACCATATTTTTATAGCATACATATGAGCATAAAACATCACATTTGTATCTATAGGAACAAGAAAAGATCTAATTATCTGTAGAGACTAAGTAACCTCAGATTTAAACCGACCTTGGTTTAGAGTTTCTGTGGTTTCTACTCTATGGATTTCTGGTCTACAACTACACATAATCTGGAAGGTGAATGCCTTAGGATGGACTCTATTAAATGTAGTACCAAAATCAATCATACAAATTCTTTTAATTTTTATATGTAGCTAATTCATACCATAATACATCAAAATGAACAATAATTTCAGGAACATACCACTGTGGAAAATGACCAACCTCCCAACCTTAGAATCCTCTTTGTCTCCCAGGACTCACCCCCGAGCTGAGATCACCTCCTAGGACAGATCAACCCCTGATCTGCTTAGGAGCAGCTTATTTAAGCTCATATTTCCCCAAAGCATGTTTCTAATTCTGCGTCCAGAATAGCAGGATGCTTTCTTTCCTGTTTAGCCTAGGCTTCCCATTTTGGGACTCTTTAAAGCTATTTTATGCTTTTCCTCAGCTTTTCCAGCTTTTCTCACCTCTTCCCAATTACTTTCCTCTTCATTGGGGAAATTTAGATTCCTCCTCAAATCTAAATTAATTTCTTTCAAGTATTTTTGAAAGATTTTAGGGATTTGTTGCCTTATCCATCCTCATGGATTTGGCAAGTGATCTCTAATTCTCATCTTGGTCAAAATGCACAATCATTTTTATTTATTTCCTCAAATAAAATATGCAAATACATTCACACCATACTTATCCCTTGGGGTCCACCCCCTTAGGATTAAGTTCAAATTTCTAACTTTAAAAAATTCAACACACAAATTGGGGGTGTTACACAGGTTCTGCGGACCTTTCCAGATATTGGAAAGGGTGGGCCTATGGCATATGGGTTGGCCTTACCTAGCCGTATTTGGGTGCACAATGTTTTTCACGTGTCCCTACTAAAGAGATATGTACATGATCTAAAGCATGTAATCCATTGGCAGAACATTCAAGTAGGAATAATTAGAAAAATCCTAACTTGAAAACATAAATTTTTATGTCAATTTGACAAAAAAAAAACTTCGCTGTTTGCAGGTAGAGCTGGATGGTGAGTTTCTAGTTGAACCTCAACGTATACTTGACCAGAGAGAAATCATGCTCTAGAAGCAAGTCATCACCGAGGTTAAAGTGTAGTGGAAGTACTTCAACTCGGATGAGGCTACCTAGGAAGATGAGGGATTTGTACGTGAGGCATACCTATAGTTGTTTCTAGAGCTAGAGTGAAACACCGTGGATAGTGTTACTTCAAAAGGGGAAGTTCTGACAACTGAATTAAGTATTAAGTAGTCGTTAAATAGAAATATGACATTTTTGTTATTATTTTAAAGAAAGGACCGAAACATTTATTGTTTTCTGGAAAATTTTATTGTTTTTGTTGTTATGAAAAATAAAATTAGTTATGGAAAAGCAGTTCCATAAAAATTAAAAAGGTTGATGGTAAAAGTATTCCAAGAACTGAGAAGTGGTTGGACAATTTTGAATAGTTACCTACTCCTCTGAGGATAAAAGATACATCCCAGTGAGGAAAATGGGTTATGTTCATTAACTAAGGAAGAGAGTGAGGAATTTCCTGAGCTGGTAGAGACCAGTGGAAATCATTCAGAGTTCCTAATAATTTCTAGTTCTGATTAGACTTAGGGTCCTGAGGTCACAAGAGAAAACTCTGTCAACCTAAACCTCTCTTGTGTGGAGCATGGGTGAAAGAGAAGGACATAATCGCCTCTCGTGATGGTTAGGTGGACATCATAAGCCAATTTCACATTCAGATAAATAATTGTTCATTTCAGATAATTTAGTGAGGAAGCTTATTATAGTTACTTGCACACAGATATGTGTTTAATAAGCTTCACGAAAACAATATTGTTATGGATCAATACCTGGAAACAAAGAAATGAGTTTGCAATGTTATTCATGAACTCGTCAAATACTTACAATATTCTGCAATTATTATTATGAGTTACTGTAAGTTAATCTTGTGAGTTTCTGCCTATGAGATTCTGCAAAAACAATAATATGAGCTACTGTAAATATTTGTTGCAAATATTTTGAATCTGTCAAGATGCATAGAAAAGAATAGCTGAAAAAGAGATTATGTTATTGAAATATATTTACAAATTGACTATACAAAGTCAAAGCAAGTAAACAAACTATAGAAAATCTATCATCTAAAAACTGTTGCGGAGTGAACCATTGGTTCTGGGAATGAGGAGGTAATCTCAACCCAGAACTCATTGCTACTCCTGATAAAATAAACTTTTCATTTCCAGAATCTGCATGCTAAGCAGATATCTAGCTATAATGTAAGTGAAATGGAAGCTAGGATGCATTGAAAAAATGAGATATATAAACCAAGCCATTTCCCACTGAACACAACCACCATAGATCTCCAAGGATCAGTCGGTGAGCAGAAAGGAAGGTGGCCCATTAAAACTTGAACCCGAATCCAAGAAATCTCACAGCTATCGCGGTATTAAATTTCCAAGACATGACAACAAGACATTGGTACACACAGTGTTTGAGACATTTATTAAAATGTGATGAGCTTCTACCGGCGCAAACCATAGACTTAATTAGTGGTTAGGTTTTCATGATTTTTCGGAAGGGTAAAATTTAATATGTGCTGGTTTACATAAAAACCTAAAACTTATGTTTAAGATTAGTAAGCATGCCATAGAAGTATTAATGCAAGAAGTAAATTTTGTTTTATCTTGTATGTTACACATATGTATACACCTATAAGTTATAGTGGAAGCATGTAAGGTGAGAAAGAAATATACATGGATTTTTATTGTGTCTCATGCAAATAATGTTGTGTGATGCAAGTTTGTGTTATGTAAGTTTGAATCAACTTATGTGTCATATGAGTACAAAACTAATCAAATTAGTGATTTGTTTCAAGAAAATATAAAACTGACTTATTCATTTTGTGTCACTTAAATATGCCCAATTATCTAATATTTAATCTATATGTCTACTCTAATTTAATAACTTAAATTAAACAAACCACCTCTATTAAAATTAAAGATCATAAATATACCTAATAAATAATTAACTATATTCTACAACTTTACTACTCTATTTTCAATAGACATAAAAAATTAAATTAAAAAACATTATATAATTAATAATTGTGTTAATATTAATAAATATATAACATAAAAAAATCAACATGGATATATTTTTGCTTCTCTTTGCATCCGTTACAGTACCATGGGCCAATACCATCTCTTACTAATACCACATTCTCAAAAAAATTTAACTCATGTTCATGTGACACATGGTCCTATGACATTTTTTTTTAATTAATAAAACTAATTCAAAGGAAAGAAAGTGAATAACTTCTTTTGAGATAAATCCCAACATTTGATGAGTAACTATTACTAAGAATACTCTAGGATATTCTTTGGATCTTAAATATATACCATCCACTTCATAATTATTGATCATTAAATTAAAATTCTAGAATTCTTATTACAGAATAAAGTCCCTATTGCTATAATTTTTCTTTTTAGATAATTATTGAATTAATTAATTAATTATATTTTAACGTCCACCAAACCAACAATAATGTATGGGAGTACCACTCTCCTTGTTTTTTTCCTTTTGCAATTCAATCATTTTCCTACTCAAATTGATGATGAGTTGTCCCAACCTTTTAACATGACCCTCACTAAAAGGACAATACCACTGGCACTGAATTGATGCTACCATGCTGCCATAACTATCCTTGACATCTTTGAAAGCATCACATCCCAAAATGAAATGATTTCCAGATTCCACTACCCAAAAAGTGAAAAAAAGTACATACATTCCCTTTCCAAGCTTCTTTAGGTCTGTTAGACGGTCCCTTTTCATGCTAAAGTTGATGTGAGTTACTTCTTAATCAAGCAATAATACTATTTTCTCTCCACGAAATGCTTGCTCCAATGTATTGTTTTTCTTGGAGATTACAAGTGGGGTTCAATTGGTGAACATAGTACTTTTTTTTTCTACCCAACTCTTTTCACCATATACCCTTACTAAACTTATCCATAACAAAATTCTTTAACTCGTTGCTATTTGTGGTACATGAATTGAGGTAACATTCCATTTTTTGCATTTTGTTTCTTTCGCTAGGCCATCTACCTCCTCCGATTTCCACAATTCATTTTAAATACAAAATGATAATTGTATACTCATGTTTGCATATGGGCATATGTATACACCTATAATTTATATTGGATGCATGTAAGGTGAGAAAGAAACCTATGTAGTTGTTGATTTTTTCTCATGCAAGTAATGTTGTGTGATGCAAGTTTGTGTGATGCAAGTCCAAAATCAACTTATGTGTCACGTTCGTACACAACTAGTGAAATTAATAATTTGTTTCAAAAAAATATAAACTAACTTATTCATTTTGTGTCACTTAAATATGCCCAATTATCTAATATTCAATCTATATATCTACTTTAATTTAATAACTTAAATTAAACAAACCACCCCTATTAAAATTAAAGATCATAAATATACCTAATAAATAGTTAACTATATTGTACAACTTCACTATCCTATTTTAAATAGATATAACAAATTAAATTAAAATATATATATATATATATATAATTAATAATTATTTTAATATAAATAAATATATAACATTAAAAAAATCAATTATAATTAAATTAAGAAAAACAATTATTTTAATATAAATAAATATCTAACGTAAAAAAATATTTTCGCTTAATAATTGTTTTTATATAAATAAATATATAACATAAAAAAAAATCAACATGGATATATTTTCGCTTCTCTTTTCATTCATTTTCCAACCACATTATGAAAACCAAAATCTTATTTCAGACTAGGCTGAAAGAAAATTTTATAAAGTAAATCAAGAATGGATGTAAAGAACTTAAAAAAAAAAAAAGTTATAGTAAATCAAGAATGGATGTTAAAAACTAAAATCCTGATAGGAAAAAGCAGCACTGTATGAAATTTTGAAATTTCTTAATGTAAAACAAATAATTTACTATTGCATTGTGGGTCCTTAAACACCTAGTCCAAAAAGCGCCCCGCTCAAGAACCGTTAAGAAACTTGGTTTGCATATTTACTTTAATTTACATATATATGAAATATTAATTATAAAAATTCATAAATTATAAAAACTATAATTCATAATGCATATTTATCTTAAAATAAGTCTTTATTGCAATAATTCTTCTTTTTAGATAATTATTGAATTATTGATTTAATTGTATTTTAAGGTCCACCAGACTCACAATAGTGTATGGGAGTATTAATCTCCTTGTTTTTTTGTCTTTTGCAGTTCAAAAATTTTCCTACTCAAATTGATGATGGGCTATCCCAACCTTCTAACAAGCCCCTCACTGAAAAGGAAATACCACTGCCACTGAATTGATGCTACCATGCTGCCATAACTATCCTTGATTTCTCTGAAAGCATCACATCCCAAAATGAAATGATTTTCAGATTCCACTACCCAAAAAGTGAAAAAAGTACACACCTTTTCTTCCAAAGCTTCTTTAGGTCTCTTCCATAGTCCCTTTTCATGTCAAAGTTGATGTGAGTTACTTCTTAAACAAGAAATAATAATATTTTCTCTCCACTAAATGGTAGCCCCAATGTAATCTTTTTGTTGGAGATCATAAGTGGGGTCGAATTTTTGAACATAGTACCTCTTCTTCCTACCCAACTCTTTTCACCATATACCCTTATTAAACTTCTCGATAACAAAATTATTTAACTCCTTGCTATTTGTGGTACATGCATTGATGTAAATATGTCATTTTTAGCATTTTATTTCTTCTGCTCGGCCATCTACCTCCTCCCATTCGCTCAATTATTTTTAGATAGACAACGATAATTGTATATTGTGCATCAGTGTGATAATAAAGTGGTATGTATCATGATATTCTGGGTTCAAATATCCCCAATTTACCCATGTTTGCATAGGGGCATATGTGTACATCTATAGTGGTATGTATCATGAGATTCTAGGTTCAAATATCCCCAATTTATCCATGTTTGCATTGGGGCATATGTATACACCTATAAATTATAGTGGACGCATGTAAGGTGAGAAAGAAACCTACATAGTTGTTGGTTGTGTCTCATCCAAGTAATGTTTTGTGGTGCAAGTTTGTGTCATGCAAGTCGAAAATCAACTTATATATCATGTGAGTACAAAACTAGTTAAATTAGTGATTTGTTTCAAGAGAATATAAAACTAACTTATTCATTTTGTGTCAGTTAAATATGTCCAATTATCTAATATTTAATCTATATATCTACTCTAATTTAATAATTTAAATTAAACAAACCACTCCTATTAAAATTAAAGATCATAAATATACCTCATAAATAATTAACTATATTATGCAACTTTACTACTCTATTTTAAATAGATATAACAAATTAAATTAAAATATATATATATAATTAATAATTGTTTCAATATAAATAAATATATAACATAATAATAATAATAATAATATAAAAAAAATAAACATGGATATATTTTCGCTTCTTTTTTCGCTGCTCTTTGGAGTACATATAAGAAAATGGAAGAAGGATGACACTAGAAAAACAAGCTACTCGACTAGACGAATATTGGGTTCAAACCCAAGTGAATTTTACTAATACTCTAGAAAGAGGAAGAAGTACTTTTTATACTGAGCGGATTCACACATGCATACATGGAAAGGTAAGACTCCAACGCTCAATGTGAAGGAAGATTTACGAGAGACCTTGTTGTTTGGTAACGAACTCACCTGCAATAATAAGCCAAATAAAATTGTAAGCGTTAGCATGATGAAATAAAATGATAAATACTATACAAATTGAAGGAAAAGTGAAAAGAAAATGAAACCCATAAATCTAAATACCTGCAAGTGATAATTCCCCATGATATTTTCCGGGAGTCGAACTGGAGACAAATGAATAGGCAAAAATTCCGGAAGATTAAATCACCATAATTAGATTTCATAAGGTAAGATTCGAATTAGGTAAGCCGAGAGGGAAAGTAATATTGTAACCAAAAGAAGGGTATTACCTGTGCCGAGTAGAGAGGGTTTGAGCTAGATTGGGACCAGCAGCTTGCATTGGCAACAGAGGCCGAAAACTTGAACTTGCCAAAATCTCAGAGAAGTGCATATGGTGGACTCAATTCCAGCTCGTGGATATCTGCGGGAAATTTCTCATTCCAAATGACATCCCAAGGCGGATCAACCTTCCTAACCCCGATTCATTGGTTACCTTTGTTATCTTATAACTATGACATCCAATGCTTAACCAACTACAAAATAAACTCATCTCATTGGAAGAGAAAAATGAGGGAATCAGATAGGGTATTTCTGGGATAAACCAAGTCATTTCCCACCGAATGCAACCACCATAGATCTCCAAGGATCATACAGTGAGCAAAAAGGAAGGTGGCCCATTAAAACTTGAACCCGAATCCAATAAATCTGACAGTTGTTGCGGTATTAAATTTCCAGGACATGACAGCAGGACTTTGGTATACACATTATTTGAGACATTTATTAAAATGTGATGAGCTTCTGTCGATGCAAACCATAGACTTAATTAGTGGTTAGGTTTTGGTGATTTTTCGGAAGGGTAAAATTTAATATGTTCTCATTTACATATAAACCTAAAACTTATGTTTAAGATTAGTAAGCATGCCATAGAAGATTAAAATTTGAAGTATTAATGCAAGAAGTAATTTTTTTTTTATCTTGTATGTTATACGTATGTATACACCTATAAGTTATAGTGGAAGCATGTAGGGTGAGAAAGAAAGAAACATAGGTGGTTTTTAATTGTGTCTCATGCAAGTAATGTTGTGTGATGCAAGTTCGTGTTATGCAAGTCCAAATCAACTTAGGTGTCATATGAATACAAAACTAGTCAAATTAGTGATTTGTTTCAAGAGAATATAAAACTGACTTATTCATTTTTTGTCACTTAAATATGCCCAAGTATCTAATATTTAATCTATATGTATACTCTAATTTAATAACTTAAATTAAATAAACCATGCCTATTAAAATTAAAGATAATAAATATACCTAATAAATAATTAACTATATTCTACAACTTTACTACTCTATTTTCAATAGACATAACAAATTAAATTAAAAAAACATTATATAATTAATAATTGTTTTAATATAAATAAATATATAACATAAAAAAAATCAACATCGACATATTTTGGCTTCTCTTTGCATTCATTACAATACCATGGGCCAATACCATAGCTTACTCATACCACATTCTCAAAAAAATTTAACTCATGTTCATTTGACACATGTTCCTCTGACATTTTTTTTTAATTAATAAAATTAATTCAAAGGAAAGAAAGTGAATAACTACTTTTGAGATAAATCTCAACATTTGATGAGTAACTATTACTAAGAATACTCTAAGATATTCCATGGATCATAAATATCTACCATCCAATTCATAATTATTGATCATTAAATTAAAATTCTAGAATTATAATTACAGAATAAAGTCCCTATTGCTATAATTTTTCTTTTTAGATAATTATTGAATTATTGAGTTAATTATATTTTAACGTCCACCAGAATAACAATAGTGTATGGGAGTACCATTCTCCTCATTTTAACATGCCCCTCACTGAATTGATGCTACCATGCTGCCATAACTATCCTTGACTTTTCTAAAAGAATCACATCCCAAAATGAAATGATTTTCAAATTCCACTACCCGAAAAGAGAAAAAAAATACACACCTTTTCTTCCGAAGCTTCTTTAGTTCTCTTGAAAGGTCCCTTTTCATGCTAAATTTGATGTGAGTTACTTATTAATTGAGCAATAATAATATTTTCTCTCCACCAAATTCTAGCTCCAATGTACTTTTTTTGTTGGAGATCATAAGTGGGGTTGAATTCAGTGAACATAGTACTTCTTCTTTCTACCCAACTCTTTTCACCATATACCCTTACTAAACTTCTCCATAGCAAAATTCTTTAACTGGTTGCTATTTGTGGTACATGCATTGAGGTAAATATTCCATTTTTCGCATTTATTTCTTTCACTCGACCATATACCTCCTCCCATTTGCACAATTCTTTTTAGATACAAAAAGATAATTGTATATTGTGCATCACTGTGATAATAAAGTGGTATATATCATGATATTGTAGGTTAAAATACCCAAAATTTACCCATGTTTTCATACGGGGCATATGTATACACCTATAAGTTATAGTGAATGCATGTAAGGTGAGAAAGAAACCTATGTAGTTGTTGATTGTGTCTCATGCAAGTAATTTTGTTTGATGCAAGTTTGTGTCATGCAAGTCCAAAATCAACTTATGTGACATGTGAGTACACAACTAGTGAAATTAGTGATTTGTTTCAAGAGAATATAAAACTAACTTATTTATTTTGTGTCACTTAAATATGCCTAATTATATAATATTTAATATATATGTACTCTAATTTAATAACTTAAATTAAACAAACCACCGCTATTAAGATTAAAAATCATAAATATAGCTAATAAATAATTAACTATATTCTACCACTTTACTACTCTATTTTAAATATATATAACAAATTAAATTAAAAAAACAATATATAATTAATAATTATTTTAAAATAAATAATATATATCATTAAAAAAAAAATCAACTATAATTAAATTAAAAAAACAATATACAATAAATCAATATTTTAATATAAATAAATATATAACATAAAAAAAATCAACTATAGATATATTTTCGCTTAATAAAACAATATATAATAAATAATTATTTTAAGATAAATAAATATATAACATAATAAAAAATCAACTATAAATATATTTTCGCTAAATAATTGTTTTTATATAAATAAGTATATAAAAAAAATCAACATGGATATATTTTCGCTTCTCTTTGCATTTGTTTTCCAACCACATTATAAAAACCAAAATGTCATTACGAATGGATGTAAAAAACTAAAAATCCCCATAGGAAAAAGCCGCAGTGTAACAAATTTCTAAATTTTTTAATATAAAATAAATAATTTACTATTGCATTGTGGGTCCTTAAACCCCTCATCCAAAAAGCGCCGCCCCTCAAGAATCGTCAAGAAACTTGGTTTGCATATTTACTATATATATATATATATATATATATATATATGAAATATTAAACTAGCAGTTGCTCCAAAAGCCGCAAAGAGAGGCCGATAGGTTTTTTAAATCAAGAAAGTTGTACAAGAAAATAGCAACTGATAACTTAAATTTAAGTTAATTTTTTTGTATTTTTTTCTTAGGTTTATAATATGTAACTATATTAGAATTGTTTAACAAAAACATTCTCCAATGTCATTAGAACTGCATGGTGGAATATTAAATACTAAATTGATTACATTATATTTTAAAGTAATCTAACTAATAGATGAGATGATATTTTAATTTACAAAAATTGAATGTATATAGGATCCATTTATACATAGAGTGGTTCTAAACTTCTAATAGTTAAGAATGCATGCCTTCTTGTAAAAGGTTAAAAGTTAAAATTCAAAGAGGTAGAAAATAGACATCTAGGAATCAAATCACTATAGTATAGCTTCCTTCATAAATCATACATTGCAATAAAAAATAAGCTTTATCATAGCTATATAGCAACAACATGTGGGATTCAACTAATATAATTGTCCCAACTTGCAAAAGACGAATTGAAATTTAGTTAGAGTGTAATGGTAAAAAACCTAACTTGGAGAAAGATTCGTGGAAATTCAATTACAATATAATAGAAAAATGTGAAGTAAATCTGGTTAAAATAAATATGTGAATTAAAGATTTATTCATTAATTTATAGTTTAAATATTACTTTATATATTAAATATTAATTAAATAGGTGAACTTACTATTTTTTTTTACACAAGTCTTACTAGTGACATGTGAGTTCAAATTGGGCAACTTAGAAGTTTATGGTTACTTTCTATAAAGAAAAATAATCTTTTTGGAAAAATCTCTAATTCTATTTAAGAAAATATGTGAACTTTCTATTTTTTTACATACATTTCTCACTAATAACATGTGTCATTACCAAAATGAATTGATTGACAAAAAAAAGCAAGTGTATTTTCATAATGGTTTCACACAATCACCATTTATAAAGCACACATTAAAATTATTTAGAGCTTAAGACTATAAAGAAAAATAAAATAACCTAACAAAATAGTTAAGCATATACTAGTGGAACCATTCGTATAATTCATTAATAGCATGAACTAAATTAAATAAAATAACCTAACAAAACAGTTAAGCAAATACAAGTGGGACCATTCATATAATTCATTAATAGCATGAACTGATTTATTTATTTCAAGCATAAATTTTTGTACTTGGAGAAATATTCAATGGTCTCTCATTTCTGCGAAAGGTGGTGGACAGTCGAACATTTTTGCAATCAGCGCTCAAATACCAGGGGATTGGTAGTATGATGGGTCATATATTTTGTTTCCGCACTCGCATTTCCTGGTGGATCATCTCCACCTATTAGAGTGCCGAGGCATTGCAGTTGTGGAGTGGCGGTGCACTGCACAGGTGTACATGGATTTCACCCCTCGCATTTATTATAACATGACGGTGGCCCAGAGCCAATAATGGGCAATGCAACTTCGCTTCTACGCTCTCCCATCCCCTTCACCTACCAACAACAATTTTTATCATTCAAGTGTGCACCAATATCTTCAATCCAATATTATTTTATCTGAAAGATTATAGAAAACATGGATTCAGAAACGAATGATTACAAAGAAGGCAGAGCCAAAATGTTCCAACGAATAGGGGGTTTGTTCATCACTAATTTCTCTCCCAGCGATCCCTCATTATCAGCAAATATAAGGGTTACTGTATCATATTAGTTATTTTGCAGGCATGTGAGAAAATATTCTCTGCAAAACATATTGAATACCCAATGAATTCATGCAAATTACGCACCCCCAAAGCTCAATAGGCCTAAAGAAAAAAAACAGAGTCTTCATCATGGAATAACGTGAAAATGCAGCTTCCATAAGCGTGTTTTTCTATATCCCAGTAGAAATATCTTTGAATAACCTACTCTCCCCAGTCTCTTTAACGTATGCTCCCCAGCAGAATTTCTTCGAATAAGGTCGTATCCTCCACATATGGTATATATCGAATATGAAGAGCTACGATGCAAATAAAAGAAAGCACAAGGCAAGAGTAAAGCATTAGCAAATAAAGCATATTACCAATAATGCATAAATCATATTACCCAAATTAGAAATGGAAACTCAGTGTCATTTTTGGTAAAAAATTATCATGTTCTTATGCTTTTTTTAAACTTTATATATATATGATGAAGGTATATTTCTTTGTTTTTTTGAATGGTTATCTTTTATGATTTTTATGATAAAGGTATAGTATTATTTTATTTTTGGAACTATTATATTTTATGATTTTTATGATCAAGTAATTCAAAAAAATGAGTTATGAGGGAAAATTCCTAAAAATTTAGAGAAATATGTGAACTTGCTACTTTTTTGCACACGCCTGACTAGTGACATGTGTCATTATCAAAATGAATTGGTTGATGAAAAAGCAACTGTATTAATTCAAAAGAGAAGGCCTATCGGCCTAATTATAAAAACCATAATCCATTGGCTACAGAGGTCGAAAACTTGTCAAAATCTCAGAGAAGTGCATATGGAAGACTTGATTTCAGTTCATGGATAACCGCGGGGAATTTATCATTTCGGACCACACTCCAAGGCAGATCAACCTTCCTTACCATCTGGAGAAGAGCTCTAACTCTGACATCCAACTTTTAACGAGCTGCAAAACAAACTCAGTTTAACTAGTTCTAACTGAGTGATGAGATAGCTAGATGTCCAGTGAATTAATTTAGATTTCATTCACAAGTAGTGATCAATCACGTAACTGATGAGTCACTTTTAATATATGCATGCATGCTAGTTCTTATGAAAAAAATAGTGATCAATCACATAACTGATGAGTCACTTTTAATAGATGCATGCATGCTAGTTCTTATGAAAACCTAGTTGAGACAGAGGTTAAAGTGAACATAACTATCAGTTGTATTATCATAAAACTTATTTGAGCCCACTTATAAAGTCATGGGAAGCCCATGATGGATTGCACAATCAAGGTTGATTATCGTATTTAATAGGGATTAATTTCTTATGGACTGTGTGAGCAAGGCTGGGCTAAGGAGGGGTTGAGAATTGGCTAACTGTTTGTCAATTTTTCCTGAGAATTGTTAGTCAATTTTGAGCGGGATTAAAGTGAAATAGTGAGGAGAGTGCATGATTTTATCAGTGTTAGAAAGAATTGTATTGTTTCATGATTCTTTGAATTTGTACAATATATGATAGAGGGGTTTTGAGCATGTTCTTTCCCAAAGATACATCTTGTGTTGTGTGATTGATAATTTATTTCTCTTACTTACATGTGATTGAACGACCATTTTATGTTCCACAAATATAGTAGAAAGATTCAGTATCTTGTTTTAGTACATCACAAGATTGGATTGAATCCATTGGTATAGAGATTCTATATAATTTCTACAGGGGATGTTACATTAAGAAACTTTTTATATGATATTTTAAATTTATATGTATATTTCACTCATATACTAGGGAATAGTATAAATTAAATGACAAATAAATATGGATAGGCATCAAAATAATTTTTTCCTCGTGATACATCTTACAATACCAAGATTTAAAGAATTAATAAAATTAGCAAAATTATAATTTTATTTTAAATTATTATTAACACTAGCCTAGATCCAAGTTAACTCCACATATACCAAACCTTGAAAGGGATCAAATTTCTTTCCATATTAAAATATTTCCATCTCAAGAGATTTGATGCCTCTCAATGCTTGCTAGATATGGAGTTAAGATGGATGTAGGTTGATTTAATTCCCCCATTTAAATAATACATCTTCCACATGAATAAGATGGGTTCTCATAAACCTAGTGCCAAAAAATAACCAATAACTTGACCAAGTCAAGTTTACCTTAATTATTCAACAAAAATTAATAATAATAAAATAATAATGTAGAATATTTATTTTAAAATAGGATTATTTTTATTTTTTTATTTTGGTGGATCTAAAATGTTTACATTACATTAATGTTTTTATTTTCATTTTTATACATTTTAACCGAGTCAAAATGTTTAGAAGACAAGACATTGCAATACCTCTTGCGTACTAGGTTGGGGAGCATCCCTTGAAGCATTTATATATATATATATAACTAGATTCTTTACCATGAGGAATAATCTCCACTTTATTATAGAGATTGTTAACTTGCAAATAGGTTTTGATACAGTACCATCGGCCAATACTATAGCTTACTAATACCACATTCTCAAAAAGCTTTAACTCATGTTCATGTGACACATGCTCCTATGACATATTTTTTAATTAATAAAATTAATTCAAAAGAAAGAAAGTGAATAACTACTTTTGAGATAAATCCCAACTTTTGATGAGTAACTATTACTAAGAATACTGTAGGATATTCTATGGAGCTTAAATATCTACCATCCACTTCTTAATTATTGATAGTTAAATTAAAATTCTAGAATTCTTATTACAGAATGAAAGTCCCTATTGCTATAATTTTTCATTTGAGATAATTATTGAATTAATGAATTAATTATATTTTAATGTCCACCAGACTAACAATAGTGTATGGGAGTACCAGTCTCCTTGTTTTTTTTCTTCTACAATTCAATCATTTTCATACTCAAATTGATGATGGGCCGTCCCAACCTTCTAACAATCCCCTCTCTCAAAAGAAAGTACCATCACATCCCAAAATGAAATGATTTTAAGATTCCACTACCCCAAAAGTGAAAAAAGTACACACCTTTTCTTCCTAGGCTTCTTTAGGTCTCTTCCATGGTCCCTTTTCATGTCAAAGTTGATGTGAGTTACTTCTTAATCAAGCAATAATAATAATTTCTCTCCACTAAATGCGTGCTCCAACGTACTCTTTTTGTTGGAGATTACAAGTGGGGTTGAATTCGTGAACATAGTACTTCTTCTTCCTACCCAAGTCTTTTCACCATATACCCTTATTGAACTTCTCCATAACAAAATTCTTTAACTCCTTACTATTTGTAGTACATGCATTGATGTAAATATTCCATTTTTCCCATTTTATTTCTTTCTCTTGGTCATCTACCTCCTCCTATTCACTTAATTCTTTTTAGATACACAAGGATAATTGTATATTGTGCATCACTTTGATAATAAAGTTGTATGTATCACGATATTCCAGGTTCAAATATCCCCAATTTACCCATGTTTGCATACGGGCATATGTATACACCTATAAATTATAGTGGACGCATGTAAGGTGAGAAAGAAACCTAGGTAGTTGTTGTTTGTGTCTCATGCCAGTAATGTTTTGTGGTGCAAGTTTGTGTCATGCAAGTCTAAAATCAACTTATATATCATGTGAGTGCAAAACTAGTTAAATTAGTGATTTGTTTCAAGAAAATATAAAACTAACTTATTCATTTTGTGTCAGTTAAATATGCCCAATTATCTAATATTTAATCTATATATCTTCTCTAATTTAATAATTCAAATTAAAAAAACCACTCCTATTAGAATTAAAGATCATAAATATACCTAATAAATAATTAACTATATTCTACAACTTTACTACTTTATTTTAAATAGATATAACACATTAAATTAAAAAAAACAATATATAATTAATAATTGTTTCAATATAAATAAATATATAACTTCAAAAAATCAACATGAATATATTTTCGCTTCTCTTTTGGCTGCTCTTTGCATTAGTTTTCCAACCACGTTATGAAAGTCAAAATCTTATTACAGACATTGCTAAAAGGAAAATTTTAAAACGTAAATCAAGAATGGATGTAAAAAACTAAAACTCCCGATAGAAAAAAGCAGTCGTGTAACAAATTTCTAAATTTCTTAATGTAAAACAAATAATTTACTATTGCATTGTGGGTCCTTAAACCCCTAGTCCAAAAAACACCCCGGTCAAGAAACTTGGTTTGCATATTTAATTACTTCTCTCTATATATATATAAACAACCGTTATGAATCACAAGTTGTGTTTATCAAGTTCAACAATTTCACTCTTCCATCATTGAATGTCATGAAAATATATCCGTTGAATGTCATGAAAATATATCCGTTGAATAGGAGAAAATATATCTGTTCATTGGCTTCTCTTTCTTTTTCTTCAATTCAATCTTTTTTGCTTTCACCAATTTCTTCCTCCGCCTCCCAGACCGTTTGTTTTTCTCTCTCGTTTCTTGTATTTGCTGAGTCCCGTGTTCTATTCTCTGTGTTATTTCTGTATGTGCATGTATTTTTGTTCGGGTTTGTATTCCTGTTTGATATTTAATAGGTGGTGGAGGCAAGGGTTTTAAGAGAGACAGAAGCATCGGATCACACTACACCTATCCACATATTGGTCTTTCTCCACAGAAGCAGATTATAATGGTAATATTTTGTAGTCTTTGTTTTTTTAAATATTTTGTTTTGAAATCTTTTTTCCACAACGAACCAGGGATATTTTTTTCTTAATCTTGATTAAAAACAATTGTGTTATATCTCATATCAATTTGCAATGTGAATTCTAACCTGGTGTATATGTTTGTTAATATCCCAGCTCCAGGTCCATTCAAGAGTGTTGAGATAGATATATAATGCAAAGGGCAGTATTCAGATAAATAATGGCAGAGGAGTAGTTAGACACAAAATTCAGGTACATAACCTTCATGTAACCTATATTAATTTTTAAATGGAAAAGAAAAAAGAGATACCCAACCTGGGCATATATTTTCATGTGTTTATTGAATCCCATTTAGAATTTGAGCTAGAAATTGGATTGTGGTTAATATGTCTTCAAAAATAGGTTAATATGTCTTCGATTGCGGTTAAATGTCTTCAAAAATATAGAGGCATATGTCTTTGTAATCTTTTCTTTTCATAATTTATATGTTTTTTTTGGGTAAGTTTCAACAGTTAAGTCTAAAAACAAAAGCTTATAAAAGATAAACATGAAACTCTCTTTGATGTTTCTTATTTGTGGTTGGAAGAATAATAAAGAAACAAATAGTCGAAACAATAGTAGACGTTTGGACTAATAAATTTAAATTTCGGCCTCCCTCATTCATCTTTACTCAGGTATCACCACAAATTTATTCGCATGCAGACTCGCCCATTAGTTTATAGCTCAAATTATTCACATACGAATTTGCCCTACGAACTTGCCCTATTCACATGCGAACTTGTCCTATTCACATACGAACTTTCCCAGAGGTTTTGTTTTCAGAATCTACCCAAAATCTTTCACATACGAACTTTCCCAGAGGTTTTGTTTTCACAAACTACCCTAAATCTTTCACATACGAACTTGCCCTGAGATTTTTTTTTCAGAATCTACCCCTAAATCTTTCACATACGAACTTGCCTAGAGGTTTTCCTTTTCAGAATCTAACCGAAATCTTATGCACTTACAATTATTTCAGCGATCGAATAGTTGTTTAGGGAATAATTTGATGCTTATTGGGTCGAAATTCTAGACCATGCAACCCTCCTCTTCCTTGGACAATCCAATTGTTTAGATCCTTGATTGTACTCGGAATACCCTAACAGTATTCAATACGGCCTTACACATTAGTAGCGCAGGAAACAAGGTTTTGCTTTCACAATCTGCCCCAAATATTTTGCAGTTATGGGGTTTCGAGTTGTGGTGTAGTCATACGTTCATACTTTTGTAAAAAGAAAGTCTAATACTTCTGAACTAGTAGTTTCCGTATCGATTGTCTAAACTAGTTATCCAGATATTAAAAAGTCAATATTAATTTTGAACATATTAATTTATATTAGATTCCATGTCTATAAATAGATATGATGAATACACTTTTATATAATGTAATATTGCTTTTATATAAAATATATATTATATAATTTTTTCATCAAAGGTTATACAATAAGTACATGATTATATAGTTGAGTAATAATTAAAATTTTGAACAAAATTTTATAATTATATGATTGAATAATAATTAGTTTCTTTAAGAGATGATTTTTTTTTTTTTTTTGTAAGTTCGGTGTGTCCATGCCATTTCTATTTATATTTTAAGACAGATTACAAAATATAAAGTCGTTCTTGGCCTCAACCTGCCCAGGAGGGAAACCAGGTTTATTGGCCTTCTAAAAACATGGTTTGCATCCCAAAATTGGAATTGTCTCTTACGTCTATGACTTGCTTGTACTACCTGAGTCTCTACTTTAATATTTACAAACATAACAGTATTTTAAAATTCAAAATTAACAAAAGACCATGAAATCAGACATCATTTAAACCTCAGATGAGGAGACTGGGGCAGGGTCTTTGACATTAGACCCTGGCATTTCTACTTGGTTCAACTGCTGAAGAATCTTCTGAAGAGTTTGCTCCATACGTCCCACTTTTTCATCTAATCTGCTAACCCTGTCTGCAGTTTGGTATTGAGTGATCTTTAAATGCTGTTGGTTGTCCTGAATCTCCAAGAGTAGAGCCTGGGTGCGTAGGTCTGGTTGCATTTCTTCTGTATTTACTTGGACTGGGTGATTACTCTGGATTGCTTTTGCTAGCAGGCATTTTACAATCCAATATGTATGGACTGTCTGGTTAAACAAAGTAAGCCTGCCTCTTGTGTGCCCTGGATCAGTTATAAAATCCAGTATCTCTGCCTCTGTCTCAGTTTCCTCTGGTTCCTGGTGAATTTCTTGTTCCCAACCACGAATTTCATTTCTGGATGCCGAGGGATTGCTCATGACATATTTAACTGCCAATTCTTCCAGGTGTTCCAGATACGTTTTCCGCCCCCTTTTCTTTGGTACAGGATCTGGCTGATCAGGTTGCTTTCCCTTATTCGCTGCCCGATAGTGGCGCTTTCCCATTGCTGGAGGTGAGATTTTAACTAACACTGGCATGCATGAATAAACAAAATGAGAAAAGGTTTTAAAACACAGCATGCACCTCGCGGTGCCTTCAGACCTTCGTCGAAACGGAAGCTCGACCAACTTCTTACACTTGATATCAATTGTTTGACTGTGGGGGTTATCTTGAGGGTAAAAAGAAAAATGGATTATTTTTGCAGCACCCAGATAAGAAGGTAACATTTTATGACTGAGGTTGTCGACAATTAAGGAGTTGCGGCCAGGACTATGACTGAGAAACTTAAGCCGAATCTTCCTATTTAGAATTTGACGCCCTATACGAACCTGGCTACCACAGGGATTACACAGATAACTGGGGGTTTTACTCCCATACCTTCGCACAGAGTTTGTTTCAGGTGCTTGGGAGTTGCCATGGTCGCAGAGGGAAGGGGTGACCAGATTCCATTCTGGTTCCCAGCAATTAACAAACGACAGAAAGAACAGAAAAAAACTCAAATCTAATCTATCCCCATCACTATAGAGAGCATCAGCCGCAAATAATATCAGAACTTGGAAATAACAAGGATCACGGAAGCAAGGAGGGACCTGATTAAGTTCAGGTTCCAGATATTTGCCAAACAACGAGAACGACAGAAATCCTAAACTATCTTCTTCACTGTAAACCATATCTGCCGCATTTAATATCAGAAGCTTTAAGGTTATTATCAAAACATACCCGGACAAATTCACACGATATCCAGGTTGCAGAGCTGTATTTTTCCTTCGATGCCTCCAATATTTCGCATGCCAGGGATAATGCATGCTAGAATGAAGGGACGGGTTTAATAAACTTACCAAGTTTTCTCTTGCCTTTCCGGTTGTCTGACAGCCACCCTGGCCATCATGCGCCATCAAACCTTTGCCGGCGGTCGCACCATCCACTTCGCTGGTCTGACAGATCATTTAAATAATCTTGATTGATGTTTACGGAAGCGCTTGCCACGTTTCAGCCTTCCCTTGTCATGATGGAAAATGTTCACCCCGATCGGGGGTTTAAGAGATGATTTATGTATACACTGAGTCATAGAGATGTTCTTTATATTATAAAGAAATATTATACTTTGTAAATAAAAAGAATTGAATTTTTTTAAGATCAATGCTTTTTTATCTCTTTTTATATATTTAAATAATTGACTTTCTTGTTTATAAATAATGGATGGATTATTTATAATTATATTTATATATAATTAAAATTAATATAAAATTTAATAATGAATATTTCTTATTATTGTATTCTAAAATTTAAATAATCATTTATTTATTATATTTGGATATGTGATGTAGAGTGTGGTTTTATTTTACTTTATTTATTATGTTATGTTGTTGAATTTATGTTATTGATGTTATTAATAGTAGAAGATAAAGCAAGGGATTGAGAGAGGAGGGAAGAGGTGCGAAAGAGGAGGAGGTAGAGGCATCTGCGGAGGAGAAGGACATGTATAGGAGGAAGTGGAGGAGGAGGAGGTTGAGGTGCGTGGAGAGGGAGTAGGAGGAGGTGGGGAGGATGAGGATGAGGTGGAAGGCGGGGTGGGGCAGAGATCGAGAGGAGGATGCAGAGGAGAGGGGAGGGGAAATGAATCAGGAGGAGGTGGGGGGGGAGGGGAATGAGGAGAAGAGAGGGAGAGGGTGGATTCGCAGAGTGACAAGGGGAGAGGGTGGAGGAGAGGGAGACATGGAGATGGGGAGGAGGATGAAGAGGAGAGGGGAGGGGAGACGAATTAGGAGGAGGTTGGTGGGAGTTATGAGGAGAGGAGAGGGAGAGGGTGGATGGGGACAGTGAGGTGCGGGGGGTGGTGGGGCGGTGGGTAGAGGGAGGACGAGGAGGGGAGAGGGAGAGGGAGGAGGAGGAGGTTGGGGGTGGTATAAGGGGAAAATGAGGAGGGAGAGGATGGACGGGGAGAGGGAGGAGTAAGGGGGAGGGGGTTGTATATGTGGAAGAGTAGGAAGGGGGAGGGGAGAAGAGAGGGAGAGGATATATGGGGAGAGAGAGGAGGAGAGGGAAGAAGAGGAGGAGGAGGAGGAGGAGGTTGGGGGTGGTATATGGGGAAGAGCAAGAGGGGGATAGGGGAGAGGAGAGGGAGAGGATGGATGTGGAAAGGGAGGAGGAGGAGGAGGGGGGAGAGGGAGGAAGTGGTAGGGGTCCAGAGGTGGAGGAGGGGGGAAGAGCAAGAGCGGGGAGGGGAGAGGAGAGGGAGAGGATGGAGGGGGGTAGAGGGAGGAGGAGGAAGATGAGGAGGTTGGGGGTGGTATAGGGGGAAGATCAAGAGGGGGATAGAGGAGAGGAGAGGGAGAGGATGGATGTGGAAAGGGAGGAGGAGGAGGAGGGGGGAGAGGGAGGAAGTGGTAGGGGTCCAGAGGTGGAGGAGGGGGGGAAGAGAAAGAGCGAGGGGAGGGAGAGGAGAGGGAGAGGATGGAGGGGGGAGAGGGAGGAGGGGGAGGAGGAGGAGGATGAGGAGGTTGGGGGTGGTATATGGGGAAGAGCAAGAGGGGGATAGGGGAGAGGAGAGGGAGAGGATGGATGTGGAAAGGGAGGAGGAGGGGGGAGAGGGAGGAAGCAGTAGGGGCGCAAAGGTGGAGGAGGGGGGAAGAGCAAGAGTGGGGAGGGGAGAAGAGGGGGAGAGGATGGAGGGGGGAGGAGGGAGGAAGGGGGGGAGATGGAGGAAGGGGAGAGAGGGGGAATAGGAGGAGGTTGAGGGTGGTATATGGGAAAAAGGAGGGGGAGGGGACGGGATAAGAGAGGGAGGAATAGGCGGAGGGGAGAGGAGGAGGAGGGGGAGGCGGAGAGGGAGGAGGGGAGGTGGGGTGGTATAAAGAGGTTGGAGGTGGTATAAAGGGAAAAGGAGAAGGGGATGAGGGGAGAGGAGAGGGGCAAGGGGATAGGGGAGGGGTAGGAGAGGGAGATGATGGATGGGGAGAGGGAGGATGAGGGGAAAGGGGGAGAGGGAGGAGGAGGAAGGGGGGGGGAGGTTGAAGAGGAGGGGGGAAGCAAAGGAGGGGGGGAGGGAAGAGGAGAGGGAGAGGATGGGGGTGCAGGTGAGAGAAGGAGGAAGGGGAGGGAAGAGGAGAAGGAAGGGGGAGAGGTAGGAGAAGGAGGAAGATGTTGGGGGTGATATAAGGGGAAAATGAGGAGGCGAGGGGGGAGGGGGAGGCAGAGTGGGAGAGGGGAGTTGGTTGGTAGGGAGGTTGAGGAAAAGGGGGGGAAGAGTAGGAGGGGGGTAGGGGAGAGGAGAGGGAGAGGATCGAGGAGGGGGATAGGGAAGAGGTGAGGGTGGAGAGGATGGAGGTAGATGGAAGAGGAGCGGGGAGGAGGAAGAGGGAAGAGGAGGGGGGAGGAGGAGAGAGGGAGGAATGGGGGGGGGAGAGGAGGAGGAGAAGGTCGTGTTTGTAAATTATTTGTTGCATTTTCATTTTTGGAAGTGATGTGCTTTCCATCACTTGTTTGAGCGATAATGATATTCTTGTTAGCCTTGTTTTTATAAGTCGTGTGTTGTATTTTTTTCATGTAAAAGTGATGAGGTGTTGCCATCACTTCGAAATTCGACGAAGATGGTGTTGCACTTGTTTTATGAGTCCTTTGATGCATTTATTTCATGTAAAAGTAATGAGGTGTTTACCATCACTTTGAAATGTGACAATGAAGTCTTGTTTGGTAAAGGTAGCTCAGGTATGATTCCCTTTTGATGTAAACTTGACCACTGAGTACATCTTATAAGCTCGTGGCAAGTATGGGAATATTTGGGTCATAGATTGGTCAATTTGATCATGTGTTTGCATGGGATTGTACAACAGGTTTTCAAGAGATGTAGGTGTTAGTTCATCACTTATGGCTCTAAAGGACACAGGTGAAGGAGAAGGAAGGGTGACTTTTCCAAACGCTTGTGGTGCAGTAGTACACATCAATGCAGATTATTTTGATGCTTTTAGAGGACCAAAGACTCCTTAGTGGGGAGGATTGATCCAGGTGGCTCTAGAGACACATGCAGGACAAAAAGTGCTCAAAACGCAAAGTGTTTAGATTTCTCTCGAACCAGGTTCAGGTTGAAGAGCTTGTCGCCCTAATCGCAATGGTGTGAATGGTTCGTCAAATCGAGCTCGTATGCGAAGGGTATGAGTGGTAAAATTTTTGGTTCGACTTGAATGACTGGGCAGGTTAAGGAGGACGCAAATTTGACCTTTCCTTCCCATCAGATTCTGGCAAGCTCAGGATAGATTCTAGGAAAATTTGTGGGATGATTTATTTCACTCCTACTATCAAAATCATAATTTTCAAAAAATTATAATTCGTTTTTAATTACAATAAAAAATTAATTGAAAAAAGGGGGTGGCAAGACACCACCCCTGGCACTCCACCGGACTAACTATAACATATTTTAAAAATATATATTGGAAGATCCAACGAGTCGTGACCCTTACCGGACCCACAAAAACCAACATATATTACAAACATGTTTCATATAATGGCCACCATAAAACATAGTTGGGGTGGGTGTCGAACCCGCTCGACTTAATAGCTGGCTGGTCCACCGACAGAATCAAAAATAACCTCCACTCCATGCTATAGCTTGTGATAGCTCCAATGTAATGTGGTTGGCACGGGTGTCAGTTCCATCGCGAACACGACCAGTGCCAAATTGGTGCTATGATTACCATACAGAGCCAACTCCATTGGCGGGAGTTAAGGGGTGGGCCGCCCAATGTGGGTCTGACACCCTCCACTTTGATTAAAAAATATGTATGTGGTTTAAAAAAAATACATGCCACGATATTACTCCTTTTTAGGAGGGGTCGGGGTTTGATCACCCGACCTTCTCCCCCCTAAAATGGATCCAAACCAACTCGTCTAAACAGGTTTTTTTAAAACTCCACCCAAGAAATATACTTAAACCTAGCATTTACATGGTGCACCCAAGCTAGACCAGAGAAGGAGAGCCCATGTAGATTGAGGACATTTGCAGGTGGAAACATGAGCGTGGAGTAGTAGTTATGTAGGTGGAACCATAAGCCTTGAAATTTTCCCGGGAAGGTAATTTTTCTCCATGTCAGAATATAGTCAAGTTTATAGTCATTTTTCATGGTTTTTTGTACGGAATGAAATGGAGATGTCAGATTTTCCTTTTGAGTTGCAAATTTCCAATCCACCCATGGAGAAACTACGTGGAGGAACCTAATGGGAATCTAAAAGATTCCATTTTGCCCCAGATCTTCACTTTCTCAGAATTCAACAAATCGACAGTCATTTTTTCACTATTCGACATGACAACGCTGATGATATATTCAAAATTTTCATCTATGATTTAAATTTTTCGGTCACTTTTTGAAGTGAAGTTGCAGGTGTCAGTTTTCAGGGAATGAGAAGTCAATTTCACACCTTTCGACGCCACAATCATGATGGTGTTTTTAGATCTAGCAGTAGTAGCAACCATTCTTCAGTCATGTTCAATGTGAGCTATATGATGTGATTCTTTCATGTACTTATTTTTTCCAAGATGCTTACTGCTGTAAAAATCCCTGTTGATGTATGAGTCATGGGATGTTGTCTTGTTTTTTTTTTTTATTGATAACCTTTCTGTCATGGACTTGTATTATTTTTTAGATCCCTTTTATCCCATGTTAGAGGGATACTCCCTGCCACACATATGTCATTGAGATCCCTTGTTTTAGATGTTGGCAGGATATTCAGAGTCTTTATGTTTGAGAAATCGTTATACTGATAAGAGTCCTTCTTATGCATGAGAGATTTGCAATGGAAAATCTTGTAGAGAGGTCTATCCACTCTTGCGTGAGGTCATTTTCCTTGTATGTTAGAAAAACACATCCATGTACATCTTCTACTTAGAACACTTAGTGCAGTGTCCTACACCATCGTGATACTGAGGCCCCGAGATGTAGTCCCTCCTAGACGAAATTCGTTATCAGACGACATCTTCTTATGATTGTTGATTTTGACATATTACGTTTCTCTTATTTACAACATGCAGTTGTTAATTTAAGTTCATTAATGCCTCAATGAATGAAATTCTAATTTATCGTCCGAAGTAAAAGGTCTTGCTTAAGGGTATCAAGAATTTACCCTGAATCAAGAAGGGGAGGTGGCCCATTAAAACTTGAACTCGAATCCAACAAATCTCACAGCTATCACAATATTAAATTTCCAGGACATGACAACAAGACTTTGGTACACACAGTATTCGAGACATTTATGAAATGTGATGACCTTCTGCCGACGCAAACCATAGGCTTAATTAATGGTTAGGTTTTTGTGAGTTTTCAGAAGGGTAAAATTTAATATGTGTTGGTTTACATATAAACCTAAGACTTCTGTTTAAGATTAGTAAGCATGTCATAGAAGATTAAACTTTGAAGTGTTGACATTAATGCCAACAGAATAATAGACTACTGCAGTAAAAACAACACTAGACCGACATAATGTTAAGTATTGTGTAGAAGGTTCAGGAGGAAATGGTTCGAGTAAGAAGTGACAATGAACGTCTGATGCAAGAATAAGAAAAGATATTGAAGAGCCTTTCCGACAATTAGAATGAATGGGTGTTACAACCCAGTCCCGATAGGGATATGAAAGAATAGAATGAATGAGAAACCAAGGACGAAACCAGGGACAGAATCGACAGGATACCTTCATAGCGAATCAACAAGAATAAGAACTATAATGAGGAAATTTCTGGTAATGTGTCGGATCAACAGCAAATTAAGAAAGAAAAAAAGTGGAGCTACATGGTGGGTTTTGAAAAATAAAACCACCTACATTCGATAAAGAAGCTAATAAGGTGGCAGAGGCCTGGTTGATAAATATGAATAATTAATTTCAAGTATATGATTATAGAAGCAACCTTAAAGCCAAACTGACCATTTACCAGTTGAGATACAAAGCCACTCTATAGTGGGAGGAGGTAAAGAATGTTCGCAGCATTGAAGATGAATATGTGACATGGGATTCATTCCAACAATACTTTAAAGAAAAATATTTAAAAAAAAAATTCTATGACAAAAAATCTAGATAAATTCGTGGTTTGAAGCTGGGTCAGATGACTATGGACGAGTATATTACCAAGTATATTACCAAGTTCAAAGGTTCCTAAGTACCTTTCCAACCCTCATGAAGGAACGGATTGAATTCATAAATCCTAGGACCATGGAAGAAGAAATTCGAAAGGCGAGAATGTTCTACCAACAGTCCAAGGAAAAAGGGGAAGTGGGAAAAATTTGGCAGCCAAGAAAAGGACAGAAAAATAGTTCAAAGTCCAAGGGTGCCATAAGTAACAATTTGAAAAATTATGCGTGAAGTTCTGTATGCCTAAACAAGGAAAAATTTCCAAACCACCCTTGCAGTGTTGGAGGTGTGGTGAGGCGCATTATTACCAAAATTTTCCTTAGTGAGGGGGAAGTGAAATAGTTACTAATATTTAGGAAGCTTCTACAGTTGGAGATGTAGCTCAAAATATACCTTGAATCAACGTAGCATTGGAAGATCATCAGGCAGATTATGAGCCAACGATGATAGAGTTAGAAGGTAAGCTACTTTCCTAGTTTGTTTCTATTTTGGTTGACCCAGGTTCAATTTAATTTATTTAAAATACAAAATAGTAGAATTATATAAATTATAAGGTTATAAATTAAGAAATCCTTTGTTGGCACAGCTAGCCACAAGAGCAAGAAAAAAATTAAGTGCCAAAATTCTAAACTGTACTTTGGAAATTGGAGACCAGCAGCTGAACATGGATCTGAAGATACTGCCATTAGGATCATATGATGTTTTTCTGTGTATGGATTGGCTAGAAAAGCATTGGACTTTGGTGACTGTAAAGAAAATATTATTTACTACATAATGCAAGATGGAATGCACAAAGAGATTTAGGGAACTAAGAAAACACTACAGCTATGTTCTATTTATGAGGAAGGGATGCCATATTTATGCTATTTAGGTGGGATATTCCAATTCCAAGGAGAAGTCCCCTATGATGGAGAACATACCAGTGGTACACAACTTTATGGATGTATTTCCATAAAACATACTGGATTACCCCCAAGAAGAGATATTGACCTCACCATTGAGTTAATTCTAGGAGCATCACCAGTTTCAAGAGCTCCTTTTAGAATGAGTGTTTCAGAGATAACTGAACTAAAAATGCAATTGCAATAGCTACTAGTAAAAGGATTCATTCGTCCGAGTTTATCCCCTTGGGGAGCACCAGTGCTATTCGTAAAGAAAAAAGTTGGAGCCATGAAAATGTGCATGGATTGTAGACAAATCAATAAATTGATAGTCAAAAATAAATATCCTTTACCTCAGATTGATGACCTGTTTATTCAGGTGAAAGGGGCCATAGCATTCTAAAAAATAGACTTAAGGTCTAGATACCACCAGATCCAGATTAAGGATGAGGATATATACAAGACTCCTTTCCATACTATTAAGTGTTGTAAGAAGAAGATGTACATGGATGCGTTTTTCTGATATATAAGGAAAATTCCCTCATGCAAGAGTGGCTAGACCTCTCTACGAGATTTTCCATTGCAGAACTCTCATGCATAAGAATGACTCCTATCATTATGATAATCACTCATGCATAAAGACTGTGAGTATCCCACCACGATGTCAAACAATGATCTCAATGACATATGTGTGACACAGGGTATCCCGCCAACATGGCATAAAAATGAATCTAAAAAGTAATACAAGTCCATGAAAAAGAGTACATCAACAAAAAAATAAAACAAGACAAGATCCCACGACTCATATATCAATAGAGATATGTACAACACTAAGGATGTCGAAACAAAGAAGTACATGAAAGCATCACATCATATACCTCATGCTGAAGATGACTGAAGAATGGTTGTTGCTGCTGCTACATCTAAAAACACCATCGTCATCATGGAAAATAGATATTTATGAACTCTCCAAGGAAGAGGAATGATGGGGACACTTCGCCATCGTTCCATGGTGATGCATGTTGGAGTGAAAAAGCTGAGGCGAGCCCCCATCAACATGATCACACCAGAGACTGCCATAGAAGGTATAATGAGTGTTATTATTCCAGAGTGCATTTTGATTATAAAAATGTTGATAAACACCATTGTAAATCATGGAATCAAAAAGCGTGTTATTTTTTTGGTTCAAAGAATGAGGCGTTAAAAAATACCTTTCACACCAATTGCGACTGAAGTGGCCATCAAAGAGCCACATGTGGAGACTCCATCCAGAGTAGCACCTTAAGGATGAAGCGCCCATGCAGACCCCAGTCGAAAGAGATGATCGACAAGAAAGTTCGCCACAATGAAATGATCCACTCACTTTGATAAGTGAGAGATGGTTCTTGTAGATTTTTTTTCTAGAGATGTTAGCTTGTCATGGTCATGTTTGTAAATTATTTGTTGCATTTTTAATTTTGAAAGTGATGTGCTTTCCATCACTTGTTTGAGCGACGATGATATTTTTGTTGGCCTTGTTTTTATAAGTTGTGTGTTGTATTTTTTTCATGTAAAAGTGATGAGGTGTTACCATCACTTCGAAATGCGACAAAGATGTTGTTGCCCTTGTTTTATGAGTCCTCTGATGCATTTATTTCATGTAAAAGTGATGAGGTGTTTTCCATCACTTTGAAATGCGACAATGAAGTCTTGTTTGGTAAATATAGCTCAGGTATGATTCCCTTTTGATGTAAACTTGAACACTGAGTACATCTTATAAGCTCATGGAAAGTATGGGAATATTTGGATCATAGATTGGTCAATTTGAGCATGTGTTTGCATGAGATTGTACAACAAGTTTTCAGGAGATGTAGGTGTTAGTTCATCACTTATGGCTCTGAAGGACACAGGTGAAGGAGAAGGAAGGGTGACTTTTCTAGATGCTTGTGGTGCAGTAGTACATATCAATGCAGATTATCTTGATGATTTTAGAGGACTCCTTAGTGGGGAGGATTGATCTAGGTAGATTTAGAGACACACGTAGGACAAAAAGTGCTTAAAACTCAAAGAGTTTGGATTGCTCTTGAACCAGGTTCAGGTTGAAGAGCTTGTCGCCCTGATCGCAATGGTGTGAATGGTTCGTCAAATCGAGCCCGTATGCAAAGGATAGGAGTGCTCAAAGTTTTGTTTTGACTTGAATGACTGGGCAGGTTAAGGAGGATGCAAATTTGACCTTTCCCTCCCATCGGATTCCGGCAAGTTGAGGCTAGATTCTAGGAAAATTTGTGGGATTATTAATTTCACTCCTACGGTCAAAATCATAATTTTCAAAAAATTATAATTTGTTTTTAATTACAACGAAAAATTAATTAAAAAAAGGGGGTGGCAAGACACCACCCGTGGCACTCCACCCGACTAACTGTAACATATTTTAAAAATATATATTGGAATATCCAACGCGTCGTGAACCCCGTTGGACCCCCAAAAACCAACATATATTACAAACATGTTTCATATAATGGCCACCATAAAACATGGTTCCGGCGGGTTTCGAACCCGCTCGACTTAATAGCTAGCCGGTACACCGAAAAAACCACAAATAACCTCGACTCCATGCTATATCATGTGATAGATCCAATGTAATGTGGGTGGCTCAGGTGTCAGTTCCATCGCGAACCCGACCACTGCCAGATTGTTGCTATGATTACCATACAAAGCCAACTTCGATAGCGGGAGTTAAGGGGCAGCCCGCCCAATGCGGGTCCAACATCCTCCACTTTGGTTAAAAAATATGTATGTGGTTTTAAAAAAATACATGGCACAATATTACTCTTTTTTAGGAGGGGTCAGGGTTTGATCACCCGACCTTCTCCCTCCTAACATGGATCCAAACCAACTCATCTAAACGATTTTTTTGAAAACTCCACCCAAGAAAAATACTTAAACCCGGCATTTGCATGGTGTACCCAAGCCAGACCAGAGCACGAGTGCCCATGTGTATCGAGGACATTTGTAGGTGGAACCATGATCGTGGAGTAGTAATTATGCAGGTGGAACCATAAGCCTTGAAATTTTCCCGGGAAGGTAATTTTTCTCCATGTCGGAATATAGTCAATTTTATACTCATTTTTCATGGTTTTCTCTAGGGAATGCAATGGTGAGGTCAGATTTGCCTTTTGTGTTGCAGATTTCCAATCCACCCATGGAGAAACTACGTGGAGGAACCTAAGGGGAATCTAAAAGATTCCATTTTGCCCCAGATCTTCGCTTTCTCAGAATTCAACAAATGGATAGTCATTTTTTCACTATTCGACATCATAAAGCTGATGGTATATTCAAAATTTTCATCTAAGATTTACATTTTTCGGTCACTTTTTGAAGTGAAGTTGCAGGTGTCAGTTTTCAGGGAGTCAGAAGTCAATTTCACACCTTTCGACGCCACAATCATGATGGTGTTTTCAGATCCAGCAGTAGTAGTAACCATTCTTTAGTCATCTTCAATGTGAGCTATATGATGTGATTCTTTCATGTACTTCTTTGTTCAAAGATGCTTACTGCTGTACAAATCCCTGTTGATGTATGAGTCATGGGATATTGTCTTGTTTTGTTTTTTTATTGATCTCCTTTCTGTCATGGACTTGTATTATTTTTTAGATCCATTTTATCCCATGTTAGAGGGATACTCCCTACCACACATATGTCATTGAGATCCCTTGTTTTAGATGTTGGCGGGATATTCAGAGTCTTTATGGTTGAGAAATCGTTATACTGATAAGAGTCCTTCTTATTCATGAGAGATTTGCAATGGAAAATCTTGTAGAGAGGTCTATCCACTCTTGTGTGAGGGCATTTTACTTTTATGTTAGAAAAACACATCCATGTACATCTTATACTTACAACACTTAGTGAAGTGGCCTACACCATCGTGATACTGAGGCCCCGAGACGTAGTCCCTCCTAGACGAAATTCATTATCAAACGACATCTTCTTATGATTGTTGATCTTGACATATTACGTTTCTCTTCTTTACAACATGAATTTGTTAATTTAAGTTCATTAATGCCTCAATGAATGAAATTCTAATTTATCATCCAAAGTAAAAGTTCTTGGTTAAGGGTATCAAGAATTTACCCTAAATCAAGAAGGGTAGGTGGCCCATTAAAACTTGAACTCAAATCCAAAAAATCTCACAGCTGTCACAATATTAAATTGCCAGGACATGACAACAAGACCTTGGTACACACAGTATTCGAGACATTTATGAAATGTGATGACCTTCTGTCGACGCAAACCATAGGCTTAATTAATGGTTAGGTTTTTGTGAGTTTTCAGAAGGGTAAAATTTAATATGTGTTGGTTTACATATAAACCTAACAATTCTATTTAAGATTAGTAAGCATGCCATAGAAGATTAAACTTTCAAGTATTGACATTAATGCAAGAAGTAATTTTTTTTTTATCTTATATGTTACAAGTGCTATCAGAGCAACGTTCCCATGTTAGGACCTTAGGGGGCACCTAGCGAGTTAGAATGTGTGTATACTGATGCACAGAAAATAAGTAGTACTACAAGGAAGAAATGAAAAGGGGATTGACACAGCAAATACCTCAGAATACCGAGGAACCTACACCTCAAACACAACCATAAATGAATCCTAAAATGTGGATTCAGTTCATTGTAGATCAACACCAACAAAATAATATTCTACTGAAGTAACAACAACACTAGATTGACATAATGTTAAGTATTGTGTAGAAGTTGCAGGAGGAAATGGTTCGAGTAAGAAGTGACAATGAACGTCTGATGAAAGAATAAGAAAGGATACTTAAGAGCCTTTCCGAAAAGTAGAATGAAGGGGTGTTAAAACCCAGTCCCGATAGGGATATGAAAGAATAGAATGAACGAGAAACCAAGGACCAAACCACGGACATAATCGACAGGATACCTTCATAGCGAATCAACAAGAATAAGAACTATAATGAAGCAATGTCTGGTAATGTGTCAGATCAACAGCAAATTAAGAAGAAACAAAGTGGAGCTACATGTGGGTTTTGAAAAATAAAACCACCTACATTCGATAAAGAAGCTAATAAGGTGGCAGAGGCCTGGTTGATAAATATGAATAGTTAATTTCAAGTATATGATTATAGAAGCAACCTTAAAGCCAAATTGACCATTTACCAATTGAGATACAAAGCCACTCTATAGTGGGAGGAAGTAAAGAATGTTCGCAGCATTGAAGATGAATATGTGACATGGGATTCATTCCAACAATAGTTTAAAGAAAAATATTTAAAAAAACATTTCTATGACAAAAAATCTAGATAAATTCATGGTTTGAAGCTGGGTCAGATGACTATGGACGATTATATTACCAAGTTCACCTCCCTATTAGATATGTTCCTTATGTCAGAGAGGAAAAGGCTAAGATTCAAAGGTTCCTGAGTACTTTTCCAACCCACATGAAGGAACAAATTGAATTCGTAAATCCTAGGACCATGGACGAAGAAATTTGAAAGGCAAGAATGTGCTACCAACAGTCCAAGGAAAAAGGGGAAGTGGGAAAAATTTGGCAGCCATGAAAAGGAAAAAAAAATATTTCAAAGTTCAAGGGTGCCAGAAGTAACAATTTGAAAAATTATGCGTGAAGTTCTATACACCTAAACAAGGAAAAATTTCCAAACCACCCCTGTAGTGTTGGAGGTGTGGCGAGGCGCATTATTACCAAAATTTTCCTTAGTGAGGGGAAGTGAAATAGTTAATAATATTTAGGAAGCTTCTACAGTTGGAGATGTAGCTCGAAATATACCTTTAATAAACGTAGCATTGGAAGATCATCAAGCAGATTATGAGCCAACGATGATAGAGTTGGAAGGTAAGCTACTTTCCTAGTCTATTTCTATTTTGGTTGACCCAGGTTCAATTTAATTTATGTAAACTACAAAATAGTTGAACTATGTAAATTAAAAGGTTAGAAATTCAAAAATCCTTGGCTGGTACAGCTAGCCATAGGAGCAAGAAAAAAATTAAGTGCCAAAATTCCAAACTATACTTTTGAAATTGGAGACCAACAGTTGAATGTGGATCTGAACATACTGCCATTAGGATCATATGATGTTTTTCTAGGTATGGATTGGCTAGAAAAGCATTGGACTTTGGTGACTGTAAAGAAAATATTATTTACTATAGAATGCATGATGGAACGCACAAAGAGATTTAGGGAACCAAGAAAACACTACAGCTATGTCTTATTACAAAATCTCAAATGAATAAGTGTATGAGGAAGGGATGTCAGATTTATGCTATTCGGGTGGGATGTGCCAATTCCAAGGAGAATTCCCCTATGATGGAGAACATACCAGTGGTACAAGACTTTATGGATGTATTTCCAGAAAACGTACCGGATTACCCCCAAGAAGAGATATTGACCTCACCATTGAGTTAATTCCAGGAGCATCACCAGTTTCAAGAGCTCCTTACAAAATGAGTGTTTCAGAGCTAACTGAATTAAAAATGCAATTGTAATAGCTACTAGAAAAAGGATTCATTCGTCCGAGTTTATCCCGATCCCTACGATCCGAGTTTCACTCTTTTCCGTTGTGGCCTACACCATCGTGATACTGAGGCCACGATATGTAGTCCCTCCTGGACGAAATCCGTTATCAAACGACATGTTCTTATGATTGTTGATATTGACATATTACAGTTCTCTTCTTTACAACATGCAGTTGTTAATTTAAGTTCATTAATGCCTCAATGAATGAAATTCTAATTTATCGTCCGAAGTAAAATGCCTTGGTTAAGGGTATCAAGAATTTACCCTGAATCAAGAAGGGGAGGTGGCCCATTAAAACTTGAACTCGAATCCAACAAATCTCACAGCTGTCACAATATTAAATTGCCAGGACATGACAACAAGACTTTGGTACACACAGTATTTGAGACATTTATGAAATGTGATGACCTTCTCCCGACGCAAACCATAGGCTTAATTAATGGTTAGGTTTTTGTGAGTTTTCAGAAGGGTAAAATTTAATATGTGTTGGTTTACATATAAACCTAAGACTTCTGTTTAAGATTAGTAAGCATGTCATAGAAGATTAAACTTTGAAGTATTGACATTAATGCAATAAGTAAATTTTTTTTTATCTTATATGTTACAAGTGCGATCAGAGCAACGTTCCCACGTTGGGACCTTAGGGGGCACCAAAAAAGTTAGAATGTGTGTATACTGATGCACAGAAAATAAGTAGTACTACAAGGAAGAAATGAAAAGGGGATTCACACAACAAACACCTCAGAATACCGAGGAACCTACACCTTAAACACAACCATAAATGAATCCTAAAATGTGCATTCAGCTGAGTGTATATCAACACCAACAGACTAATAGACTACTGGAGTAACAACAACACCAGACCGGCATACTGTTAAGTATTGTGTAGAAGTTGTAGGAGGAAATGGTTCGAGTAAGAAGTGACAATGAACGTCTGATGCAAGAACAAGAAAGCATACTTAAGATCATTTCCGACAAGCAGAATGAAGGGGTGTTACAACCCAATCCCGATAGGGATATGAAAGAATAGAATGAAGGAGAAACCAAGGACCAAACCACAGACAGAATCGGTAGGATACCTTCATAGCGAATCAACAAGAATAAGAACTATAATGAAGTAATGTCTGGTAATGTGTCAGATCAACAGGAAATTAAGAAGCAAAAAAGTGGAGCTACATGGTGGGTTTTGAAAAATAAAACCACCTACATTCGATAAAAAAGCTAATAAGGTGGCAGAGGCCTGGTTGATAAATATGAATAATTACTTTCAAGTATATGAGTATAGAAGCAACCTTAAAGCCAAACTGGCCATTTACCAGTTGAGATAAAAATCCACTCTATAGTGGGAGGAGGTAAAGAATGTTCGTAGCATTGAAGTTAAATATGTGACATGGGATTCATTCCAACAATACTTTAAAGAAAAATATTTAAAAAAACATTTCTATGACAAAAAATCTAGATAAATTTGTGGTTTGAAGCCGGGTTAGATAACTATGGACGAGTATATTACCAAGTTTACCTCCTTATTAAGATATCTTCCTTATGTCAGAGAGGAAAAGGCTAAGGTTCAAAGGTTCCTGAGTACTTTTCCAACCCACATGAAGGAACGAATTGAATTCATAAATCCTAGGACCATGGACAAAGAAATTCGAAAGGCAAGAATGTGCTACCAACAGTCCAACAAAAAAGGGGAAGTGGGAAAAATTTGGCAGTTAAGAAAAGGACAGAAAAATAGTTCAAAGTTCAAGGGTGCCAGAAGTAACAATTTGAAAAATTTTGCATGAAGTTCAGTATGCCTAAACAAGGAAAAATTTCCAAACAACCCCTGCAGTGTTGGAGGCGTGGTGAGGCGCATTATTACCAAAATTTTCCTTAATGAGGGGGAAGTGAAATAGTTACTAATATTTAGGAAGCTTCTACAGTTGGAGATGTAGCTCGAAAGAGACCTTGAATAAACGTAGCATTGGAAGATCGTCAAGCAAATTATGAGCCAACGATGATAGAGTTGGAAGGTAAGCTACTTTCCTAGTTTGTTTCTATTTTGGTTGACCTAGGTGCAATTTAATTTATTTAAACTACAAAATAGTAGAAGTATGTAAATCAAAAGGTTAGAAATTCAAAAATCCTTGACTCGTACAGCTAGCCATAGGAGCAAGAAAAAATTTAAGTGCCAAAATTCCAAATTGTACTTTGGAAATTGGAGACCAGCAGTTGAACGTGGATCTGAACATACTGCCATTAGGATCATATGATGTTTTTCTAGGTATGCATTGGCTAGAAAAGCATTGGACTTTGGTGACTGTAAAGAAAAGATTATTTACTATAGAATGCAAGATGGAACGCACAAAGAGATTCAAGGAGCCAAGAAAACACTACAGCTATGTCCTCTTACAACATTTCAAATGAATAAGTGTATCAGGAAAGGATGTTAGATTTATGCTATTCAGGTGGGATATGCCAATTCCAAGGAGAAGTTCCCTATGATGGAGAACATACAAATGGTACAAGACTTTATGGATGTATTTCCAGAAAACGTTTCAGATTACCCCCGAGAAGAGATATTGACCTCACCATTGAGTTAATTCTAGGAGCATCACCAGTTTCAAGAGATCCTTACAAAATGAGTGTTTCAGAGCTAACTGAATTAAAAATTAAATTGCAATAGCTACTACAAAAAGGATTCATTCGTCGGAGTTTATCCCCTTGGAGAGCACCAATGCTATTCATAAAGAAGAAATATGGAGCCATGCAAATGTGCATGGATTATAGACAACTGAATAAATTGACAGTAAAAAATAAATATCCTTTGCCTCAGATTGATGACATGTTTATTCAGGTGAAAGGGGCCATAGTATTCTAAAAAATAGACTTAAGGTCTGGATACCACCAAATCCAGATCAAGGATGAGGATATCTACAATACTCCTTTCCGTACTAGGTACGAGCATTATGAGTTTGTGGTACTACCCTTCGGTTTAACAAATGCATCAGCAACATTTATAAGATTAATACATGGTATGTTTCACCCCTTATTGGATAAATTTGTGCTAATATTTATTGATGATATTTTAATCTATTCTAAGAATCAGGAAGAACATAAGGAGCACCTAAGAATAGTGTTGGAAATGTTAAGGAAACACCAGTTGTACGCTAATTTCAGCAAATGCGATTTCTTCAAAGTAGAAATGTACATAGGCCATGATATTTCAGCAGAAGGGATAGTTGTTGACCCAGAAAAAATTAAGAAAATTATGGAATGGCATATTCCCCAAAATGTGGCGAATATCCAATCCTTTATGGGATTGGCTGGGTACTACCGAAGATTCATTGAAGGGTTCTCTAGAATTTATTTTCCAATCACCTCCTTGCAGATAAAGGGAAAATTATTTAAGTGGACTATTGAGTGCCAGCATAGTTTCAGAAGGTTAAAGCGTTTGTTCACCACTACTCCAGTGTTGAGGGTAGTTGACCCCAATAAAGAGTTTTAGGTTTTTACAGACTCATGTAAGGAAAGGTAGTGGCCTATGAGTTAAGGAAGTTAAAAGAACATGAGCAAAGATATTTAGCCTATGACTTGGAGTTAACAACAATGGTACATGCACTCTAGGTATGGAGACACTACCTCGTGAGAAAGAAGTGTGTATTAAAGACTGACCATAGTAGCCTAACTAGTTACGTCAAGAAAGCTAATTTAAACTCCCAACATACAAGATGGAATGCCTTCCTAACTGAGTTTTATATGGATATTTAGCACGTGAATGGTAAGGAAAACCATGTGACGGATGCCTTAAGTAGGAAACTACATTGTGTTTAAGATATTTACTATAACTAGCTTGAATGCAAATTCTTAGATCAAGTAAAAGAGGAAGCATGGAAGGATCCTGAATACCAATTTCCATGGCAACAAATGGAGGAGGCCAGAGAGCAAGGAAGCACTTCTGAATATGGAGTTAGTTAAGAACAAATGCTAGCTTTTACAGGAAAGATATACATACCAAACTGTGTGGATCTAAAGGAGGTAATCATGAATGAATATCGTCGTAGTAATTATGTAGGACACCTAGGATACCAGAAAATGTAGGTGAAAATTACAAAAATTTATTTCTAGCCTGACATGAGAAGGAACATCGTTGAATACTTAAACAAGTGTTTGGAGTGTCAACATGTCAAGGTGGAGCATCGAAACCTAGCTGGATTGTTGCAGCCCATACCTGTACCTGAATGGAAATGGGAAAAAAACTTCGCTGTTTGCAGGTAGAGCTGGATGGTGAGTTTCTAGTTGAACCTCAACGTATACTTGACCAGAGAGAAATCATGCTCCAGAAGCAAGTCATCACCCAGGTTAAAGTGCAGTGGAAGCACTTCAACTCGGATGAGGCTACCTAGGAAGATGAGGGATTTGTACGTGAGGCATACCTATAGTTGTTTCTAGAGCTAGAGTGAAACACCGTGGACAGTGTTACTTCCAAAGGGGAAGTTGTGACAACTGAATTAAGTATTAACTAGTTGTTAAATAGAAATATGACATTTTAGTTATTATTTTAAAGAAAGGACCAAAAAATTTATTGTTTTCTGGAAAATTTTATTGTTTTTGTTGTTATGAAGAATAAAATTAGTTATGGAAAAGTAGTTCCATAAAAATTAAAAAGGTTGATGGTAAAAGTATTCCAAGAACTAAGATGTGGTTGGACAATTTTGAATAGTTACCTACTCCTCTGAGGATAAAAGATACATCCCAGTGAGGAAAATGGGTTATTTTCATTAACTAAGGAAGAGAGTGAGGAATTTCCTGAGCTGGTAGAGACCAGTGGAAATCATTCAGAGTTCCTAATAATTTCTAGTTCTGATTGGACTTGGGGTCCTAAGGTCACAAGAGAAAACTCTGTCAACCTAAACCTCTCTTGTGTGGAGCATGGGTGAAAGAGAAGGACATAATCGCCTCTCATGATGGTTAGGTGGACATCATAAGCCAATTTCACATTCAGATAAATAATTGTTCATTTCAGATAATTTATTCAGGAAGCTTATTATAGTTACTTGCACACAGATATGTGTTTAATAAGATTCACGAAAACAATATTGTTATGGATCAATACCTGGAAACCAAGAAATGAGTTTGCAATGTTATTCATGAACTCGTCAAATACTTACAAGATTCTGCAATTATTATTATGAGTTACTGTAAGTTAATCTTGTGAGTTTCTGCAACTAAAATAAGAATTTTTGCAAAGTACTTTTAATTACTGCAAATTAATACTATGAGATTCTGCAAAAACAATAATATGAGCTACTATAAATATTTATTGCAAATATTTTGAATCTGTCAAGATGCATACAAAAGAATAGCTAAAAAATAGATTATGTTATTGAAATATATTTACAAATTGACTGTACAAAGTCAAAGCAAGTAAACAAACTATAGAAAATTTATCATCTAAAAACTATTGTGGAGTGAACCATTGTTTCTGGGAATGAGGAGGTAATCTCAACCCAGAACTCATTGCTACTCGTGACTACTTATACTTGCACAAAAGTTAGAGGTGGTCCTATCACCTAAGTGAAAAAGATACAAAACCCTATATTGGTAATTTAAAAAAAAGGAATGAAAACTAACTAAGACAAAATAAACTTTTCATTTCCAGAATCTGCATGCTAAGCATATATCTAGCTATAAAATAAGTGAAATGGAAGCTAGGATGCATTGAAAAACTGAGATATATATATATATATATATATATATATATATATATGAGATCGAGAATCAAGGTATGGCCTGAGACTCTAAACACAAGTATGTTACAAGATAAGAAGAAAGTACACATAATGGAAAACATAACTTATATGTATATATAAACTACATCGAATAACATAGTTCCCAAACACAACAAGAAATTCCCATGAAGAAATTTGTCTTATGATATGAATTTAGAAGGAAAAAAAATCCTTAAGCATTACATTTCCAAAACTAAGAAATTACAATAATTGATTCTGCAAAACTAAACTGAGGCCCAAAGGTACTGGCTCGGAGGAAATCCTCTAACAACTTCATACACTTGAAGGGAGGAATATTCATATAACCAATACTGGAGTACATATAAGAAAATGCAAGAAAGATGACACTAGAAAAACAAGCTACTCAACTAGACAAATTCTATGGTCAAACTCAAGTGAATTTCACTAATATGCTAGCAAGAGGAAGCAGTCCTTATTATCCTCAGCAGATTCACACATGCATACATGGGAAGGTAGACTCATTTTCGTTAGTAGTAATATAGGACCACAACGCTCAACGTGAAGGAATATTTACGAGAGACCTTGATGTTCGGTAAGGAACTCACCTGCAATAATAAGCCACAAAAAATTGCAAGCGTTAGCATGATGAAATAAAACGATAATTATTGTAAAAATTGAAGAAAAAACGAAAAGAAAATGAAACCCAGAAATCTAAATAGCTGCAAATGGTAATTCACCACGAGATTTTCCGAGAGTCGAACTGGAGACAAATGAATAGGAAAAAATTTTGGAAGATTAAATCACCATAATTAGATTGCATAAGGTAAGATTTGAATAAGGTAAGTCAAGAGGCAAAGTATCATTATAACTAAAAGAAGGGTATTACCTCTGCTGAGTAGAGAGGGTTTGAGCAGGATTTAGACCAGCAAATTGCATTCACAACAGAGGTCAAAAACCTGCCAAAATCTCAGAGAAGTGCATATGGCGGAGTCAATTCTAGCTCGTCGGCAACCACAAGGAATTTCTCATTCCGGATGACATCCCAAGTCAGATCAACCTTCCTAACCCTGATTCATTGGTTACCTTCGTTACCAATCGGAGAAGAGCTTATAACTGTGACATCCAACCCTTAATCAGCTATAGAACAAACTCATCGCATTGGAAAATAAAAATGAGGGAAACAGATAGGGTTTTTCTGGGATAAACCAAGTCATTTCCCACCGAAAACAACCACCATAGATCTCCAAGGATCGGTCGGTGAGCAGAAAGGAAGGTGGCCCATTAAAACTTGAACCCGAATCCAAGAAATCTCACAGCTGTCGCAGTATTAAATTTCCAAGACATGACAACAGGACATTGGTACACACAGTGTTTGAGACATTTATTAAAATGTGATGAGCTTCTGTTGGCGCAAACCATAGACTTAATTAGTGGTTAGATTTTCATGATTTTTCGGAAGGGTAAAATCTAATATGTGCTGGTTTACATAAAAACCTAAAACTTATGTTTAAGATTAGTAAGCATGCCATAGAAGTATTAATGCAAGAAGTAAATTTTGTTTTATCTTGTATGTTACACATATGTATACACCTATAAGTTATAGTGGAAGCATGTAAGGTGAGAAAGAAATATACATGGCTTTTTATTGTGTCTCATGCAAATAATTTTGTGTGATGCAAGTTTGTGTTATGTAAGTTTGAATCAACTTATGTGTCATATGAGTACAAAACTAATCAAATTAGTGATTTGTTTCAAGAAAATATAAAACTGACTTATTCATTTTTTGTCACTTAAATATGCCCAATTATCTAATATTTAATCTATATGTCTACTCTAATTTAATAACTTAAATTAAACAAACCACCTCTATTAAAATTAAAGATCATAAATATACCTAATAAATAATTAACTATATTCTACAACTTTACTGCTCTATTTTCAATAGACATAACAAATTAAATTAAAAAACATTATATAATTAATAATTGTGTTAATATTAATAAATATATAACATAAAAAAATCAACATGGTTATATTTTTGCTTCTCTGTGCATTTGTTACATTACCATGGGCCAATACCATCTCTTACTAATACCACATTCTCAAAAAAATTTAACTCATGTTCATGTGACACATGTTCCTATGACATTTTTTTTTAATTAATAAAATTAATTCAAAGGAAAGAAAGTGAATAACTACTTTTGAGATAAATCCCAACATTTGATGAGTAACTATTACTAAGAATACTCTAGGATATTCTATGGATCTTAAATATCTACCATCCACTTCATAATTATTGATCATTAAATTAAAATTCTAGAATTCTTATTACAGAATAAAGTCCCTATTGCTATAATTTTTATTTTTAGATAATTATTGAGTTAATTAATTAATTATATTTTAACGTCCACCAAACCAACAATAGTGTATGGGAGTACCACTCTCCTTGTTTTTTTCCTTTTTCAATTAAATCATTTTCCTACTCAAATTGATGATGAGTTGTCCCAACCTTTTAACATGACCCTCACTAAAAAGACAATACCACTGGCACTGAATTGATGCTACCATGCTACCATAACTATCCTTGACATCTTTGAAAGCATCACATCCCAAAATGAAATGATTTCCAGATTCCACTACCCAAAAAGTGAAAAAAAGTACATACATTCTCTTGCCAAGCTTCTTTAGGTCTCTTAGACAGTCCCTTTTCATGCCAAAGTTGATGTGAGTTACTTCTTAACTAAGCGATAATACTATTTTCTCTCCACGAAATGCTAGCTCCAATGTACTGTTTTTCTTGGAGATTACAAGTGGGGTTCAATTGGTGAACATAGTACTTCTTCTTTCTACCCAACTCTTTTCACCATATACCCTTACTAAACTTATCCATAACAAAATTATTTAACTCGTTGCTATTTGTGGTACATGAATTGAGGTAAATATTCCATTTTTTTCATTTTGTTTCTTTCGCTCGGCCATCTACCTCCTCCCATTTCCACAATTCATTTTAAATACAAAATGATAATTGTATACTCATGTTTGCATATGGGCATATGTATACACCTATAAGTTATATTGGATGCATGTAAGGTGAGAAAGAAACCTATGTAGTTGTTGATTGTTTCTCATGCAAGTAATTTTGTGTGATGCAAGTCCAAAATCAACTTATGTGTCACGTTCATACACAACTAGTGAAATTAATAATTTGTTTCAAAAAAATATAAACTAACTTATTCATTTTGTGTCACTTAAATATGCCCAATTATCTAATATTCAATCTATATATCTACTTTAATTTCTACCCAACTCTTTTCACCATATACCCTTACTAAACTTATCCATAACAAAATTATTTAACTCGTTGCTATTTGTGGTACATGAATTGAGGTAAATATTCCATTTTTTTCATTTTGTTTCTTTCGCTGGGCCATCTACCTCCCATTTCCACAATTCTTTTTAAATACAAAATGATAATTGTATACTCATGTTTGCATATGGGAATATGTATACACCTATAAGTTATATTGGATGCATGTAAGGTGAGAAAGAAACCTACGTAGTTGTTGATTGTTTCTCATGCAAGTAATGTTGTGTGATGCAAGTCCAAAATCAACTTATGTGTCACGTTCGTACACAACTAGTGAAATTAATAATTTGTTTCAAAAAAATATAAACTAACTTATTCATTTTGTGTCACTTAAAAATGTCCAATTATCTAATATTTAATCTATATATCTACTTTAATTTAATAAATTAAATTAAACAAACCACCCCTATAATAATTAAAGAGCATAAATATACCTAATAAATAGTTAACTATATTGTACAACTTCACTATCCTATTTTAAATAGATATAACAAATTAAATTAAAAATATATATATATATATATATATATATATATATATATATATATATAATTAATAATTATTTTAATATAAATAAATATATAACATTAAAAAAATCAATTATAATTAAATTAAGAAAAAAAATATGTAATTAATAATTATTTTAATATAAATAATTATCTAACGTAAAGAAATATTTTCTCTTCATAATTGATTTTATATAAATAAATATATAACATAAAAAAAAATCAACATGGATATATTTTCGCTTCTCTTTTCATTCGTTTTCCAACCACATTATGAAAACCAAAATCTTATTTCAGACTAGGCTGAAAGAAAATTTTATAAAGTAAATCAAGAATGGATGTTAAAAACTAAAAATCCCGATAGGAAAAAGCAGCACTGTATGAAATTTCGAAATTTCTTAATGTAAACAAATAATTTACTCTTGCATTGTGGGTCCTTAAACCCCTAATCCAAAAAGCGCCGCGCTCAAGAACGGTTAAGAAACTTGGTTTGCATATTTACTTTAATTTATATATATATGAAATATTAATTATAAAAATTGATAAATTATAAAAACTATAATCCATAATGCATATTTATCTTAAAATAAGTCTTTATTGCAATAACTTTTCTTTTTAGATAATTATTGAATTATTGATTTAATTGTATTTTAAGGTCCACCAGACTCACAATAGTGTATGGGAGTATCAGTCACCTTGTTTTTTTGTATTTTGCAGTTCAATATTTTTCCTACTCAAATTGATGATGGGCTATCCCAACCTTCTAATAAGCCCCTCACTGAAAAGGCAATACCACTGCCACTGAATTGATGCTACCATGCTGCCATAACTATCCTTGACTTCTCTGAAAGCATCACATCCCAAAATAAAATGATTTTCAGATTCCACTACCCCAAAAGTGAAAAAAGTACACACCTTTTCTTCCCAAGGTTCTTTAGGTCTCTTCCATAGTCCCTTTTCATGTCAAAGTTGATGTGAGTTACTTCTTAAACAAGAAATAATAATATTTTCTCTCCACTAAATGGTAGCCCCAATGTAATCTTTTTGTTGGAGATCATAAGTGGGGTCGAATTTTTGAACATAGTACCTCTTCTTCCTACCCAACTCTCTTGACCATATACCCTTATTAAACTTCTGGATAACAAAATTATTTAACTCCTTGCTATTTGTGGTACATGCATTGATGTAAATATGCCATTTTTAGCATTTTATTTCTTTCGCTTGACCATCTACCTCCTCCCATTCGCTCAATTCTTTTTAGATACACAACGATAATTGTATATTGTGCATCAGTGTGATAATAAAGTGGTATGTATCATGAGATTCTAGGTTCAAATATCCCCAATTTACCCATGTTTGCATAGGGGCATATGTGTACACCTATAGTGGTATGTATCATGAGATTCTAGGTTCAAATATCCCCAATTTATCCATGTTTGCATCGGGGCATATGTATACAACTATAAATTATAGTGGACGCATGTAAGGTGAGAAAGAAACCTACATAGTTGTTGGTTGTGTCTCATGCAAGTAATGTTTTGTGGTGCAAGTTTGTGTCATGCAAGTCGAAAATCAACTTATATGTCATGTGAGTACAAAACTAGTTAAATTAGTGATTTTTTTCAAGAGAATATAAAACTAACTTATTCATTTTGTGTCAGTTAAATATGCCCAATTATCTAATATTTAATCTATATATCTACTCTAATTTAATAATTTAAATCAAACAAACCACTCTTATTAAAATTAAAGATCATAAATATACCTAATAAATAATTAACTATATTCTGCAACTTTACTACTCTATTTTAAATAGATATAACAAATTAAATTAAAATATATATATATATATATATATATAATAATTGTTTCAATATAAATAAATATATAACATAATAATAATAATAATAATTAAAAAAAAAAATCAACATGGATATATTTTCGCTTCTTTTTTTGCTGCTCTTTGGAGTAGATATAAGAAAATGGAAGAAGGCTGATGCTAGAAAAACAAGCTACTCGACTAGACGAATTTTGGGTTCAAACCCAAGTGAATTTTACTAGTACTCTAGAAAGAGGAAGAAGTACTTTTTATACTGAGCAGATTCACACATGCATACATGGAAAGGTAAGACTCCAGTGCTCAATGTGAAGGAAGATTTACGAGAGACCTTGTTGTTCGGTAAGGAACTCATCTGCAATAATAAGCCACATAAAATTGTAAGCGTTAGCATGATGAAATAAAATGATAAATACTATACAACTTGAAGGAAAAGTGAAAAGAAAATGAAACCTAGAAATCTAAATACCTGCAAGTGATAATTCCCCACGATATTTTCTGAGAGTCGAACTTGAGACAAATGAATACGCAAAAATTTCGGAAGATTAAATCACCATAATTAGATTTCATAAGGTAAGATTTGAATTAGGTAAGCCGAGAGTGAAAGTAATATTGTAACCAAAAGAAGGGTATTACCTGTGCCGAGTAGAGAGGGTTTGAGCTAGATTGGGACCAACAGCTTGCATTGGCAACAGAGACCGAAAACTTGCCAAAATCTCAGAGAAGTGCATATGGTGGACTCAATTCCAGCTCGTGGATATCTGCGGGAAATTTCTCATTCCAAATGACATCCCAAGGCGGATCAACCTTCCTAACCCCGATTCATTGGTTACCTTCATTAGCTTATAACTACGACATCCAACGCTTAACCAACTACAAAACAAACTCATCGCATTGGCAGAGAAAAATGAGGGAATCAGATAGGGTTTTTCTCGGATAAACCAAGTCATTTCCCACTGAATGCAACCACCATAGATCTCCAAGGATCAGAACGTCAGCAAAAAGGAAGGTGGCCCACTAAAACTTGAACCCGAATCCAATAAATGTGACAGTTGTTGCGGTATTAAATTTCCAGGACATGACAGCACGACTTTGGTACACACATTATTTGAGACATTTATTAAAATGTGATGAGCTTCTGTCGATGCAAACCATAGACTTAATTAGTGGTTAGGTTTTGGTGAGTTTTCGGAAGGGTAAAATTTAATATGTGCTCATTTACATATAAACCTAAAACCTATGTTTAAGATTAGTAAGCATGCCATAGAAGATTAAAATTTGAAGTATTAATGCAAGAAGTAATTTTTTTTTTTATCTTGTATGTTACACGTATGTATACACCTATAAGTTATAGTGGAAGCATGTAGGGTGAGAAAGAAAGAAACATACGTGGTTTTTAATTGTGTCTCATTCAAGTAATGTTGTGTGATGCAAGTTCATGTTATGCAAGTCCAAATCAGCTTATGTGTCATGTGAATACAAAACTAGTCAAATTAGTGATTTGTTTCAAGAGAATATAAAACTGGCTTGTTCATTTTTTGTCACTTAAATATGCCCAAGTATATAATATTTAATCTATATGTATACTCTAATTTAATAACTTCAATTAAACAAACCATGCCTATTAAAATTAAAGATCATAAATATACCTAATAAATAATTAACTATATTCTACAACTTTACTACTCTATTTTCAATAGACATAACAAATTAAATTAAAAAACATTATATAATTAATAATTGTTTTAATATAAATAAATATATAACATAAAAAAAAATCAACATGGACATATTTTGGCTTCTCTTTGCATTCGTTACAATACCGTGGGCCAATACCATAGCTTACTAATACCACATTCTCAAAAAAAGTTAACTCATGTTCATGTGACACATGTTCCTCTGACAATTTTTTTTAATTAATAAAATTAATTCAAAGGAAAGAAAGTGAATAACTACTTTTGAGATAAATCTCAACATTTGATGAGTAACTATTACTAAGAATACTCTAAGATATTCCATGGAGCATAAATATCTACCATCCACTTCATAATTATTGATCATTAAATTAAAATTCTAGAATTCTTATTACAGAATAAAGTCCCTATTGCTATATTTTTTCTTTTTAGATAATTATTGAATTATTGAGTTAATTATATTTTAACGTCCACCAGAATAACAATAGTGTATGGGAGTACCAGTCTCCTCATTTTAACATGCCTCTCACTGAATTGATGCTACCATGCTGCCATAACTATCCTTGACTTTTCTAAGAGAATCACATCCCAAAATGAAATTATTTTCAAATTCCACTACCCGAAAAGTGAAAAAAAATACACACCTTTTATTCCGAAGCTTCTTTAGTTCTCTTGAAAGGTCCCTTTTCATGCTAAATTTGATGTGAGTTACTTATTAATTGAGCAGTAATAATATTTTCTCTCCACCAAATTCTAGCTCCAATGTACTCGTTTTGTTGGAGATCACAAGTGGGGTTGAATTTAGTGAACATAATACTTCTTCTTTCTACCCAACTCTTTTCACCATATACCCTTACTAAACTTCTCCATAGCAAAATTCTTTAACTCGTTGCTATTTGTGGTACATGCATTGAGGTAAATATTCCATTTTTCGCATTTATTTCTTTCACTCGACCATATACCTCCTCCCATTTGCACAATTCTTTTTAGATACAAAACGATAATTGTATATTGTGCATCACTGTGATAATAATGTGGTATATATTATGATATTGTATGTTAAAATACCCAAAATTTACCCGTGTTTGCATACAGGCATATGTATACACCTATAAGTTATAGTGAATGCATGTAAGGTGAGAAAGAAACCTACGTAGTTGTTGATTGTGTCTCATGCAAGTAATTTTGTTTGATGCAAGTTTGTGTCATGCAAGTCCAAAATCAACTTATGTGTCATGTGAGTACACAACTAGTGAAATTAGTGATTTGTTTCAAGAGAATATAAAACTAACTTATTTATTTTGTGTCACTTAAATCTGCCTAATTATCTAATATTTAATATATATATGTACTCTAATTTAATAACTTAAATTAAACAAACCACTTCTATTAAACCACTTCTATTAAGATTAAAAATCATAAATATAGCTAATAAATAATTAACTATATTCTACCACTTTACTACTCTATTTTAAATAGATATAACAAATTGAATTAAAAAAACAATATATAATTAATAATTATTTTAAAATAAATAATATATATCATTAAAAAAAAATCAACTATAATTAAATTAAAAAAAATATATATAATAAATCATTATTTTAATATAAATAAATATATAACATAAAAAAATCAACTATAGATATATTTTCGCTTAATAAAACAATATATAATAAATAATTATTTTAATATAAATAAATATATAACATAAAAAAATCAACTATGAATATATTTTCACTAAATAATTGTTTTTATATAAATAAGTATATAAAAAAAATCAACATGGATATATTTTTGCTTCTCTTTGCATTTGTTTTCCAACCACATTATGAAAACCAAAATGTTATTACAGACTCTGCTAAAAGGAAAATTTTATAAATTAAATCACGAATGGATGTAAAAAACTAAAAATCTCCATAGGAAAAAGCCGCAGTGTAACAAATTTATAGATTTTTTAATATAAAAAAATTAATTTACTATTGCATTGTGTGTCCTTAAACCCCTCATCCAAAAAGCGCCGCCCCTCAAGAATCGTCAAGAAACTTGGTTTTCATATTTACTTTCTATATATATATATATATGAAATATTAAATTATAAAAACCATAATCCATTGGCTACAGAGGTCGGAAACTTGTCAAAATCTCAGAGAAGTGCATATGGAAGACTTGATTTCAGTTCATGGATAACCGCGGGGAATTTCTCATTTCGGACCACACTCCAAAGCAGATCAACCTACATAACCCTGATTAATTGGTTCCCTTCCTTACCATCTGGAGAAGGGCTCTAACTCCGACATCCAACTTTTAACGAGCTGCAAAACAAACTCAGTTTTCATTCACAAGTAGTGATCAATCACGTAACTGACGAGTCACTTTTAATATATGCATGCATGCCAGTTCTTATGAAAAAAATAGTGATCAATCACATAACTGATGAGTCACTTTTAATAGATGCATGCATGCTAGTTCTTATGAAAACCTAGTTGAGATAGAGGTTAAAGTGAACATAACTATCATTTGTATTATCAGAAAACTTATTTGAGCCCAATTATAAAGTCATGGGAAGCCCATGATGGATTGCACAATCAAGTAAGGTTGATTATCCTATTTAATAGGGATTAATTTCTTAGGGACTGTGTGAGCAAGGCTGGGCTAAGGAGGGGTTGAGAATTGGCTAACTGTTTGTCAATTTTTCCTAAGAATTGTTAGTCAATTTTGAGCGGGATTAAAGTGAAATAGTGAGGAGAGTGCATGATTTTATCAGTGTTAGAAAGAATTGTATTGTTTCATGATTCTTTCAATTTGTAAAATATATGATAGAGGGGTTTTGAGTAGGTTCTTTCTCGAAGATACATCTTGTGTTGTGTGATTGATAATTTATTTCTCTTACTTACATGTGATTGAGCGACCATTTTATATTCCACAAATATAGTAGAAAGATTCAGTATCTTGTTTTAGTACATCACAAGATTGGATTGAATCCATTGGTATAGAGATTCTATATAATTACTACAGGGGATGTTACCTTAAGAAACTTTTTATATGATATTTTAAATTTATATGTATAGTTCACTCATATACTAGGGAATAGTATAAATTAAATGACAAATAAATATGGATAGGCATCAAAATAAATTTTTCCTCATGATACATCTTACAATACCAAGATTTAAAGAATTAATAAAATTAGCAAAATTATAATTTTATTTTAAACTATTATTAATACTAGCCTAGATCCAAGTTAACTCCACATATACCAAACCTTGAAAGGGATCAAATTTCTTTCTATATTAAAATATTTCCATCTCAAGAGATTTGATGCCTCTCAATGCTTGCTAGATATGGAGTTAAGATGGATGTAGGTTGATTTAATTCCCCCATTTAAATCATACATCTTCCACATGAATAAGATGGGTTCTCATAAACCTAGAGCCAAAAAATAACCAATAACTTGACCAAGTAAAGTTTACCTTAATTATTCAACAAAAATTAATAATAAAAAAATAATAATATAGAATATTTATTTTAAAATAGGATTATTTTTTTTTATTTTTTTATTTTGGTGGATCTAAAATGTTTACATTACATTAATGTTTTTATTTTCATTTTTATGCATTTTAAACTAGTCAAAATGTTTACAAGACAAGACATTGCAATACCTCTTGCGTACTAGGTTGGGGAGCATCCCTCGAAGCAGTGATATATGTATATATGTATATATGTATATATATATATATATATATATATATATATATATATATATATATATATATATATATATATATATATATAGATTCTTTACCATGAGGAATAATCTCCACTTTATTATAGAGATTGTTAACTTGCAAATAGGTTTTGATACAGTACCATGGGCCAATACTATAGCTTACTAATACCACATTCTCAAAAAACTTTAACTCATGTTCATGTGACACATGCTCCACCTTGACATATTTTTTAATTAATAAAATTAATTCAAAAAGAAGAAAGTGAATAACTAATTTTGAGATAAATCCCAACTTTTGATGAGTAACTATTACTAAGAATACTCTAAGATATTCTATGGAGCTTAAATATCTACCATCCACTTCATAATTATTGATAGTTAAATTAAAATTCTAGAATTCTTATTATAGAATGAAAGTCCCTATTGCTATAATTTTTCTTTTTAGATAATTATTGAATTAATGAATTAATTATATTTTAATGTCCACCAGACTAACAATAGTGTATGGGAGTACTAGTCTCCTTGTTTTTTGTCTTTTGAAATTCAATCATTTTCATACTCAAATTGATGATGGGTTGTCCCAACCTTCTAACAAGCCCCTCTTTGAAAAGACAATACCATCACATCCCAAAATGAAATGATTTTAAGATTCCACTACCCCAAAATCGAAAAAAGTACACATCTTTTCTTCCCAGGCTTCTTTAGGTCTCTTCCATCGTCCCTTTTCATGTCAAAGTTGATGTGAGTTACTTCTTAATCAAGCAATAATAATAATTTCTCTCCACTAAATGCTCCAACGTACTCTTTTTGTTGGAGATTACAAGTGGGGTTGAATTCGTGAACATAGTACTTCTTCTTCCTACCCAAGACTTTTCACCATATACCCTTATTGAACTTCTCCATAACAAAATTCTTTAACTCCTTACTATTTGTAGTACATGCATTGATGTAAATATTCCATTTTTCCCATTTTATTTCTTTCTCTTGGTCATCTACCTCCTCCTATTCACTTAATTCTTTTTAGATACACAAGGATAATTGTATATTGTGCATCACTTTGATAATAAAGCGGTATGTATCACGATATTCCAGGTTCAAATATCCCCAATTTACCCATGTTTGCATAGGGGCATATGTATACACCTATAAATTATAGTGGACACATGTAAGGTGAGAAAGAAACCTACGTAGTTGTTGGTTGTGTCTCATGCCAGTAATGTTTTGTGGTTCAAGTTTGTGTCATGCAAGTCTAAAATCAACTTATATATCATGTGAGTACAAAACTAGTTAAATTAGTGACTTGTTTCAAGAGAATATAAAACTAACTTATTCATTTTGTGTGAGTTAAATATGCCCGATTATCTAATATTTAATCTATATATCTTCTCTAATTTAATAATTCAAATTAAACAAACCACTCCTATTAGAATTAAAGATCATAAATATACCTAATAAATAATTAACTATATTCTACAACTTTACTACTCTATTTTAAATAGATATAACAAATTAAATTAAAAAAAACAATATATAATTAATAATTGTTTCAATATAAATAAATATATAACTTAAAAAAAATCAACATGGATATATTTTCGCTTCTCTTTTCGCTGCTCTTTGCATTCGTTTTTCAACCACGTTATGAAAGTCAAAATCTTATTACAGACATTGCTAAAAGGAAAATTTTAGAACGAAAATCAAGAATGTAAAAAACTAAAACTCCCGATAGGAAAAAGCAGTCGTGTAACAAATTTCTAAATTTCTTAATGTAAAACAAATAATTTACTATTGCATTGTGGGTTCTTAAACCCCTAGTCCAAAAAGCACCCCGGTCAAGAACCGTTATAGAAACTTGGTTTGCATATTGACTTGGCTAAATTATAAAAACTATAATCCTAATTCGAAAAAAAACAACCGTTATGAATCACAAGTTGTGTTTATCAAGTTCAACAATTTCACTCTTCCATCATTGAATGTCATGAAAATATATCCGTTGAATGTCATGAAAATATATCCGTTGAATAGGAGAAAATATATCTGTTCATTGGCTTCTCTTTCTTTTTGTTCAATTCAATCTCTTTTGCTTTCACCAATTTCTTCCTCCGCCTCCCAGACCGTTTGTTTTTCTCTCTCGTTTATTGTATTTGCTGAGTCCCGTGTTCTATTCTCTGTGTTATTTCTGTATGTGCATGTATTTTTGTTCGGGTTTGTATTCCTGTTTGATATTTAATAGGTGGTGGAGGCAAGGGTTTTAAGAGAGACAGAAGCATCGGATCACACTACACCTATTCACATATTGGTCTTTCTCCACAGAAGCAGATTATAATGGTAATATTTTGTAGTCTTTGTTTTTTTAAATATTTTGTTTTGAAATCTTTTTTCCACAACGAACAAGGATATTTTTTTCTTAATCTTGATTAAAAACAATTGTGTTATATCTCATATCAATTTGCAATGTGAATTCTGACCTTGATTGTACTCGGAATACCCTAATAGTATTCAATACGGCCTTACGCATTAGTAGCGCAGGAAATAATGTTTTACTTACACAATCTGCCCCAAATATTTTGCACTTATGGGGTTTCGAGTTGTGGTCTAGTCATACGTTCATACTTTTGTAAAAAGAAAGTCTAATACTTCTGAACTAGTAGTTTCCATATCGATTGTCTAAACTAGTTATCCAGATATAAAAAAGTCAATATTAATTTTGAACATATTAATTTATATTAGATTCCATGTCTATAAATAGATATGATGAATACACTTTTATATAATGTAATATTCCTTCTAGATGTATAAATTTTTTCCAATCTAATAAAATCGAAGTTAAAAAAAAATTGTTTTTACGATATATATAAATTTTCCTCGTAAACGATATAAAATTTATATTATAAATTTTTTCCATCAAAGGTTATACAATAAGTACATGATTATATAGTTGAGTAATAATTAAGGTTTTGAATTTTTTTTTATAATTATATGATTGAATAATAATTAGTTTGTTTAAGAGATGATTTATGTATATACTCAGTCATAGAGATGTAGTTTATATTATAAAGAAATATTGTACTTTGTAAATAAAAAGAATTGATTTTTTTTAAGATCAATGCTTTTTTATCTATTTTTATATATTTAAATAATTGACTTTCTTGTTTATAAATCATTGATGGATTATTTAGAATTATATTTATATATAATTAAAATTAATATAAAATTCAGTAATGAATATTTCTTATTATTGTATTCTAAAATTTAAATAATCATTTATTTATTATATTTGAATATGTGATGTAGAGTGTGGTTTTATTTTACTTAATTTATTATGTTATGTTGTTGAATTTATGTTATTGATGTTATTAATAGTAGAAGAGAAAGCAAGGGATTGAGAGAGGAGGAAAGAGGTGTGAAAGAAGAGGAGGTAGAGGCATCTGCGGAGGAGAAGGACATGTATAGGAGGAAGTGGAGGAGGAGGAGGTTGAGGTGTGTGGAGAGGGAGTAGGGGGAGGTGGGGAGGATGAGGATGAGGTGGAAGGCGGGGTGGGGTAGAGATCGAGAGGAGGATGCAGGGGAGAGGGGAGGGGAAATGAATCAGGAGGAGGTGGGGGGGAGGGGAATGAGGAGAAGAGAGGGAGAGGGTGGATTTTGAGAGTGACAAGGGGAGATGGTGGAGTAGAGGGGGACATGGAGATGGGGAGGAGGATGAGGAGGAGAGGGGAGGGGAGACGAATTAGGAGGAGGTTGGTGGGAGTTATGAGGAGAGAAGAGGGAGAGGGTGGATGGGGACAGTGAGGTGCGGGGGCGGGCGGGGTGGGTAGAGGGAGGAGGAGGATGGGAGAGGGAGAGGGAGGAGGAGAGGGGTGAGGAGAGGGTGGATGGGGACAGTGAGGTGCGGGGGCAGGGGGGGAGGGGGAGGATGGGTGGGTAGAGGGAGGAGGAGGAGGGGAGAGGAAGAGGGAGGAGGAGAGGGGTGAGGAGGGAGGAGGAGGAGGTTGGGGGTGGTATAAGGGGAAAATTAGGAGGGAGAGGATGGATGGGGAGAGGGAGGAGTAAGGGGGAGGGGGTTGTATATAGGGAATATTAGGAAGGGGGAGGGGAGAGGAGAGGGAGAGGATATATGGGGAGAGGGAGGAGGAGGGAAGAGGAGGAGGAGAGGGAGGAAGAGTAGGAGGAGGAGGAGGAGGTTGGGGGTGGTATATGGGGAAGAGCAAGAGGGGGATAGGGGAGAGGAGAGGGAGAGGATGGATGTGGAAAGGGAGGAGGAGGAGAAGGGGGGAGAGGGAGGAAGTGGTAGGGGTCCAGAGGTGGAGGAGGGGGGAAGAGCAAGAGCGGGGAGGGGAGAGGAAAGGGAGAGGATGGAGGGGGGGAGAGGGAGGATGGTGGGGAGAGGGGAGAGGGAGGAAGAGGAGGAGGGGGAGGATGAGGAGGTTGGGGGTGGTATATGGGGAAGAGCAAGAGGGGGATAGGGGAGAGGAGAGGGAGAGGATGGATGTGGAAAGGGAGGAGGAGGAGGAGGGGGGAGAGGGAGGAAGCGGTAGGGGCGCAAAGGTGGAGGAAGGGGGGAGAGAAAGAGTGGGGAGGGGAGAGGAGGGGAAGAGGATGGAGGGGGGAGGAGGGAGGAAGGGGGGGCGAGGGGAGATGGAGGAATGGGAGAGAGTGGGAATAGGAGGAGGTTGAGGGTAGTATATGGGGAAGAGGAGGGGGAGGGGAGGGGAGAAGAGAGGGAGGAAGAGGCGGAGGGGAGGGGAGGAGGAGGGGGAGGCAGAGAGGGAGGAGGGGAGGTGGGGTGGTATAAGGAGGTTGGAGGTGGTATAAGGGGAAAAGGAGAAGGGGATGAGGGGAGAGGAGAGGGGCAAGGGGATAGAAGAGGGGTAGGAGAGGGAGATGATGGATGGGGAGAGGGAGGACGAGGGGAAACGGGGAGGGAAAGGAGGAGGAAGGGGGGGGTGGAGGAGGAGGAAGGGGGGAGAATCACAGGAGGGGGGGAGGGGAGAGGAGAGGGAGAGGATGGGGGAGCAGGTGAGAGAAGGAGGAAGAGGAGGGAAGAGGAGGAGGAAGGGGGAGAGGTAGGAGAAGGAGGAGGAGGTTGGGGGTGATATAAGGGGAAAAGGAGGAGGCGAGGGGGGAGGGGGAGGCATAGTGGGAGAGGGGAGTTGGGTGGCAGGGAGGTTGAGGAGGAGGGGGGGAAGAGTAGGAGGGGGGTAGGGGAGAGGAGTGGGAGAGGATCGAGGAGGGGGTTAGGGAAGAGGAGAGGGTGGAGAGGATGGAGGTAGAGGGAAGAGGAGGGGGGGGGGAGGAAGAGGGAAGAGGAGGCGGGAGGAGGAGAGAGGGAGGAATGGGGGGGCGAGAGGAGGAGGAGAAGGTCGTGTTTGTAAATTATTTGTTGCATTTTTTATTTTGAAAGTGATGTGCTTACAATCACTTGTTTGAGCGATAATGATATTCATGTTAGCCTTGTTTTTATAAGTCGTGTGTTGTATTTTTTTCATGTAAAAGTGATGAGGTGTTACCATCACTTTGAAATGCGATGAAGATGGTGTTTCCCTTGTTTTATGAGTCCTTTGATGCATTTCTTTCATGTAATAGTGATTAGGTGTTTACCATCACTTCGAAATGCGACAAAGAAAGTCTTGTTTGGTAAAGGTAGCTCAGGTATGATTCCCTTTTGATGTAAACTTGACTACTGAGTACATCTTATAAGCTCGTGGCAAGTATGGGAATATTTGGGTCATAGATTGGTCAATTTGAGCATGTGTTTGCATGGGATTATACAACAGGTTTTCAAGAGATGTAGGTGTTAGTTCAGCACTTATGGCTCTGAAGGACACAGGTGAAGGAGAAGGAAGGGTGACTTTTCGAGACGCTTGTGGTGTAGTAGTACACATCAATGCAGATTATTTTGATGCTTTTAGAGGACCAAAAGCTCCTTAGTGAGGAGGATTGATCCAAGTGGCTCTAGAGACACACGCAGGACAAAAAGCGCTCAAAACTCAAAGTGTTTGTATTTCTCTCGAACCAGGTTCAGGTTGAAGAGCTTGTCACACTAATCGCAATGGTGTGAATGGTTCATCAAATCAAGCTCGTATGCAAAGGATAGGAGTGGTAAAAGTTTTGGTTTGACTTGAATGACTCGGCAGGTTAAGGACGATGCAAATTTGACCTTTCCTGCCCATCAGATTCTGGCAAGCTCACGATAGATTCTAGCAAAATTTGTGGGATTATTAATTTCACTCCTACGGTCAAAATCATAATTTTCAAAAAATTATAATTTGTTTTTAATTACAACAAAAAATTAATTAAAAAAAGGGGGTGGCAAGACACCACCCCTGGCACTCCACCCGACTAACTATAACATATTTTAAAAATATATATTGGAAGATCCAACGGGTCGTGACCCCTGCCAGACCCACAAAAACCAACATATATTACAAACATGTTTCATATAGCGGCCACCATAAAACATAGTTGCGGTGGGTGTCAAACCCACTTGACTTAATAGCTAGCCGGTCCACCGACAGAATCACAAATAACCTCCACTCCATGCTATAACATGTGATAGCTCCAATGTAATGTGGGTGGCGCGGGTGTCAGTACAGAGCCAACTCCGCTGGTGGGAGTTAAGGGGCAGGCCACCCAATGCGGGTCTGACACCCTCCACTTTGGTTAAAAAATATGTATGTGGTTTTTAAAAAATAAATGGCACGATATTAATCCTTTTTAGGAGGGGTCATGGTTTGATCACCCGACCTCCTCCCTCCTAAAATGGATCCAAACCAACTCATCTTATACATGTTTTTTAAAACTCCACCCCGAAATATACTTAAATCCAGCATTTACATGGTGCAAGTCCAAAATCAACTTATGTGTCACATTCGTACACAACTAGTGAAATTAATAATTTGTTTCTAAAAAAATATAAACTAACTTATTCATTTTGTGTCACTTAAATATGCCTTAAATTAAACAAACCATCCCTATTAAAATTAAAGATCATAAATATACCTAATAAATTGTTAACTATATTGTACAACTTCACTATCCTATTTTAAATAGATATAACAAATTAAATTAAAATATATATATATATATATAATTAATAATTATTTTAATATAAATAAATATATAACATTAAAAAAAATCAATTATAATTAAATATAGAAAGAAACAATATGTAATTAATAATTATTTTTAATATAAATAAATATCTAACGTAAAAAAATATTTTCGCTTATTATTGTTTTATATAAAATAATATAACATAAAAAAAAAACAACATGGATATATTTTCGCTTCTCTTTTCATTGTTTTCCAACCAAATTATGAAAACCAAAATCTTATTTCAGACTAGGCTGAAAGAAAATTTTATAAAGTAAATCAAGAATGGATGTAAAGAACTTAAAAAATAAAAGTTATAGTAAATCAAGAATGGATGTTAAACTAAAATCGCTGATAGGAAAAAATACGTATGAGAATTTTGAAATTTCTTAGTAAAATAAATAATTTACTATTGCATTGTGGGTCCTTAGCCCCTAGTCCAAAAAGCGCCGCGCTCAAGAACCGTTAAGAAACTTGGTTTGCATATTTACTTTAATTTACATGTATATGAAATATTATTCTTAAAAATTGATAAATTATAAAAACTATAATCATAATGCATATTTATCTCAAAATAAGTCTTTATTGCAATAATTCTTCTTTTTAGATAATTATTGAATTCATTGATTTAATTAATATTAAGGTCCACCGGACTCACAATAGTGTATGGGGTATTAATCTCCTTGTTTTTTGTCTTTTGCGAGTTCACAAATTTTCCTACTCAAATTGATGATGGGCTATCCCAACCTTCTAACAAGCCCCTCACTTGAAAAGGCAATACCAACAACGAATTGATGCTACCATCTTTGCCATAACTATCTCCTTGACTTCTCACGAAAGCATCATCCCAAAATGAAATGATTTTTCGGATTCCACTACCGAAAGTGAAAAAGTACACACCTTTTCTTCCAAGCTTCTTTAGGTCTCTTCCATAGTCCTTTTCATGTCAAAGTTGATGTGAGTTGCTTCTTAATCAATAAATAATAATATTTTCTCTCCACTAAATGGTAGCCCCAATATGCCCCATTTTTTGTTGGAGATCATAAGTGGGGTCGAATTTTTGAACATAGTACCTCCTTCCTACCGCTCTTTCACCATACTACCCTTATTAAACTTCTCGATAGCAAAATTATTTAACTCCTTGCTGTTTGTAGTACATGCATTGATGCTCCATGTCATTTTGGTAATTTTATTTCTTGCTCGGCCATCTACCTCCTCCCATTACATCAATTCATTTTTAGATAGACAACGATAATTGTATATTGTGCATGAGTGTGATAATAAATGGTATCATGATATTCTAGGTTCAAATATCCCCAGACACCCATGTTTGCATAGGGGCATATGTGTACATCTATAGTGGTATGTATCATGAGATTCTAGGTTCAAATATCCCCAATTTATCCATGTTTGCATTGGGGCATATGTATACACCTATAAATTATAGTGGACGCATGTAAGTGAAAGAAACCTACATGTGTTTTTGGTTGTGTCTCATTTAAAATAATTTTTTGTGGTGCAAGTTTGTGTCATACGAGTAGAAAATCCAGCTTATATGTCATGTGAGTACAAAACTAGTTAAATTAGTGATTCATTTCTAAGAGAATATAAAACTAACTTATTCATTTTGTATTGATTAAATATAAATACCAATTAATATATTTAATCTAATATATCTACTCTAATTTAATAATTTAAATTAAACAAATCACTCCTATTAAAATTAAAGATCATAAATATACCTCATAAATAATTAACTATATTATGCAACTTTCTACTCTATTTTAAATAGATATCACAAATTAAATTAAAATATATATATAATTAATAATTATTTCAATATAAATAAATATAATATAATAATAATAATAATAATAATATTAAAAAAATCAACCTGGATATATTTTCACTTCTTTTTTTCGGCTGCTCTTTGGAGTACATATAAGAAAATTGAAGAAAGTGACACTAGAAAAACAAGCTACTTGACTAGGCAATCTTGGGTTCAAACCCAAGTGAATTTCATCTCTGAAGGAAGAATTACTTTTTATACGTAGAAGTTCACATGCCTTTTGGAAAGGTAAGACTCCAACGCTCAATGTGAAGGAAGATTTACGAGAGACCTTGTTGTTCCATTAACGAACTCACACTGCAATAATAAGCGAAACAAAAATTCAGCGTTAGCAGCTGATGAAATAAAATGATAATATTATACAACTTGAAGGAAAAGTGAAAATAAAATGAAATACTGAAATCCTAAATGCACATAGTGATAATTCCCGATATTTTCCGAGAGTGGAGCTGAGCTAAATGAATAGGCAAAAATTTCGGAAGATTAGAAATCACCATAATTAGATTGCATAAGGTAAGATTCGATTAGGTAAGACGAGAGGGAAAGTAATATTGTAACCAAAGGAAGATTATTACCTATGCCAAGTAGAAGGAGTTTGGAAGCTAGATTGGGACCGGCGGCTTGCATTGGCCGCGAGGCGAAAACTTCGACACAAAATCTCGAGAGAAGTGCATATGGTGGACTCAAATTCCAGCTCGTGGATATCTGCGGGAAATTTCTCATTCCAAATGACATCCCAAGGCGGATCAACCTTCCTAACCCGATTCAGGCTGGTTACCTTTGTTATCTTATAACTACGACATCCAACGCTTAACTTGACTACAAAATAAACTCATCTCATTGGAAGAAAAATGAGGGAATCGAATGCAGGTATTTACGGGATAAACCAAGTCATTTTCCACGAATGCAACTCCTATACAGTCTGCAGGATCGGACAATGAGCAAAAGAGGAAAATTGGCCATTAAACTTCAGACGAATCCAATAAATGCGACACTTGTTGCGGTATAAAATTTCCCGGAATATGACGGCGGACTTTGGTATACACATTATTTGAGACATTTATTAAAATGTGATGAGCCTGTCGATGCAAACCATAGACTTAATTAGTGGTTAGGTTTGGTGATTTTCGGAAGGGTAAAATTTAATATGTGCTCATTTACATATAAACCTAAAACTTAGCATAATTTTAAGATTAGTAAGCATGCCATAGAAGATTAAAATTTGAAGTATTAATGCAAGAAGTAATTTTTTTTTATCTTGTATGGCTACACATATGTATACACCTATAAGTTATAGTGGAAGCATGTGAAAAAGAAAGAAACATAGGTGGCTTTTAATTGTGTCTCTTACCAAGTAATGTTGTGTGATGCAAGTTCGTGTTATACCATGATCTAGTGTATGTGTCATGTGACTAAAAACTAGTCAAATTAGTGATTTGTTTCAAGAGAATATAAAACTGACTTATTCATTTTTTGTCACTTAAATATGCCCAAGTATCTAATATTTAATCTATATGTATACTCTAATTTAATAACTTAATTTAAACAAACCATGCCTATTAAAATTAAAGATAATAAATATACCTAATAAATAATTAACTATATTATACAACTTTACTACTCTATTTTCAATAGACATAACAAATTAAATTAAAAAAACATTATATAATTAATAATTGTTTTAATATAAATAAATATATAACATAAAAAAAAATCAGCATGGACATATTTTTGCTTCTCTTTGCATTCGTTACAATACCATGGGCCAATACCATAGGTTACTGATACCACATTCTCAAAAAAATTTAACTCATGTTCATGTGACACATGTTCCTCTGACATTTTTTTTTAATTAATAAAATTAATTCAAAGGAAAGAAAGTGAATAACTACTTTTGAGATAAGTCTCAACATTTGATGAGTAACTATTACTAAGAATACTCTAAGATATTCCATGGAGCATAAATATATACCATCCACTTCATAATTATTGATCATTAAATTAAAATTCTAGAATTCTTATTACAGAATAAAGTCCCTATTGCTATAATTTTTCTTTTTAGATAATTATTGAATTATTGAGTTAATTATATGTTAACGTCCACCAGAATAACAATAGTGTATAGGAGTACCATTCTCCTCATTTTAACATGCCCCTCACTGAATTGATGCTACCATGGTGCCATAAATATCCTTGACTTTTCTAAAAGAATCACATCCCAAAATGAAATGATTTTCAAATTCCACTACCCGAAAAATGAAAAAAAATACACACATTTTCTTCCGAAGCTTCTTTAGTTCTCTTGAAAGGTCCCTTTTCATGCTAAATTTGATGTGAGTTACTTAGTAATTGAGCAGTAATAATATTTTCTCTCCACCAAATTCTAGCTCCAATGTACTCTTTTTGTTGGAGATCACAAGTGGGGTTGAATTCAGTGAACATAGTACTTCTTCTTTCTACGCAACTCTTTTCACCATATACCCTTACTAAACTTCTCCATAGAAAAATTCTTTAACTCGTTGCTATTTGTGGTACATGCATTGAGGTAAATATTTGATTTTTCGCATTTATTTCTTTCACTCGACCATATACCTCCTCCTATTTGCACAATTCTTTTTAGATACAAAAAGATAATTGTATATTGTGCATCACTGTGATAATAAAGTGGCATATATCATGATATTGTAGGTTAAAATACCCAAAATTTACCCATGTTTGCATACGGGGCATATGTATACACCTATAAGTTATAGTGAATGCATGTAAGGTGAGAAAGAAACCTATGTAGTTGTTGATTGTGTCTCATGCAAGTAATTTTGTTTGATGCAAGTTTGTGTCATGCAAGTCCAAAATCAACTTATGTGTCATGTGAGTACACAACTAGTGAAATTAGTGATTTGTTTCAAGAGAATATAAAACTAACTTATTTATTTTGTGTCACTTAAATATGCCTAATTATATAATATTTAATATATATATACTCTAATTTAATAACTTAAATTAAACAAACCACCACTATTAAGATTAAAAATCATAAATATAGCTAATAAATAATTAACTATATTCTACCACTTTACTACTCTATTTTAAATAGATATAACAAATTAAATTAAAAAAACAATATATAATTAATAATTATTTTAAAATAAATAATATATATCATAAAAAAAAAAATCAACTATAATTGAATTAAAAAAACAATATACAATAAATCAATATTTTAATATAAATAAATATATAACATAAAAAAAATCAACTATAGATATATTTTCGCTTAATAAAACAATATATAATAAATAATTATTTTGATATAAAACAATATATAACATAAAAAAAATCAACTATAAATATATTTTCGCTGAATAATTGTTTTTATATAAATAAGTATATAAAAAAAATCGACATGGATATATTTTGGCTTCTCTTTGCATTTGTTTTCCAACCACATTATGAAAACCAAAATGTTATTACCAATGGATGTAAAAAACTAAAAATCCCCATAGGAAAAAGCCGCAGTGTAACAAATTTCTAAATTTTTTAAAATAAAATAAATAATTTACTATTGCATTGTGGGTCCTTAAACCCCTCATCCAAAAAGCGCCGCCCCTCAAGAATCGTCAAGAAACTTGGTTTGCATATATATATATATATATATATATATATATATATATATATATATATATATATATATGAAATATTAAACTAGCAGTTGCTCCAAAAGGCGCAAAGAGAGGCCAATAGGTTTTTTAAATCAAGAAAGTTGTACAAGAAAATAGCAACTGATAACTTAAATTTAAGTTAATTTTTTTGTATTTTTTTCTTAGGTTTATAATATGTAACTATATTAGAATTGTTTAACAAAAACATTCTCCAATGTCATTAGAACTGCATGGTGGAATATTAAATACTAAATTGATTACATTATATTTTAAAGTAATCTAACTAATCGATGAGATGATATTTTAATTTACAAAAATTGAATGTATATAGGATCCATTTATACATAGAGTGGTTCTAAACTTCTAATAGTTAAGAATGCATGCCTTCTTGTAAAAGGTTAAAAGTTAAAATTCAAAAAGGTAGAAAATAGACATCTAGGAATCAAATCACTAGAGTATAGCTTCCTTCATAAATCATACATTGCAATAAAAAATAAGCTTTATCATAGCTATATAGCAACAACATGTGGGATTCAACTAATATAATTGTCCCAACTTGCAAAAGACGAATTGAAATTTAGCTAGAGTGGAATGGTAAAAAACCCAACTTGGAGAAAGATTCGTGGAAATTCAATTACAATAAAATAGAAAAATGTGAAGTAAATCTGGTTAAAATAAATATGTGAATTAAAGATTTATTCATTAATTTATAGTTTAAATATTACTTTATATATTAAATATTAATTAAATATGTGAACTTGCTATTTTTTTTTACACAAGTCTTACTAGTGACATGTGAGTTCAAATTGGGCAACTTAGAAGTTTATGGTTACTTTCTATAAAGAAAAATAATCTTTTTGGAAAGATCTCTAATTCTATTTAAAAAAATAAGTTACTAGGGAAAATTCCTAAAAATTTAAGAAAATATGTGAACTTTCTATTTTTTTACATACATGTCTCACTAATAAGATGTGTCATTACCAAAATGAATTGATTGACAAAAAAAAACAAGTGTATTTTCATAATGGTTTCACACAATCACCATTTATAAAGCACACATTAAAATTCTTTAGAGCTTAAGACTATAAAGAAAAATAAATAACCTAACAAAACAGTCAAGCATATACTAGTGGAACCATTCGTATAATTCATTAATAGCATGAACTAAATTAAATAAAATAACCTAACAAAACAGTTAAGCAAATACAAGTGGGACCATTCGTATAATTCATTAATAGCATGAACTCATTTCTTTATTTCAAGCATAAATTTTTGTACTTGGAGAAACATTCCATGGTCTCTCATTTCTGTGAAAGGTGGTGGACAGTCGAACAGTTTTGCGATCAGCGCTCAAATACCAGGGGATTGGTAGTATGATGGGTCATAGATTTTGTTGCCGCATTCGCATTTCCACACAATTGGATCGTCTCCACCTATTGGAGTGCCAGGGCATTGCAGTTGTGGAGTGACGGTGCACTGCACAGGCATACATGGATTGCACCCCTCACATTTATTATAACATGACGACGGCCCAGAACCAATAGTGGGCAATGCAACTTCGCTTCTATGCTCTCCCATCCCCTTCACCTGCCAACAACAATTTTTATCATTCATGTGTGCACCAATATATTCAATCCAATATTATTTTATCTGAAATATTACAGAAAACATGGATTCAGAAACGAATGATTACAAAGAAAGCAGAGCCAAAATGTTCCAACGAATAGGGGGTTTTTTCATCACTAATTTCTCTCCCAGCATTCCCTCATTATTACCGAAATAAAAGGGTTACTGTATCATATTAGTTCTTTCGCAGGCATGTGAGAAAATATTCTCTGCAAAACATATTGAATACCCAATGGATTCATGCAAATTACACACCCCCAAAGCTCAATAGGCCTAAAGCAAAAAAACAGAGTATTCATCATGGAATAACGTGAAAATGCAGCTTCCATAAGCATGTTTTTCTATATCCCAGTAGAAATCTCTTTCAATAACCTACTCTTCCCACTCTCTTTAACGTATGCTCCCGAGCAGAATTTCTTCGAATAAGGTCGTATCCTCCACATATGGTATATATCGAATATTAAGAGCTACGATGCAAATAAAAGAAAGCACAAGGCAAGAGTAAAGCATTAGCAAATAAAGCATATTACTAATAATGCATAAATCATATTACCCAAATTATAAATGGAAACTCAGTGTCATTTTTGGTAAAAAGTTTTCATGTTCTTATGTTTTTTTAAACTTTATATACATATGATGAAGGTATATTTCTTTGTTTTTTTGAACGATTATCTTTTATGATTTTTATGATAAAGGTATAGTATTATTTTATTTTTGGAACTATTATATTTTATGATTTTTATGATCAAGTAATTCAAAAAAATGAGTTATGAGGGAAAATTCCTAAAAATTTAGAGAAATATGTGAACTTGCTACTTTTTTGCACATGTCTGACTAGTGACATGTGTCATTATCAAAATGAATTGGTTGACGAAAAAGCAACTGTATTAATTCAAAAGAGAAGGCCTATCGGCCTAATTATAAAAACCATAATCCATTGGCTACAGAGGTAGAAAACTTGTCAAAATCTCAGAGAAGTGCATATGGAAGACTTGATTTCAGTTCATGGATAACTGTGGGGAATTTATCATTTCGGACCACACTCCAAAGCAGATCAACCTTCCTTACTATCTGGAGAAGAGCTCTAACTCCGACATCCAACTTTTAACGAGCTGCAAAACAAACTCAGTTTAACTAGTTCTAACTGAGTGATGAGATAGCTAGATGTCCAGTGAATTAATTTAGATTTCATTCACAAGTAGTGATCAATCACGTAACTGACGAGTCACTTTTAATATATGCATGCATGCTAGTTCTTATGAAAAAAATAGTGATCAATCACATAACTGATGAGTCACTTTTAATAGATGCATGCATGCTAGTTCTTATGAAAACCTAGTTGAGACAGAGGTTAAAGTGAACATAACTATCAGTTGTATTATCATAAAACTTATTAGAGCCCAATTATAAAGTCATGGGAAGCCCATGATGGATTGCACAATCAAGGTTGATTATCGTATTTAATAGGGATTAATTTCTTAGGGACTGTGTGAGCAAGGCTGGGCTAAGGAGGGGTTGAGAATTGGCTAACTGTTTGTCAATTTTTCCAGAGAATTTTTAGTCAATTTTGAGCGGGATTAAAGTGAAATAATGAGGAGAGTGCATGATTTTATCAGTGTTAGAAAGAATTTTATTGTTTCATGATTCTTTGAATTTGTACAATATATGATAGAGGGGTTTTGAGCATGTTCTTTCCCAAAGATACATCTTGTGTTGTGTGATTGATAATTTATTTCTCTTACTTACATGTGATTGAACGACCATTTTATATTCCACAAATATAGTAGAAAGATTCAGTATCTTGTTTTAGTACATCACAAGATTGGATTGAATCCATTGGTATAGAGATTCTATATAATTTATACAGGGGATGTTACATTAAGAAACTTTTTATATGATATTTTAAATTTATATGTATATTTCACTCATATACTAGGGAATAGTATAAATTAAATGACAAATAAATATGGATAGGCATCAAAATAATTTTTTCCTCATGATACATCTTACAATACCAAGATTTAAATAATTAATAAAATTAGCAAAATTATAATTTTATTTTAAATTATTATTAATACTAGCCTAGATCCAAGTTAACTCCACATATACCAAACCTTGAAAGGGATCAAATTTCTTTCCATATTATAATATTTCCATCTCAAGAGATTTGATGCCTCTCAATGCTTGCTAGATATGGAGTTAAGATGGATGTAGGTTGATTTAATTCCCTCATTTAAATAATACATCTTCCACATGAATAAGATGGGTTCTCATAAACCTAGTGCCAAAAAATAACCAATAACTTGACCAAGTCATGTTTACCTTAATTATTCAACAAAAATTAATAATAATAAAATAATAATGTAGAATATTTATTTTAAAATAGGATTATTTTTATTTTTTTATTTTGGTGGATCTAAAATGTTTACATTACATTAGTTTTTTTATTTTCATTTTTATACATTTTAACAGAGTCAAAATGTTTAGAAGACAAGACATTGCAATACCTCTTGCGTACTAGGTTGGGGAGCATCCCTTGAAGCAGTTATATATATATATATATATATATAACTAGATTCTTTACCATGAGGAATAATCTCCACTTTATTATAGAGATTGTTAACTTGCAAATAGGTTTTGATACAATACCATCGGCCAATACTATAGCTTACTAATACCACATTCTCAAAAAGCTTTAACTCATGTTCATGTGACACATGCTCCTATGACATATTTTTTAATTAATAAAATTAATTCAAAAGAAAGAAAGTGAATAACTACTTTTGAGATAAATCCCAACTTTTGATGAGTAACTATTACTAAGAATACTCTAGGATATTCTATGGAGCTTAAATATCTAGCATCCACTTCATAATTATTGATAGTTAAATTAAAATTCTAGAATTCTTATTACAGAATGAAAGTCCCTATTGCTATAATTTTTCATTTTAGATAATTATTGAATTAATGAATTAATTATATTTTAATGTCCACCAGACTAACAATAGTGTATGGGAGTACCAGTCTCCTTGTTTTTTTTCTTCTACAATTCAATCATTTTTATACTCAAATTGATGATGGGCCGTCCCAACCTTCTAACAAACCCCTCTCTCAAAAGAAAGTACCATCACATCCCAAAATGAAATTATTTTAAGATTCCACTACCCCAAAAGTGAAAAAAGTACACACCTTTTCTTCCTAGGCTTCTTTAGGTCTCTTCCATGGTCCCTTTTCATGTCAAAGTTGATGTGAGTTACTTCTTAATCAAGCAATAATAATAATTTCTCTCCACTAAATTCCTGCTCCAACGTACTCTTTTTGTTGGAGATTACAAGTGGGGTTGAATTCGTGAACATAGTACTTCTTCTTCCTACCAATTCTTTTCACCATATACCCTTATTGAACTTCTCCATAACAAAATTCTTTAACTCCTTACTATTTGTAGTACATGCATTGATGTAAATATTCCATTTTTCCCATTTTATTTCTTTCTCTTCGTCATCTACCTCCAACTATTCACTTAATTCTTTTTAGATACACAAGGATAATTGTATATTGTGCATCACTTTGATAATAAAGCGGTATGTATCACGATATTCCAGGTTCAAATATCCCCAATTTACCCATGTTTGCATAGGGGCATATGTATACACCTATAAATTATAGTGGACGCATGTAAGGTGAGAAAGAAACCTACGTAGTTGTTGGTTGTGTCTCATGCCAGTAATGTTTTGTGGTGCAAGTTTGTGTCATGCAAGTCTAAAATCAACTTATATATCATGTGAGTACAATACTAGTTAAATTAGTGATTTGTTTCAAGAGAATATAAAACCAACTTATTCATTTTGTGTCGGTTAAATATGCCCAATTATCTAATATTTAATCTATATATCTTCTCTAATTTAATAATTCAAATTAAACAAACCACTCCTATTAGAATTAAAGATCATAAATATACCTAATAAATAATTAACTATATTCTACAACTTTACTACTCTATTTTAAATAGATATAACAAATTAAATTAAAAAAAACAATATATAATTAATAATTGTTTCAATATAAATAAATATATAACTAAAACAAAATCAACATGGATATATTTTTGCTTCTCTTTGCATTCGTTTTCCAACCACGTTATGAAAGTCAAAATCTTATTACAGACATTGCTAAAAGGAAAATTTTAGAACGTAAATCAAGAATGGATGTAAAAAACTAAAACTCCCGATAGGAAAAAGCAGTCGTGTAACAAATTTCTAAATTTCTTAATGTAAAACAAATAATTTACTATTGTATTGTGGGTCCTTAAACCCCTAGTCCAAAAATCACCCCGGTCAAGAACCGTTATAGAAACTTGGTTTGCAGATTTACTTGGCTAAATTATAAAAACTATAATCCTAATTCGAAAAAAAACAACCGTTATGAATCACAAATTGTGTTTATCAAGTTCAACAATTTCACTCTTCCATCATTGAATGTCATGAAAATATATCCGTTGAATGTCATGAAAATATATCCGTTGAATAGGAGAAAATATATCTGTTCATTGGCTTCTCTTTCTTTTTCTTCAATTCAATTTTTTTGCTTTCACCAATTTCTTCCTCCGCCTCCCAGACCGTTTGTTTTTCTCTCTCGTTTCTTGTATTTGCTGAGTCCCCTGTTCTATTCTCTGTGTTATTTCTGTATGTGCATGTATTTTTGTTCGGGCTTGTATTCCTGTTTGATATTTAATAGGTGGTGGAGGCAAGGGATTTAAGAGAGACAGAAACATCGGATCACACTACACCTATCCACATATTGGTCTTTCTCCATAGAAGCAGATTATAATGGTAATATTTTGTAGTCTTTGTTTTTTTAAATATTTTGTTTTGAAATCTTTTTTCCACAACGAACAAGGGATATTTTTTTCTTAATCTTGATTAAAAACAAGTGTGGTGTTATATCTCATATCAATTTGCAATGTGAATTCTAACCTGGTGTATATGTTTGTTAATATCCCAGCTCCAGGTCCGTTCAAGAGTGTTGAGATAGATATATAATGCAAAGGGCAGTATTCAGATAAATAATGGCAGAGGAGTAGTTAGACACAAAATTCAGGTACGTAACCTTCATGTAACCTATATTAATTTTCATGTGTTTATTGAAAAAAGAGATACCCAACCTGGGCATATATTTTCATGTGTTTATTGAATCCCATTTAGAATTTGAGCTAGAAATTGGATTGTGGTTAATATGTCTTCAAAAATAGGTTAATATGTCTTCGATTGCGGTTATTGAATCCCATTTAGAATTTGAGCTAGAAATTGGATTGCGGTTAATATGTCTTCAAAAATAGGTTAATATGTCTTCGATTGCGGTTAAATGTCTTCAAAAATAGAGGCATATGTCTTTGTAATCTTTTCTTTTCATAATTTATATGTTTTTTTTGGGTAAGTTTCAACAGTTACGTCTAAAAACAAAAGCTTAAAAAAGATAAACATGAAACTCTCTAATGTTTCTTATTTGTGGTTGGAAGAATATAAAGAAACAAATAGTCGAAACAATAGTAGACGTTTGGACTAATAAATTTAAATTTCGGCCTCCCTCATTCATCTTTACTCAGGTATCACCACAAATTTATTCGCATGCAGACTCGCCCATTAGTTTATAGCTCAAATTATTCACATACGAACTTGCCCTACGAACTTGCCCTATTCACATGCGAACTTGCCCTATTCACATACGAACTTTCCCAGAGATTTTGTTTTCAGAATCTACCCAAAATCTTTCACATACGAACTTTCCCAGAGGTTTTGTTTTCAGAATCTACCCTAAATCTTTCACATACGAACTTGCCCTGAGATTTTGTTTTCAGAATCTACCCCCAAATCTTTCACATACGAACTTGCCTAGAGGTTTTTCTTTTCAGAATCTACCCGAAATCTTATGCACTTACAATTATTTCAGTGATCGAATAGTTGTTTAGGGAATAATTTGATGCTTATTGGGTCGAAATTCTAGACCATGCAACCCTCCTCTTCCTTGGACAATCCAATTGTTTAGATCCTTAATTGTACTCGGAATACCCTAATAGTATTCAATACGGCCTTACGCATTAGTAGCGCAGGAAATAAGGTTTTGCTTTCACAATCTGCCCCAAATATTTTGCAGTTATGGGGTTTCGAGTTGTGGTCTAGTCATACGTTCATACTTTTGTAAAAAGAAAGTCTAATACTTTTGAACTAGTAGTTTCCATATCGATTGTCTAAACTAGTTATCAAGATATTAAAAAGTCAATATTAATTTTGAACATATTAATTTATATTAGATTCCATGTCTATAAATAGATATGATGAATACACTTTTATATAATGCAATATTCCTTCTAGATGTATAAAATTTTTCCAATCGAATAAAATCTAAGTTAAAAAAATTGCTTTTACGATATATATAAATTTTCCTCGTAAACAATATAAAATTTATATTATATAATTTCTTCATCAAAGGTTATACAATAAGTACATGATTATATAGTTGAGTAATAATTAAAGTTTTGAACAAAATTTTATAATTATATGATTGAATAATAATTAGTTTCTTTAAGAGATGATTTATGTATATACTCAGTCATAGAGATGTAGTTTATATTATAAAGAAATATTATACTTTGTAAATAAAAAGAATTGAATTTTTTTTAGATCAATGCTTTTTATCTCTTTGTATATATTTAAATAATTGAATTTCTTGTTTATAAATAATGGATGGATTATTTATAATTATATTTATATATAATTAAAATTAATATAAAATTTAATAATGAATATTTCTTATTATTGTATTCTAAAATTTAAATAATCATTCATTTATTATATTTGAATATGTGATGTAGAGTGTGGTTTTATTTTACTTTATTTATTATGTTATGTTGTTTAATTTATGTTATTGATGTTATTAATAGTAGAAGAGAAAGAAAGGGATTGAGAGAGGAGGAAAGAGGTGCGAAAGAGGAGGAGGTAGAGGCATCTGCGGAGGAGAAGGACATGTATAGGAGGAAGTGGAGGAGGAGGAGGTTGAGGTTCGTGGAGAGGGAGTAGGAGGAGGTGGGGAGGATGAGGATGAGGTGGAAGGCGGGGTGGGGCAGAGATCAAGAGGAGGATGCAGAGGAGAGGGGAGGGGAAATGAATCAGGAGGAGGTGGGGGGGGAGGGGAATGAGGAGAAGAGAGGGAGAGGGTGGATTTGGAGAGTGACAAGGGGAGAGGGTGGAGGAGAGGGAGACGTGGAGATGGGGAGGAGGATGACGAGGGGAGGGGAGGGGAGAAGAATTAGGAGGAGGTTGGTGGGAGTTATGAGGAGAGAAGAGGGAGAGGGTGGATGGGGACAGTGAGGTGCCGGGGGGGGCGGGTAGAGGGAGGAGGAGAGGGGTGAGGAGGGAGGAGGAGGAGGTTGGCGGTGGTATAAGGGGAAAATGAGGAGGGAGAGGATGGATGGGGAGAGGGAGGAGTAAGGGGGAGGGGGTTGTATATGGGGAAGAGTAGGAAGGGGGAGGGGAGAGGAGAGGGAGAGGATATATGGGGAGAGGGAGGAGGAGGGAAGAGGAGGAGGAGGAGGAGTAGGAGAGGGAGGAAGAAGAGGAGGAGGAGGAGGAGAAGGAGGAGGTTGGGGGTGGTATATGGGGAAGAGAAAGAGGGGGATAGGGGAGAGGAGAGGGAGAAGATGGATGTGGAAAGGGAGGAGGAGGAGGAGGGGGGAGAGGGAGGAAGTGGTAGGGGTCCAGAGTTGGAGGAGGGGGGAAGAGCAAGAGCGGGGAGGGGAGAGGAGAGGTAGAGGATGGAGGGGGGGAGAGGGAGGATGGTGGGGAGAGGGGAGAGGGAGGAAGAGAAGGAGGGGGAGGATGAGGAGGATGAGGAGGTTGGGGGTGGTATATGGGGAAGAGCAAGAGGGGGATAGGGGAGAGGAGAGGGAGAGGATGGATGTGGAAAGGGAGGAGGAGTAGGAGGGGGGAGAGGGAGGAAGCGGTAGGGGGGAAGAGCAAGAGTGGGGAGGGGAGAGGATGGAGGGGGGAGGGGGGAGGGAGGGGGGGCGAGGGGAGATGGAGGAAGGGGAGAGAGGGGGAATAGGTGGAGGTTGAGGGTGGTATATAGGGAAGAGGAGGGGGAGGGGAGGGGAGAAGAGAGGGAGGAAGAGACGGAGGGGAGGGAAGGAGGAGGGGAGAGGGGAGGGGAGGAGGAGCGGAGAGGGGAGAGGGAGGTGGGGTGGTATAAGGAGGTTGGAGGTGGTATAAGGGGAAAAGGAGAAGGGGATGAGGGGAGAGGAGAGGGGCAAGGGGATAGGGGAGGGGTAGGAGAGGGAGATGATGGATGGGGAGAGGGAGGACGAGGGGAAAGGGGGAGGGGGAGGAGGAGGAAGGGGGGGGGAGGTTGAGGAGGAGGGGGGAAGCACAGGAGGGGGGGAGGGGAGAGGATGGGGGAGCAGGTGAGAGAAGGAGGAAGGGGAGGGAAGAGGAGGAGGAAGGGGGAGAGGTAGGAGAAGGAGGATGAGGTTGGGGATGATATAAGGGGAAAATGAGGATGCGAGGGGGGAGGGGGAGGCAGACTGGGAGAGGGGAGTTGGGTGGCAGGGAGGTTGAGGAGGAGGGGGGGAAGAGTAGGAGGGGGGTAGGGGAGAGGAGAGGGAGAGGATCGAGGAGGGGGATAGGGAAGAGGAGAGGGTGGAGAGGATGGAGGTAGAGGGAAGAGGAGGGGGGAGGAGGAAGAGGGAAGAGGAGGGGGGAGGAGGAGAGAGGGAGGAATGGGGGGGCGGGGGAGAGGAGGAGGAGAAGGTCGTGTTTGTAAATTATTTGTTGCATTTTTAATTTTGAAAGTGATGTGCTTTCCATCACTTGTTTGAGCGATAACGATATTCTTGTTAGCCTTATTTTTATAAGTCGTGTGTTGTCTTTTTTTCATGTAAAAGTGATGAGGTGTTACCATCACTTTGAAATGCGACGAAGATGGTGTTGCCCTTGTTTTGTGAGTCCTTTGATGCATTTATTTCATGTAATAGTGATGAGGTGTTTACCATCACTTTGAAATGCGAAAATGAAGTCTTGTTTGGTAAAGGTAGCTCAGGTATGATTCCCTTTTGATGTAAACTTGACCACTGAGTACAACTTATAAGCTCGTGGAAAGTATGGGAATATTTGGGTCATAGATTGGTCAATTTGAGCATGTGTTTGCATGGGATTGTACAACAGGTTTTCAAGAGATGTAGGTGTTAGTTCATCACTTATGGCTCTGAAGGACACAGGTGAAGGAGAAGGAAGGGTGATTTTTCCAGACGCTTGTGGTGCAGTAGTACACATCAATGCAGATTATTTTGATGCTTTTAGAGGACCAAAAGCTCCTTGGTGGGGAGGATTTATCCAGGTGGCTCTAGAGATACACGCAGGACAAAAAGCGCTCAAAACTCAATGTGTTTGGATTTCTCTCGAACCAGGTTCAGGATGAAGAGCTTGTCACACTAATCGTAATGGTGTGAATGGTCCGTCAAATCGAGCTCGTATGCGAAGGATAGGAGTGGTAAAATTTTTGGTTTGACTTGAATGACTGGGCAGGTTAAGGAGGACGCAAATTTGACCTTTCCTGCCTATCGGATTTTGGCAAGCTCAGGATAGATTCTAGGAAAATTTGTGGGATGATTAATTTCACTCCTACGGTCAAAATCATAATTTTCAAAAAATTATAATTTTTTTTTAATTACAACAAAAAATTAATTAAAAAAAGGGGGTGGCAAGACACCACCCCTGGCACTCCACCCCACTAACTATAACATATTTTAAAATACATGGCACGATATTACTCCTTTTTAGGAGGGGTCAAGGTTTGATCACCCGACCTTCTCCCTCCTAAAATGGATCCAAACCAACTCGTCTAAACAGGTTTTTTTAAAACTCCACCCAAGAAATATACTTAAACCCAGGATTTACATGGTGTACCCAAGCTAGACTAGAGAAGGAGTGCCCAAGTAGATTGAGGACATTTGCAGGTCGAAACATGAGCGTGGAGTAGTAAAGAAAGGAAAGAAAGTGAATAACTACTTTTGAGATAAATCTCAACATTTCATGAGTAACTATTACTAAGAATACTCTAAGATATTCCATGGAGCATAAATATATACCATCCACTTCATAATTATTGATCATTAAATTAAAATTCTAGAATTCTTATTACAGAATAAAGTCCCTATTGCTATAATTTTTCTTTTTAGATAATTATTGAATTATTGAGTTAATTATATGTTAACGTCCACCAGAATAACAATAGTGTATAGGAGTACCATTCTCCTCATTTTAACATGCCCCTCACTGAATTGATGCTACCATGGTGCCATAAATATCCTTGACTTTTCTAAAAGAATCACATCCCAAAATGAAATGATTTTCAAATTCCACTACCCGAAAAATGAAAAAAAATACACACATTTTCTTCCGAAGCTTCTTTAGTTCTCTTGAAAGGTCCCTTTTCATGCTAAATTTGATGTGAGTTACTTAGTAATTGAGCAGTAATAATATTTTCTCTCCACCAAATTCTAGCTCCAATGTACTCTTTTTGTTGGAGATCACAAGTGGGGTTGAATTCAGTGAACATAGTACTTCTTCTTTCTACGCAACTCTTTTCACCATATACCCTTACTAAACTTCTCCATAGAAAAATTCTTTAACTCGTTGCTATTTGTGGTACATGCATTGAGGTAAATATTTGATTTTTCGCATTTATTTCTTTCACTCGACCATATACCTCCTCCTATTTGCACAATTCTTTTTAGATACAAAACGATAATTGTATATTGTGCATCACTGTGACAATAAAGTGGTATATATCATGATATTGTAGGTTCAAATACCAAAAATTTACCCATGTTTGCATACGGGCATATGTATACACCTATAAGTTATAGTGAATGCATGTAAGGTGAGAAAGAAACCTACGTAGTTGTTGATTGTGTCTCATGCAAGTAATTTTGTTTGATGCAAGTTTCTGTCATGCAAGTCCAAAATCAACTTATATGTCATGTGAGTACACAACTAGTGAAATCAGTGATTTGTTTCAAGAGAATATAAAACTAACTGATTTATTTTGTGTCACTTAAATATGCCTAATTATATAATATTTAATATATATGTACTTAATTTAATAACTTAAATTAAACAAACCACTGCTATTAAGATTAAAAATCATAAATATAGCTAATAAATAATTAACTATATTCTACCACTTTACTACTCTATTTTAAATAGGTATAACAAATTAAATTAAAAAAACAATATATAATAAATCAATATTTTTATATAAATAAATATATAACATAAAAAAAAATCAACTATAGATATATTTTCGCTTAATAAAACAATATATAATAAATAATTATTTTAATATAAATAAATATATAACATAAAAAAAATCAACTATAAATATATTTTCGCTTCTCTTTGCATTTGTTTTCCAACCACATTATGAAAACCAAAATGTTATTACAGACTTTGCTAAAAGGAAAATTTTATAAAGTAAATCACGAATGGATGTAAAAAACTAAAAATCCCCATAGGAAAAAGCCGCAGTGTAACAAATTTCTAAATTTTTTAATATAAAACAAATAATTTACTATTGCATTGTGGGTCCTTAAACCCCTCATCCAAAAAGCGCCGCCCCTCAAGAATCGTTAAGAAACTTGGTTTGCATATTTACTTTATATATATATATATATATATATATATATATATATGAAATATTAAACTAGCAGTTGCTCCAAAAGGCGCAAAGAGAGGCCGATAGGTTTTTTAAATCAAGAAAGTTGTACAAGAAAATAGCAATTGATAACTTAAATTTAAGTTAATTTTTTTGTATTTTTTTCTTAAGTTTATAATATGTAACTATATTAGAATTGTTTAACAAAAACATTCTCCAATGTCATTAGAACCGCATGGTGGAATATTAAATACTAAATTGATTACACTATATTTTAAAGTAATCTAACTAATAGATGAGATGATATTTTAATTTACAAAAATTGAATGTCTCAAGGATCCATTTATACATAGAGTGGTTCTAAACTTCTAATAGTTAAGAATGCATGCCTTCTTGTAAAAGGTTAAAATTTCAAATTCAAAAAGGTAGAAAATAGACATCTAGGAATCAAATCACTAGAGTATAGCTTCCTTCATAGATCATACATAGCAATAAAAAATAAGCTTTATCATAGCTATATAGCAACAACATGTGGGATTCCACTAATATAATTGTCCCAACTTGCAAAAGACGAATTGAAATTTAGTTAGAGTGTAATGGTAAAAAACCCAACTTGGAGAAAGATTAGTGGAAATTCAATTACAATATAATAGAAAAATGTGAAGTAAATCTGGTTAAAATAAATATGTGAATTAAAGATTTATTCATTAATTTATAGTTTAAATATTACTTTATATATTAAATATTAATTAAATATGTGAACTTACTATTTTTTTTTTACACAAGTCTTACTAGTGACATGTGAGTTCAAATTGGGCAAATTAGAAGTTTATGGTTACTTTCTATAAAGAAAAATAATCTTTTTGGAAAGATCTCTAATTCTATTTAAAAAAATAAGTTACTAGGGAAAATTCCTAAAAGTTTAAGAAAATATGTGAACTTTCTATTTTTTTACATACATGTCTCACTAATAACATGTGTCATTACCAAAATGAATTGATTGACAAAAAAAAACAAGTGTATTTTCATAATGGTTTCACACAATCACCATTTATAAAGCACACATTAAAATTCTTTAGAGCTTAAGACTATAAAGAAAAATAAAATAACCTAACAAAACAATTAAGCATATACTAGTGGAACCATTCGTATAATTGATTAATAGCATGAACTAAATTAAATAAAATAACCTAACAAAATAGTTAAGCAAATACAAGTGGGACCATTGGTATAATTCATTAATAGCATGAACTAAATTAAATAAAATAACCTAACAAAACAGTTAAGAAAATACAAGTGGGACCATTCGTATAATTCATTAATAGCATGAACTCATTTCTTTATTTCAAGCAGAAATTTTTGTACTTGGAGAAACATTCCATGTTCTCTCATTTCTGTGAAAGGTGGCGGACAGTCGAACAGTTTTGCGATCAGCGCTCAAATACCAAGGGATTGGTAGTATGATGTGTCATAGATTTTGTTGCCGCATTTGCATTTCCACACAATTGGATCGTCTCCACCTATTGGAGTGCCAGGGCATTGCAGTTGTGGAGTGATGGTGCACTGCACATGCATACATGGATTGCACCCCTCGCATTTATTATAACATGACAGCAGCCCAGAGCCAATAGTGGGAAATGCAACTTCGCTTCTACGCTCTCCCATCCCCTTCACCTGCCAACAATAGTTTTTATCATTCAAGTGTGCACCAATATCTTCAATCCAATATTATTTTATCTGAAAGATTACAGAAAACATGGATTCAGAAACGAATGATTACAAAGAAAGCAGAGCAAAAATGTTCCGACAAATAGGGGGTTTGTTCATCACTAATTTCTCTCCCAGTGATCCCTCATTATTAGCGAAATAAAAGGGTTAATGTATCATATTAGTTCTTTCGCAGGCATGTGAGAAAATATTCTCTGCAAAACATATTGAATACCCAATGAATTCATGCAAATTACGCACCCCCAAAGCTCAATAGGCCTAAAGCAAAAAAAGAAAGTCTTCATCATGGAATAACGTGAAAATGCAGCTTCCATAAGCATGTTTTTCTATATCCCAGTAGAAATCTCTTTCAATAACCTACTCTTCCCACACTCTTTAACGTATGCTCCCCAGCATAATTTCTTCGAATAAGGTCGTATCCTCCACATATGGTATATATCGAATATGAAGAGCTACGATGCAAATAAAAGAAAGCACAAGGCAAGAGTAAAGCATTAGCAAATAAATCATATTACCAATAATGCATAAATCATATTACCCAAATTAGAAATGGAAACTCAGTGTCATTTTTGGTAAAAAGTTATCATGTTCTTATGCTTTTTTTTAACTTTATATATATATGATGAAGGTATATTTCTTTCTTTTTTTGAACGGTTATCTTTTATGATTTTTATGATAAAGGTATAGTATTATTTTATTTTTGGAACTATTATATTTTATGATTTTTATGATCAAGTAATTCAAAAAAATGAGTTATGAGGGAAAATTCCTAAAAATTTAGAGAAATATGTGAACTTGCTACTTTTTTGCACACGTTTGACTAGTGACATGTGTCATTATCAAAATTAATTGGTTGAAGAAAAAGTAACTGTATTAATTCAAAAGAGAAGGCCTATCGGACTAATTATAAAAACCATAATCCATTGGCTACAGAGGTCGAAAACTTGTCAAAATCTTAGAGAAGTGCATATGGAAGACTTAATTTCAGTTCATGGATAACCGCAGGGAATTTCTCATTTCGGACCACACTCCAAGGCAGATCAACCTTCGTAACCCTGATTAAGTGGTTCCCTTCCTTACCATCTGGAGAAGGGCTCTAACTCCGACATCCAACTTCTAATGAGCTGCAAAAAAAACTCAGTTTAACTAGTTCTAACTGAGTGATGAGATAGCTAGATGTCCAGTGAATTAATTTAGATTTCATTCACAAGTAGTGATCAATCACGTAAATGACGAGTCACTTTTAATATATGCATGCATGCCATTTCTTATGAAAAAAATAGTGATCAATCACATAACTGATGAGTCACTTTTAATAGATGCATGCATGCTAGTTCTTATGGAAACCTAGTTGAGACAGAGGTTAAAGTGAACATAACTATCAGTTGTATTATCAGATAACTTATTTGAGCCCAATTATAAAGTCATGGGAAGCCCATGATGGATTGCACAATCAAGGTTGATTATCCTATTTAATAGGGATTAATTTCTTAGGGACCGTGTGAGCAAGGCTGGGCTAAGGAGGGGTTGAGAATTGGCTAACTATTTGTCAATTTTTCCTGAGAATTGTTAGTCAATTTTTAGCGGGATTAAAGTGAAATAGTGAGGAGAGTGCATGATTTTATCAGTGTTAGAAAGAATTTTATTGTTTCATGATTCTTTGAATTTGTACAATATATGATAGAGGGGTTTTGAGCAGGTTCTTTCCCAAAGATACATCTTGTGTTGTGTGATTGATAATTTATTTCTCTTACTTACATGTGATTGAACGACCGTTTTATATTCCACAAATATAGTAGAAAGATTCAGTATCTTGTTTTAGTACATCGCAAGATTGGATTGAATCCATTGGTATAGAGATTCTATATAATTTCTACAGGGGATGTTACATTAAGAAACTTTTTATATGATATTTTAAATTTATATGTATATTTCACTCATATACTAGGGAATAGTATAAATTAAATGACAAATAAATATGGATAGGCATCAAAATAATTTTTTCCTCATGATACATCTTACAATACCAAGATTTAAAGAATTAATGAAATTAGCAAAATTATAATTTTATTTTAAATTATTATTAATACTAGCCTAGATCCAAGTTAACTCAACATATACCAAACCAACATTCTCAAAAAAATTTAACTCATGTTCATGTGACACATGCTCCTATGACATATTTTTTAATTAATAAAATTAATTCAAAAGAAATAAAGTGAATAACTACTTTTGAGATAAATCCCAACTTTTGATGAGTAACTATTACTAAGAATACTGTAGGATATTCTACAGAGCTTAATTATCTACCATCCACTTCATAATTATTGATAGTTAAATTAAAATTCTAGAATTCTTATTACAGAATGAAAGTCCCTATTGCTATAATTTTTCTTTTTAGATAATTATTGAATTAATGAATTAATTATATTTTAATGTCCACCAGACTAACAATAGTGTATGGGAGTACCAGTCTCCTTGTTTTTTGTCTTCTGCAATTCAATCATTTTCATACTCAAATTGATGATGGGCTGTCCCAACCTTCTAACAAGCCCCTCTCTGAAAAGACAATACCATCACATCCCAAAATGAAATGATTTTAAGATTCCACTACCCCAAAAGTTAAAAAAGTACACACCTTTTCTTCTTAGGCTTCTTTAGGTCTCTTCCATGGTTCCTTTTCATGTCAAAGTTGATGTGAGTTACTTCTTAATCAAGCAATAATAATAATTTCTCTCCACTAAATGCCTGCTCCAACATACTCTTTTTGTTGGAGATTACAAGTGGGGTTGAATTCGTGAACATAGTACTTCTTCTTCCTACCCAAGTCTTTTCACCACATACCCTTATTGAACTTCTCCATAACAAAATTCTTTAACTCCTTACTATTTGTAGTACATGCATTGATGTAAATATTCCATTTTTCCCATTTTATTTCTTTCTCTCGGTCATCTATCTCCTCCCATTCACTTAATTCTTTTTAGATACACAAGGATAAATGTATATTGTACATCACTTTGATAATAAAGCGGTATGTATCACGATATTCCAAGTTCAAATATCCCCAATTTACCCATGTTTGTATAGGGGCATATGTATACACCTATAAATTATAGTGGACGCATGGTGAGAAAGAAACCTACATAGTTGTTGGTTGTGTCTCATGCCAGTAATGTTTTGTGGTGCAAGTTTGTGTCATGCAAGTCGAAAATCAACTTATATATCATGTGAGTACAAAACTAGTTAAATTAGTGATTTGTTTCAAGAGAATATAAAACTAACTTATTCATTTTGTGTTAGTTAAATATGCCCAATTATCTAATATTTAATCTATATATCTTCTCTAATTTAATAATTTAAATTAAACAAACCACTCCTATTAAAATTAAAGATCATAAATATACCTAATAAATAATTAACTATATTCTACAACTTTACTACTCTATTTTAAATAGGTATAACAGATTAAATTAAAAAAACAATATATAATTAATAATTGTTTCAATATAAATAAATATATAACCAAAAAAAATCAACATGGATATATTTTCGCTTCTCTTTTCGCTGATCTTTGCATTCGTTTTCCAACCACGTTATGAAAGTCAAAATCATTGCTAAAAGGAAAATTTTAGAACGTGAATAAAAAATGGATGTAAAAAACTAAAACTCCCGATAGGAAAAAGCAGTCGTGTAACAAATTTCTAAATTTCTTAATGTAAAACAAATAATTTACTATTGCATTGTGGGTCCTTAAACCCCTCGTCCAAACAGCACCGCGGTCAAGAACCGTTATAGAAACTTGGTTTGCATATTTACTTTTATATATATATATAAATTGGCTAAATTATTAAAACTATAATCCTAATTCGAAAAAAAAACAACCGTTATGAATCACAAGTTGTGTTTATCAAGTTCAACAATTTCACTCTTCCATCATTGAATGTCATGAAAATATATCCGTTGAATAGGAGAAATGTGCATCTTTTGTTCATTATAATTGGCTTCTCTTTATTTTTCTTCAATTCAATCTTTTTTTCTTTCACCAATTTCTTCCTCCGCCTCCCAGACCGTTTGTTTTTCTCTCTCGTTTCTTGTATTTGCTGAGTCCCGTGTTCTATTCTCTGTGTTATTTCTGTATGTGCATGTATTTTTGTTCGGGTTTGTATTCCTGTTTGATATTTAATAGGTGGTGGAGGCAAGGGTTTTAAGAGAGACAGAAGCATCGGATCACACTACACCTATTCACATATTGGTCTTTCTCCACAGAAGCAGATTATAATGGTAATATTTTGTAGTCTTTGTTTTTTTAAATATTTTGTTTTGAAATCTTTTTTCCACAACGAACAAGGGATATTTTTTTCTTAATCTTGATTAAAAACAATTGTGTTATATCTCATATCAATTTGCAATGTGAATTCTGACCTGGTGTATATGTTTGTTAATATCCCATCTCCAGGTCCATTCAAGAGTGTTGAGATAGATATATAATGCAAAGGGCAGTATTCAGATAAATAATGGCAGAGGAGTAGTTAGACACAAAATTCAGGTACGTAACCTTCATGTAACCTATATTAATTTTTAAATGGAAAAGAAAAAAGAGATACCCAACGTGGGCATATATTTTCATGTGTTTATTGAATCCCATTTACAATTTGAGCTAGAAATTGGATTGTGGTTAATATGTCTTCAAAAATAGGTTAATATGTCTTCGATTGCGGTTAAATGTCTTCAATAATAGAGGCATATGTCTTTTTAATATTTTCTTTTCATAATTTATATGTTTTTTTGGGTAAGTTTCAACAGTTACGTCTAAAAACAAAAGCTTAAAAAAGATAAACATGAAACTCTCTCTGATGTTTCTTATTTGTGGTTGGAAGAATATAAAGAAATAAATAGTCGAAACAATAGTAGACGTTTGGACTAATAAATTTAAATTTCGGCCTCCCTCATTCATCTTTACTCAGGTATCACCACAAATTTATTCGCATGCAGACTCGCCCATTAGTTTATAGCTCAAATTATTCACATACGAACTTGCCCTACGAATTTGCCCTATTCACATACGAACTTGCCCATTAGTTTGTTTTTTCAGAATCTACCCCAAATCTTTCACATACGAAATTTCCCAGAGGTTTTGTTTTCAGAATCTACGCAAAATCTTTCACATACGAACTTTCCCAGAGATTTTGTTTTCAGAATCTACCTAAATCTTTCACATTCGAACTTGCCCTGAGATTTTGTTTTCAGAATCTACCTCCAAATCTTTCACATACGAACTTGCCCAGAGGTTTTCCTTTTCAGAATCTACCCGAAATCTTATGCACTTACACTTATTTAAGTGATCGAATAGTTGTTTAGGGAATAATTTGATGCTTATTGGGTCGAAATTCTAGACCACGCAGCCCTCCTCTTCCTTGGACAATCCAATTGTTTAGATCCTTGATTGTACTCGGAATACCCTAATAGTATTCAATACGGCCTTACGCATTAGTAGCGCAGGAAATAACGTTTTGGTTTCACAATCTGCCCCAAATATTTTGCACTTATGGGGTTTCGAGTTGTGGTCTAGTCATACGTTGATACTTTTGTAAAAAGAAAGTCTAATACTTCTGAACTCGGAATAATTTGTTGTCCCTCGAACTTACTTGGACAATGTCTAATAATATTCAATTAATAAATACAGTAGATGTCCAATAATGTCTAATAATATTCAATTAAAAAAAAACCTCTCCCAGCTTTTTCTATTATTCTTTTAACCATCCTAGAACCTTCTATTACTCTCTTTACAATCTCAGAACCTTCTATTACTCTATTTATAGTCCTGCCGTAGCTATCTGATATTGTTTTTAAATTTAAAACAAAGAGGCTGAGTTGTCAAAAATAAATATTTCTCTTCCAAGTCGACTCAATTTCATAAAACCTTCCAAGTCGACTCAATTAATATGTGTATAGAATTTACCGGGGTAGTTTCCATATCGATTGTCTAAACTAGTTATCCAGATATTAAAAAGTCAATATTAATTTTGAACGTATTAATTTATATTAGATTCTATAAATAGATATGATGAATACACTTTTATATAATATAATATTCCTTCTAGATGTATAAAATTTTTCCAATCGAATAAAATCGAAGTTAAAAAAAAATTGTTTTTACGATATATATAAATTTTCCTCGTAAACGATATAAAATTGATATAAAATTTATATTATATAATTTTTTCATCCAAGGTTATACAATAAGTACATGATTATATAGTTGAGTAATAATTAAAGTTTTGAACAAAATTTTATAATTATATGATTGAATAATAATTAGTTTCTTTAAGAGATGATTTATGTATATACTCAGTCATAGAGATGTAGCTTATATTATAAAGAAATATTATACTTTGTAAATAAAAATAATTGAATTTTTTTAAATCAATGCTTTTTAATTTCTTTTTATATATTTAAATAATTGATTTTCTTGTTTATAAATAATGAATGGATTATTTATAATTATATTTATATATAATTAAAATTAATATAAAATTCAATAATGAATATTTCTTATTATTGTATTCTAAAATTTAAATAATCATTTATTTATTATATTTGAATATGTGATGTAGAGTGTGGTTTTATTTTACTTTATTTACTATGCTATGTTGTTGAATTTATGTTATTGATGTTATTAATAGTAGAAGAGAAAACAAGGGATGGAGAGAGGAGGAAATAGGTGCAAAAGAGGAGGAGGTATAGGCATATGCGGAGGAGAAGGACATGTATAGGAGGAACTGGAGGAGGAGGAGGTTGAGGTGCGTGGAAAGGGAGTAGGAGGACGTGGGGAGGATGAGGATGAGGTGGAAGGCGGGGTGGGGCAGAGATCGAGAGGAGGATGCAGAGGAGAGGGGAGGGGAAATGAATCAGGAGGAGGTGGGGGGGGAGGGGAATGAGGAGAAGAGAGGGAGAGGGTGGATTTGAATAGTGACAAGGGGAGAGGGCGGAGGAGAGGGAGACATGGAGATGGGGAGGAGGATGAGGAGGAGAGGGGAGGGGAGATGAATTAGGAGGAGGTTGGGGAGAGGAGAGGGAGAGGGTGGATGGGGACAGTGAGGAGTGGGAGGGGCCGGGGAGGCGGGGGGAGGAGAGGATGGGGGGGTAGAGGGACGAGGAGGAGGTGAGAGGGAGAGGGAGGAGGAGAGGGGTGGGGAGGAGGGAGGAGGAGGAGAGGGGTGGGGAGGAGGGAGGAGGAGGAGGGAGAGGATGGATGGGGAGAGGGAGGAGGAAGGGGGAGGGGGTTGTATATGGGGAAGAGTAGGAAGGGGGAGGGGAGAGGAGAGGGAGAGGATATATGGGGAGAGGGAGGAGGAGGGGAGAGGAGGAAGAGGAAGAGGAGGAGGAGGAGAGGGAGGAAGAGGAGGAGGAGGAGGAGGAGGAGGTTGGGGGTGGTATATGGGGAAGAGCAAGAGGGGGATAGGGGAGAGGAGAGGGAGAGGATGGATGTGGAAAGGGAGGAGGAGGAGGAGGGGGGAGAGGGAGGAAGTGGTAGGGGTCCAGAGGTGGAGGAGGGGGGAAGAGCAAGAGCGGGGAGGGGAGAGGAGAGGGAGAGGATGGAGGGGGGGAGAGGGAGGAAGAGGAGGAGGGGGAGGAGGGGGAGGATGAGGAGGTTGGGGGTGGTATATGGGGAAGAGCAAGAGGGGGATAGGGGAGATGAGAGGGAGAGGATGGATGTGGAGAGGGAGGAAGCGGTAGGGGCACAAAGGTGGAGGAGGGGGGGAGAGCAAGAGTGGGGAGGGGAGAGGATGGATGGGGGAGGAGGGAGGAAGGGGGGGGCGGGGGGAGGAGGGAGGAAGGGGGGGCGAGGGGGAATAGGAGGAGGGAGGAAGGGGGTAGTAGATGGGGAAGAGGAGGGGGAGGGGAGGGGAGATGAGAGGGAGGAAGAGGCGGAGGGGAGGGGAGGAGGAGGGAGAGGCAGAGAGGGAGGAGGGGAGGTGGGGTGGTATAAGGAGGTTGGAGGTGGTATAAGGGGAAAAGGAGAAGGGGATGAGGGGAGAGGAGAGGGGCAAGGGGATAGGGGAGGGGTAGGAGAGGGAGATGATGGATGGGGAGAGGGAGGACGAGGGGAAACGAGGAGGGGGAGGAAGGGGGGGGGAGGAGGAGGAAGGGGGGAGAATCACAGGAGGGGGGGAGGGGAGAGGAGAGGGAGAGGATGGGGGAGCAGGTGAGAGAAGGAGGAAGAGGAGGGAAGAGGAGGAGGAAGGGGGAGAGGTAGGAGAAGGAGGAGGAGGTTGGGGGTGATATAAGGGGAAAAGGAGGAGGCGAGGGGGGAGGGGGAGGCAGAGTGCGAGAGGGGAGTTGGGTGGCAGGGAGGTTGAGGAGGAGGGGGGGAAGAGTAGGAGGGGGGTAGGGGAGAGGAGAGGGAGAGGATCGAGGAGGGGGATAGGGAAGAGGAGAGGGTGGAGAGGATGGAGGTAGAGGGAAGAGGAGGGGGGAGGAGGAAGAGGGAAGAGGAGGGGGGAGGAGGAGAGAGGGAGGAATGTGGGGGGGGGGGGGGAGAGGAGGAGGAGAAGGTCGTGTTTGTAAATTATTTGTTGCATTTTTAATTTTGAAAGTGATGTGCTTTCCATCACTTGTTTGAGCGATAATGATATTCATGTTAGCCTTGTTTTTATAAGTCGTGTGTTGTATTTTTTTCATGTAAAAGTGATGAGGTGTTACCATCACTTCGAAATGCGATGAAGATGGTGTTTCCCTTGTTTTATGAGTCCTTTGATGCATTTCTTTCATGTAATAGTGATTAGGTGTTTACCATCACTTCGAAATGCAACAAAGAAAGTCTTGTTTGGTAAAGGTAGCTCAGGTATGATTCCCTTTTGATGTAAACTTGACTACTGAGTACATCTTATAAGCTCGTGGCAAGTATGGGAATATTTGGGTCATAGATTGGTCAATTTGAGCATGTGTTTGCATGGGATTGTACAACAGGTTTTCAAGAGATGTAGGTGTTAGTTCAGCACTTATGGCTCTGAAGGACACAGGTGAAGGAGAAGGAAGGGTGACTTTTCCAGACGCTTGTGGTGTATTAGTACACATCAATGCAGATTATTTTGATGCTTTTAGAGGACCAAAAGCTCCTTAGTGGGGAGGATTGATCCAAGTGGCTCTAGAGACACACGCAGGACAAAAAGCGCTCAAAACTCAAAGTGTTTGTATTTCTCTCGAACCAGGTTTAGGTTGAAGAGCTTGTCACACTAATCGCAATGGTGTGAATGGTTCATCAAATCAAGCTCGTATGCAAAGGATAGGAGTGGTAAAAGTTTTGGTTTGACTTGAATGACTCGGCAGGTTAAGGACGATGCAAATTTGACCTTTCCTGCCCATCAGATTCTGGCAAGCTCACGATAGATTCTAGCAAAATTTGTGGGATTATTAATTTCACTCCTACGGTCAAAATCATAATTTTCAAAAAATTATAATTTGTTTTTAATTACAACAAAAAATTAATTAAAAAAAGGGGGTGGCAAGACACCACCCCTGGCACTCCACCCGACTAACTATAACATATTTTAAAAATATATGTTGGAAGATCCAACAGGTCGTTACCCCCACCGGACCCCCAAAAACCAACATATATTACAAATATGTTTCATATAACAGCCACCATAAAACATGGTTGCAGTGGGTGTCGAATCCACTCGACTTAATAGCTGGCCAGTCCACCAACAGAACCGCAAATAACCTCCACTGCATGCTATAGCATGTGATAGCTCCAATGTAATGTCAGTGGCGCGGGTGTCAGTTCCATCGCGAACCCGACCACTGCCAAATTATTGCTGCGATTACCATACATAGCCAACTCTGCTGGCAGGAATTAAGGGGCGGGCCGCCCAATGCAGGTCCGACACCCTCCACTTTGGTTAAAAAATATGTATGTGGTTTTTAAAAAATACATGGCACGATATTACTCTTTTTTAGGAGGGGTCAGGGTTTGATCACCTGAAATTCTCCCTCCTAACATGGATCCAAACCAACTCGTCTAAACAGGTTTTTTGAAAACTCCACCGAAGAAATAAACTTAAACCCAGCATTTACATCGTGCACCCAAGCCAGAAAAAAGCAGGAGTGCCCATGTGGATCGAGGACATTTTCAGGTGGAACCATGAGCGTGGAGCAGTAATTATGCAGGTGGAACCATAAGCCTTGAAATTTTCCCGGGAAGGTGATTTTTCTCCATGTCGGAATATAGTCAAGTTTATAGTCATTTTTCACGGTTTTCTGTAGGGAATGAAATGGAGATGTCAAATTTGCCTTTTGAGTTGCATATTTCCAATCCACCCATGGAGAAACTACGTGGAGGAACCTAATGGGAATCTAAAAGATTCCATTTTTCCCCAGATCTTCACTTTCTTAGAATTCAGCAAATGGACAGTCATTTTTTCACTATTCGACATCACAAAGCTAATGGCATATTCAAAATTTTCATCTATGATTTAAATTTTTTGGTCACTTTTTGAAGTGAAGGTGCAGGTGTCAGTTTTAAGAGAGTGAGAAGTCAATTTCACACCTTTCGACACCACTATCATGATGGTGTTTTCAGATCTAGCAGCAGTAGCAACCATTCTTCAATCATCTTCAACGTGAGCTATATCATGTGATTCTTTCATGTACTTCTTTGTTCCAAGATGCTTACTGCTGTAAAAATCCCTGTTGATGTATGAGTCATGGGATGTTGTCTTGTTTTTTTTTTTATTGATGTCCTTTCTGTCATGGACTTGTATTATTTTTTAGATCCCTTTTATGCCATGTTAGAGGGATAATCCCTGCCACACATATGTCATTGAGATCCCTTGTTTTAGATGTTGGCGAGATATTCACAGTCTTTATGCTTGAGCAATCTTTATACTGATAGGAGTCATTCTTATGCATGAGAGTTTTGCAATGGAACATCTTGTAGAGAGGTCTATCCACTCTTGCGTGAGGGCATTTTCCTTGTATGTAAGAAAAATGATCCATGTACATCTTCTACTTACAACAATTAATGTAGTGGCCTACACCATCGTGATACTGAGGCCCCGAGATGTAGTCCCTCCTGGACGAAATCCATTATCAAACGACATCTTCTTATGATTGTTGATCTTGACATATTACGTTTCTCTTATTTACAACATCCAGTTGCTAATTTAAGTTCATTAATGCCTCAATGAATGAAATTCTAATTTATCGTCCAAAGTAAAAGGTCTTGGTTAAGGGTATCAACAATTTACGTTGAATCAAGAAGGTGAGGTGGCCCATTAAAACTTGAACATGAATCCAAAAAATCTCACAGCTATCACAATATTAAAATGCTAGAACATGACAACAAGACTTTGGTACACACAGTATTCGAGAAATTTATTAAATGTGATGACCTTCTGTCGACGGAAACCATAGGCTTAATTAGTGGTTAGGTTTTTGTGAGTTTTCAGAAGGGTAAAATTTAATATCTGTTGGTTTACATATAAACCTAAGACTTCTATTTAAGATTAGTAAGCATGCCATAGAAGATTAAACTTTTAAGTATTGACATTAATGTAAGAAGCAAATTTTTTTTTATCTTATATGTTACAAGTGCTATTAGAGCAACGTTCCAATGTTGGGACCTTAGGGGGCACCTAACGAGTTAGAATGTGTGTATACTGATGCACAGAAAATAAGTAGTACTACAAGGAAGAAATGAAAAGGGGATCGACACAACAAAAACTTCAAAATACTGAGGAACCTACACCTCAAAAACAATCATAAATGAATCCTGAAATGTGGTTTCAGTTGAGTGTAGATCAACACCAACAGACTAATAGACTACTGGAGTAACAAAAACACCAGATCGACATATTGTTAAGTATTGTGTAGAAGTTGCAGGAGGAAATGGTTCGAGTAAGAAGTTACGATGAATGTCTAATGTAAGAACAAGAAAGGATACTTAAGAGCCTTTTCGACAAGAAGAATGAAAGGCTCTTACAACCCAGTCCTGATAGGGATATGAAAGAAGAGAATGAACGAGAAACCAAGGACCAAACCATGGACAGAATCGGCAGGATACCTTCATAGTGAATCAACAAGAATAAGAACTATAATGAAGGAATGTCTAGTAATGTGTCAGATCAACAGGAAATTAAGAAGAAAAAAAGTGGAGCTACATGGTGGGTTTTGAAAAATAAAACCACCTACATTCGATAAAGAATCTAATGAGGTGGCAAAGGCCTGGTTGATAAATATGAATAATTACCTTCAAGTATATGAGTATAGAAGCAACCTTAAAGCCAAACTGGCCATTTACCAGTTGAGATAAAAAGCCACTCTATAGTGGGAGGAGGTAAAGAATGTTCGCAGCTTTGAAGATGAATATGTGACATGGAATTCATTCCAACAATACTTTAAAGAAAAATATTTAAAAAAACATTTCTATGACAAAAAATCTAGATAAATTCGTGGTTTGAAGCTGGATCAGATGACTATGGACGAGTATATTACAAAGTTCAGCTCCCTATTAATATATGTTCCTTATGTCAGAGAGGAAAAGGATAAGGTTCAAAGGTTCCTAAGTACTTTTCCAACCCACATGAAGGAACAAATTGAATTCGTAAATCCTAGGACCGTGGAAGAAGAAATTTGAAAGGCAAGAATGTGCTACCAACAGTCCAAGGAAAAAGGGGAAGTGGGAAAAATTTGGCAGTCAAGAAAAGGATAGAAAAATAGTTCAAAGTTCAAGGGTGCCAAAAGTAACAATTTGAAAAATTCTGCGTGAAGTTCTGTATGCCTAAACAAGGAAAAATTTCCAAACCACCCCTGCAGTGTTGGAGGTGTGGTGAGGCGCATTATTACCAAAAATTTCCTTAGTGAGGGGGAAGTGAAATAGTTACTAATATTTAGGAAGCTTCTACAGTTGGAGATGTAGCTCGAAATATACCTTGAATCAACGTAACATTGGAAGATCGTCAGGCAGATTATGAGCCAACAATGATAGAGTTGGAAGGTAAGCTACTTTCCTAGTCTGTTTCTATTTTGGTTGACCCAGGTTCAATTTAATTTATGTAAAATGAAAAACAGTAGAAGTATGTAAATTATAAGGTTAGAAATTAAGAAATCCTTGGTTAGCACAGCTAGCCACAAGAGCAAGAAAAAAATTAAGTGCCAAAATTCCAAACTATACTTTGGAAATTGGAGACCAGCAGTTGAACGTGGATCTGAACATACTGCCATTAAGATCATATGATGTTTTTCTAGGTATGTATTGGCTAGAAAAGCATTGAAATTTTGTGACTGTAAAGAAAATATTATTTACTACATAATGCAAGATGGAACGCACAAAGAGATTCAGGGAACGAAGAAAACACTACAGCTATGTCCTATTACAACATTTCAAGTGAATAAGTGTATGAGGAAGGGATGTCAGATTTATGCTATTCAGGTGGGATATGCCAATTCCAAGGAGAAGTCCCCTATGATGGAGAACATACCAGTGGTACAAGATTTTATGGATGTATTTCCATAAAACGTACCGGATTACCCCCAAGAAGAAATATTGACCTCACCATTGAGTTAATTCTAGGAGCATCACCAGTTTCAAGAGCTCCTTTTAGAATGAGTGTTTCAGAGCTAACTGAACTAAAAATGCAATTGCAATAGCTACTAGTAAAAGGATTCATTCTTCCGAGTTTATCCCCTTGGGGAGCACCAGTGCTATTTGTAAAGAAAAAATATGGAGCCATGAAAATGTGCGTGGATTATAGACAACTCAATAAATTGACAGTCAAAATAAATATCCTTTACCTCAGATTGATGACCTATTTATTCAGGTGAAAGGGGCCATAGTATTCTAAAAAATAGACTTAAGGTCTAGATACCACCAGATCCAGATTAAGGATGAGGATATCTACAAGACTCCTTTCCGTACTATTAAGTGTTGTAAGAAGTAGATGTACTTGGATGTGTTTTTCTGACATATAAGGAAAATTCCCTCATGCAAGAGTGGCTAGACCTCTCTATGAGATTTTCCATTGCAGAACTCTCATGCATAAAAATGAATCCTATCATTCTGATAATTGCTCATGCATAAATATTGTGAGTATCCCACCACCATGTCAAACAATGATCTCAATGACATATGTGTGACACAGGGTATCCTGCCAACATGGCATAAAAATGAATCTAAAAAGTAATACAAGTCCATGACAGAGAGTACATCAACAAAAAAACAAAACAAAACAAGATCCCACGACTCATATATCAATATAGATATGTACAACGCTAAGCATGTCGAAACAAAACAATGTTACCGATGAAATAGGTAACCTGACCTCAAAACGGGAACTTTAGCCCAAAAGACTCAAAAAACATGAAAAAACACCCCAAAAACAAAAAGTGTGTATTCCAGAATGCACTTCATTTTTTTCAAGGTCAATTTTAAACATTTTATAAAATTATGGTAAAAACAAAATTGTTTCTTGAAAAAAAATTGAAAAAACACCCTTAAAACAAAACTAGTTGATGCTGGAATAACCAAAAAAAAAAAATGGGTCATACTTTTGGCATTTTTAAAAATAGAAGTAACATTTTTTAATTTTTAAAAATCAAAAATTTAAAAAAAACCTAAAATTTAAGAAAAAATTAAATTTAAAAAATAAAAACATTTAAAAGCTTAAAATTTAAAAATATATGTTGATTAAAAAAAAAAAAAAATTTAATTCAAACATTAAAAAAAACCTAAAATTTAAGGAAAAAAATAAAAAAATTAAAGATTAAAATTAAAAAAAAATAGAAATTCAAAAATTAAAATAAAAACAGAATAAAAATATTAAATTTAAAAAAAATAAAAATAAGTTCAAAAAAAGAAGGAAATTATAAAAAATAAAATACAGAAATTAAATTTAAAAAAGAAAAAGAAAATGTTTATTAAATTAAAAAAAATTTAATTTTAAGACAAAAAATTAAATTTAAGGAAATATATTAAATTTTAATAAATTTAAAAATTAAAAAAAAACAAAAAAAACATTATTCAAATTAAAAGTAAAAAAACGAAAATTTAATTAAAAATAAAATGAAAAATAAAATACAATAAAAATATTAAATTTAAAACAATATATATTAAAAAAACAAATAAATTATAAAAAATAAATTAAATTTAAATTATAAAAAATAAAATACATATATGAACTTAAATTAGAATATGTCTATATATCAGATTTTATTAAATTTAAAAAAAAAATACAAAGTTTATTAACTTTTATAAAATTAAATTTAAAAACTAAACATAAAACTTAATAATAAAGAAAATTTATGAAATTAAAAAAGAAAAAAAAAAAATCAATTAAATAAAAAAAAAAAAAAATGATAAAAATTATTAACAAAATTTAAAAATAAAAATAAAAAAATAATAAATAATAAAAAAACATAAAACATAAAACAAAAAACAATAAAAAACAAATTAAATTTTAAATATAAAAATTAAATTTAAAAAAAAAAATTAATTTTTTTGAAAAAAAAAAATTAAAAAAAAATCAAATTACGGTATGGTAGAGGAAAAGGCCAATTCCCAGAATCGAATTTGACAAAGCACTACTCGGAATATCGTATTTCGATTCCCGGAATCGGATTTGACAAAGCATTACTCAGGAATTTCGTATTTCGTTCATATGCATATTTGTCCGAAGGTTAGCGCAAGGTCAGTTCATCAAAATCCATACATTCATGTCTCGTGTCTATTCGCTCTTCTGCTATTGCAGTTTTGAGTTCCTTTGACGCAATTCCATTAATTCAGTTTCCATCTCATGAATTTCACTTTGTGTCCTTGAACAATGTTGCTGTCGCTTAAGGTCTTCGGTCTGTGCATTTGCAGCTTCAAGTTCTCTTTGTAAGATTGAAACCCTTGCAATTTCTTCAAACATTTTATTTTTCTCTGATTCCAACAAGTTAATTCTTTTGATCAAAGCCTCAGCTTGAGCATTCTTAATGTCAAGCTCTTTTTCAAGCTCGGATACTCTGTTCGCCCTTTCCTTCAGCACTTTAAAATCAACGAGCTCCCTCTGTAGTTCTACCTCTGTGGCCTAAGAAAAAACATGCAGTGAGTAGCTACAACTAAGAACGGACAGGTCTTCATTTTAAAGTGAGTAAACGTAAAAGAAAGGTTTGAAAAACAAGTTAGCGGCACCAAATTTATGATGCGATGTAAAATGGGGTGGCGTTGTCTAAACATTTGTTATGAAGTTTTAGCTAGAATTTTTTTGGGTTTTTTTTCTTAACATTGGCTTTTGACTCTATATTTAAAATCAGGATCCTGGAAATTAATTTCTTGGTGAAAAAATCACAATTGAAAGTTGTCATTTCAGCAAATCTATATTATTCTAAACAAATTACAATGAAAATTAAAATTACTTAAACATTGCATTGCTTCCAAAACATTGCATTGCTTTGGAAAAATAATACCAGTTAATAGAAATTAAAGCTCACTCAAACTAACTATATACAATGCATCTCATAAATCTAAACCTTACTGAAACCGATTAATCTATATATCATAAATGCTAGTTAAAAAAAAACATTTTAAATGAATCGTTACACGCTAAATTATTATTACAACATAGTTGGCCAAAATTTATAGTATAAACGACAACTAACTTAAGATTACCAGGTTAGAAACTTAGCAAGTTTCTACATCCCATATAATTAAATAAAAATAAAACTCCGTTGTTAGGTTTGAAAGGTCCTACAGTATGTGATGCTGGTATCATATCTCTTAGCTTAATGTGTTTTCACCGGGAGTACTCGTACATACTGTTACATACGTGAAAAAAATGCTGGTATGTATATAGCACCAGTACAAAAATCCTTGAGGTCTTTACAATTCCAAAACTCAATTCCAACAGTGAAGACTTGTCCGTTCTTAAAATTCCAAAAATTCATGCAATGAGTAGCTACAACTAAGAAAGAACATGCCGGTTGATCTATGAAAATCAATGCCAGGCCTCCGAAAGAGCAAATCCATCAACCTGCACTGGAAACGCTGCAAATGTATGGATTCTGATGAACTGATCTTGTGCTAACCTTCGGACAAATATGCATATGAATGAAATACGATTTTCTTGCGCAGTGGTTTGTCAAATCCGATTCTGGGAATTGAAATACGATATTTCTGAGCAGTGCTTTGTCAAATCCAATTCCGGGAATTGGCCTTTTCCTCTGCCATACCGTAATTTGATTTTTTTTAAATTTTTTTTTTTTTATTTCAAAAAATTTAATTTTTTTTAATTTAATTTTTATATTTAAAATTTAATTTGTTTTTTTGTTTTTTTTAATTTTGTTTTTATTTTTTTTCGTTTTTAAATCTTCTTTTCTAATTTTATTAATAATTTTTATCCAATTTTGCTTTTTTTTTTTATTTAATTGATTTTTTTTTTCATAAATTTTTTTTATTATTAAGTTTTATGTTTAGTTTTTAAATTTAATTTATAAAAATTAATAGATTTTGTATTTTCTTTTTAAATTTAATAAAAATCTGATATATAGACATATTTTAATTTAAGTTCATATATATATTTTATTTCTTATAATTTAAATTTAATTTATTTTTTATAATTTATTTGTTTTTTAATATATATTGTTTTAAATTTAATATTTTTATTCTATTTTATTTTTAATTAATTTTTCATTTTTTTACTTTTAATTTAAATAATGTTTTTTTTTTTTTTTTTTTTTTAATTTATCAAAATTTAATATATTTCCTTAAATTTAATTTTTTGTTTTAAAATTAAAATAATTTTTTTTTAAATTTAATAAATATTTTCTTTTTCTTTTTTAAATTTAATTTCTGTATTTTATTTTTTATAATTTCCTTCTTTTTTTTTAACTTGTTTTTACTTTTTAAAATTTAATATTTTTATTTTGTTTTTTTTTTAATTTTTTAATTTCTATTTTTAAAAAAAATTAATCTTTAATTTTTTATTTTATTTTTTTTCCTTAAATTTTAGGTTTTTTTTTACGTTTGAATTAATTAATTATTATTATTATTATTATTATTTTAAGATTTTAAATGTTTTTATTTTTTAAAATGATTCTAAACTATGCCAAGGCCAAGCTGGAGTCCATTTTCCCACAAAATATTTCCTGCGCTGACATTCTTGGCATTGGAATGTCATCGCAATGTCATTGCTGCCATAGATGTTGTAGTTATGGTATTTACTATAATCTCCTCTGAATAATTTTATTTTTTTATCTAAATTTTAATTTTGTAATTTTAATTATTTTTAATTTTTTTTATTATATGGTTTTTTTTAATAAGTTAGAAAAAAAAAGTTTTTGATGTTTTTATTTTTATTTTTTTTGGGTCAATTTTGTTTTTTTTCTTTAAATTATGTGTTGTTTTTTTCAAATTTTGTCATTTCTTTTGATATAATTTTCGAATATTTTTGTTTTATTTATTTATTTTTGTTTAAATTTTTTATTTTTACAAGCTAATTTTGTTTTTTTTTACATTTTTATTGTTTTTTATATATGTTTTTTTATCTAAGTTTTGTGTTTTATTACCAACATGAAAATCACCACTCTAAAAAAACAAGGTTGATGCTGCATCAATACGTTTCAAAATTAGCATGAAAATCACCGCTCTAAAAAAAAAAAGTTGATGCTGCATCAATACATTTCAAATTTATCATGAAAATCACTAACATTTTAAAACAAATATTCATACTTCATAAATAAAAATATTAGAGTGTCAAAAATGTGCACAAAAAAAAAGGGTGATTCTGCATCACCACTTTTCAAAAATCTAGTGTTTTTTTATGCTACCAAAAAAAGTAGGTAACATTGCGGTTACCTATTTCATCGATAACATTGTTATAAATTTCAAGTACATTAAAGCATCATATCATATAGTCTCTGAGGCCGAAGATGATCGAAGAATGGTTGCCGCCGCTACTACATCTAAAACACTATCGTCATCATGGCAAACATATATTTATGAACTCTCCAAGGAAGAGGAATGATGGGGACACTTCGCCATCGTTCCATGGTGATGCATGTTGGAGTGGAAAAGCCGAGGCGAGCCCTGAATAAACATGATCGCACCGTAGACCGGCCAGTAGAAGGTATAATGAGTGTTATTATCTGGGAATGAATTTTGATTATAAAAATGTTGATAAACACCATTGTAAATCATGGAATTGCAAAGCGTGTTATTTTGTTGGTTCAAAGAATGAGGCGTGAAAATTCTTCACCACAACGGGATAAGGAAATCACTTAAAGTGGTTTGGATAAAAAATACCTTTTGCACCCATTGCGACTGAAGTGGCCATCAAAGAGCCACATGTGGAGACTCCATCTAGAGTAGCACCTTAAGGACAAATTGCCCATGCAGACCCCAGTCGAAAGAGATGATCGATAAGCAAGTTTTCCACAATGAAATGATCTACTCACTTTGATAAGTGAGAGATGGTTCTTCTAGATTTTTTTCTCTAGAGATGTTAGCTTGTCATGGTCGTGTTTGTAAATTATTTGTTGCATTTTTAATTTTGAAAGTGATGTGCTTTCCATCTCTTGTTTGAGCGACGATGATATTTTTTTGGCCTTGTTTTTATAAGTCGTGTGTTGTATATTTTTCATGTAAAAGTGATGAGATGTTACCATCACTTCGAAATGTGACAAAGATGTTGTTTCCCTTGTTTTATGAGTCCTCTGATGCATTTATTTCATGTAAAAGTGATGAGGTGTCTGCCATCACTTTGAAATGCGACAATGAAGTCTTGTTTGGTAAAGATAGCTCAGGTATGATTCCCTTTTAATGTAAACTTGAACACTGACTACATCTTATAAGCTCATGGAAAGTATGGGAATATTTGGGTCATAGATTGCCAATTTAGAGCATGTGTTTGCATGGGACTCCGTACAACAGTTTTTTCAAGAGATGTAGGTATTATTTCATCACTTATGGCTCTGAAGGACACGGGTGAAGGAGAAGGAAGGGTGACTTTTCTAGATGCTTGTGGTGCGGTAGTACACATCAATGCAGATTATCTTGATGCTTTTAGAGGACCAAAAGCTCCTTAGTGGGGAGGATTGATCCAGGTGGCTTTAGAGACACATGCAGGACAAAAAGTGCTCAAAACTCCAAGTGTTTGGATTGCTCTTGAACCAGGTTCAGGTTGAAGAGCTTGTCACCCTAATCGCAATGGTGTGAATGATTCGTCAAATTGAGCACGTATGCGAAGGATAGAAGTGGTAAAAGTTTTGTTTTGACTTGAATGACTGGGCAGGTTAAGGAGGACGAAAATTTAACCTTTCCTGCCCATAGGATTCAGGCAAGCTAAGGCTAGATTCTAGGAAAATTTGTGGGATGATTAATTTCACTCCTACGATCAAAATCATAATTTTCAAAAAATTATTATTATTTTTTAATTAGAACAAAAAATTAATTAAAAAAAGGGGGTGGCAAGACACCACCCCTGGCACTCCACCCAGCTAACTATAACATATTTTAAAATATAGACAGAATATCCAATCCGGTCGGAACCACGGGACCCCCAACAACCAACATATATTACAAACATGTTTCATATAATGGCCACCATAAAACATGGTTCTGGCGGGTGTCGAACCCGATCGACTTAATAGCTGGCTGGTACATCGACAAAACCGCAAATAACCTCCACTCCATGCTATAGCATGTGATAGCTCCAATTTAATGTGGGTGGCGCAGGTGTCAGCTCCATCGCGAACCCGACCACTCCCAAATTGTTGCTATGATTTCCATACAGAACCAACTCCGTTGGCGGGAGTTAAGGGGTGGCCCACCCAATGCGGGTCCAACACCCTCCACTTTGGTTAAAAAATATGTATGTGGTTTTAAAAAAATACATGGCACGATATTACTCCTTTTTAGGAGGGGTCAGGGTTTGATCACCCGACCTTCTCCCTCCTAACATGGATCCAAACCAACTCATCTAAACGAGTTTTTTGAAAACTCCACCCAAGAAAATATTTAAACCCAACATTTGCATGGTGTACCCAAGCTGCATCAGAGTTAAGAGTTCCCATGTGGATCGAGGACATTTGTAGGTGGAACCATGAGTGTGGAGTAGTAATTATGTAGGTGGAACCATAAGCCTTGAAATTTTTCCGGGAAGGTAATTTTTCTCCATGTCAGAATATGGTCAAGTTTATAGTCATTTTTAATGGTTTTCTGTAGGAAATGCAATGGCGAGGTCAGATTTGCCTTTTGGGTTGTAGATTTCCAATCTAGCCATGGAGAAACTACATGGAGGAACCTAAGGGGAATCTAAAAGATTCCATTTTGCCCCAGATCTTCACTTTCTTAGAATTCAACAAATGGATAGTCATTTTTTCACTATTCAACATCATAAAGTTGATGGTATATTCAAAATTTTCATCTAATATTGACATTTTTCAGTCACTTTTTGAAGTGAAGTTGCAAAGCCAATGTTCGTGGAGTAGTCAATTTCACACCTTTCGACGCCACAATCATGATGGTGCCAGATCCGCGTAGTAGTAACCATTCTTCGCTCATCTTCAATGCGAGCTATATGATGTATTCTTTCATGTACTTCTTTGTTCAAAGATGCTTACTACTCTACAAATCCTCGTTGATGTATGAGTCATGGATCTTGTCTTGTTTTGTTTTTTTATTGATGTCCTTTCTCAATATGGACTCCGTATTATTTAGATCCCTTTTATGCCATGTTGAAGCGATACCCCCGCCACACATATTTCATTTACATCCCTTGTTTTAGATGTTGGTAGGATATTCACAGTTTTTATGCTTCGAGAAATCGTTATACCGATAGGAGTCCTTTTTATGGATGAGAGTTTTGGTAATGGAACATCTTGTAGAGAGGTCTATCCACTTTTGCGTGAGGGCATTTTCAGAGTGTCAGAAAACACATCCATGTACATCTTCTACTTAGAACACTTAATGCAACCTGGCCTACACCATCATGACAAGAGGCCCCGAGATGTAGTCCCTCCTAGACGAAATTCGTTATCAAACGACATCTTCTTATGATTTTTTATCTTGACATATTACGTTTCTCTTCTTTAACATGCAAGCTTGTTAATTTAAGTTCATTAATTCCTCAATGAATGAAATTCTAATTTATCGTCCGAAGTAAAAGGTCTTGGTTAAGGGTATCAATAATTTACCTTGAATCAAGAAGGGGAGGTGGCCCATTAAAAATTGAACTCGAATCCAACAAATCTCACAGCTGTCAGAATATTAAATTGCCAGGACATGATAACAAGACTTTGGTACACAAAATATTTGAGACATTTATGAAATGTGATGACCTTTCTCATTTACCGCAAACCATAGGCTTAATTAATGGTTAGGTTTTTGTGAGTTTTCGAAGGGTAAAATTTAATGTGTGTTAGTTTACATATAAACCTAAGACTTCATTTAATATTACTAAGTATGCCATAGAAGATTAAACTTTGAAGTATTGACATTAATGTAAGAAGTAATTTTTTTTTTATCTTATATGTTACAAGTGCTATCGTAGCAACGTTCCCCAAGTTGGGACCTAGGGGGCACCTAACGAGTTAGAATGTGTGTATACCGATGCACAAAATAAGTAGTACTATGGCGAAGAAATGAAAAGGGATTGACACATCAAACACCTTAGAATACCGAGGAACCTACACCTCAAACAAAACCATAAATGAAATCAAAATGTGGATTCAATTCAAGCAGATCAACACCAATAGAATAATAGACTATTGCAAAAGAATAAATAACACCCGCATCGACATAATGTTAAGTATTCGTATACATGTGGAGGAAATGGTTCGAGTAAGAAGTGACAATGAACGGCTCGATGCATGAACAAGAAAGGATACTTAAGAGCCTTTCCGACAGTAGAATGAAGGCAAGTTACAAGCCAGCCCCGATAGGGATATGAAAGAACAGAATGAAATAGAAAACCAAGGACCAAACCAATGGGACAAAATCGACAGGATACCTTCATAGCGAAATCAACAAGAATAAGAACTATAATGAAGCAATGTCTCATGAAGGAAAGTAGATCATCAAAGAAATTAAGAAGAAAAAAGTGGGAGCTACATGGTGGGTTTTGAAAATAAAACCACATACATTCGATAAAGAAGCTAATAAGGTGGAAGAGGCCCGGCTGATAATGAATAATTACTTTCTGCGATATGATTATAGAAGCAACCTTAAAGCCAAACTGCCATTTACCAATGGAGATACAAAGCCACTTATAGTGGGAGGAGGTAAAGAATGTTTGCGTGATTGAAGATGAATATGACATGGGATTCATTCCAACAATACTTTAAAGAAAAATATTTAAAAACATTTCTATGACAAAAAATATAGATAAATTCGTGGTTTGAAGCTTCTGCCGATGACTATGAATGAGTATATTACCAAGTTCAACTCCCTATTAAGATATGTTCCTTTATGTCGTAGAGGAAAAGGCTAAGGTTCAAAGGCTCATGAGTACTTTCCAACCCACATGAAGGAAAGAATTGAATTGTGAAATCCAGGACCATGGAATGCAAGAACCCGAAAGGCAAGAATGTGCTACCAATGTACCAAGGAAAAAGGGGAAGTGGGAAAAATTTGGCAACAAGAAAAGCGACGTAAAATAGTTCAAAGTTCAAGGTGCCAAGTAACAATTTCAAAAATTATGTGTAAAGTTCTATACACCTAACAAGGAAAAATTTCCAAACCACCCCCTGTTGGAGGTGTGTGGTGAGGCGCATTATTAAAAAAAATTCTAGTGAGGGGAAGCTAAATAGTTAATAATATTTAGGAAGATTCTACAAATGAGGTAGCTCAAACAGGCCTCTAATAAACGTAGTATTGGAAGATCATCAAGCAGATTATGGAGCCAACTATGACAGAGTTGGAAGGTAAGCTACTTTCCTAGTCTATTTCTTGGTTGACCCAAAGTTCAATTTAATTTATGTAAACTACAAAATAGTTGAACTATGTAAATTAAAGGTTAAAAATTCAAAACTCTGGCTCTCAGCATAATCAGCCGTAGGACAAGAAAATTAAGTGCCAAAATTCCAAACTCGTACTTTGGAAATTGGAGACCAAGCAGTTTCTGAACATGGATCCGAACATACTCTTTTAGGATCATATGATATGCCAGTTATGGATTGGCTATAAAAGCATTGGAATTTGGTGACCGTAAAGGAAATATTATTTACTATAGAATGCAAGATGGAATGCACAAAGAGATTCAGTGAAACCAAGAAAACACTGAGCAATTATGTCCTATTACAACATTTCAAATGAATAACTATATGAGGAAGGGATGTCATATTTATGTTGTTCGTGGGATATACAATTCCAAGGAGAAGTCGTCAAGACTTATAGAACATACTGGTACAAGACTTTATGGATGTATTTCCATAAAACGTACCGGATTACCCCAAAGAAGAGATATTGACCTCACCATCGAGTTAATTCCCCGAGCATCACCATTTTCAAGAGCTCCTTACAAAATGAGTGTTTTAAGTAACCGAATTAAAAATGCAATTGCAATAGCTACTAGAAAAAGGATTCATTCGTTCGATTTTATCCCTTTGGAGAGCACCAAGAGCATTCATAAAGAAGAAATATGGAGCCATGCAAATGTGCATGGATTATAGACAACTCAATAAATTGACATTCAAAAAATAAATATCCTTACCTCTGGGGACATTGATGACCTGTTTATTTAGGTGAAAGGGGCCATAGTATTCTAAAAGATAGACTTAAGGTCTGGATACCACCAGATCCAGATTAAGGATGAGGATATCTACAATACTCCTTTTTGTACTAGGTACGAGCCTTGTTAGTTTGTGGTACTACCCTTCGATTTAACAAATGCATCAGCAACATTTATGAGATTAATGCATGGATATTTCACCCCTTATTGGATAAATTTGTGCTAATATTTATTGATGATATTTTAATCTATTTTAAGAATCAGGAAAAACATAAGGATCACCTAAGAATAGTGTTGGAAATGTTAAGGAAACAATTCGTATGTACGCTAATTTCAGCAAATGTGATTTCTTCAAAGTAGAAATTCAAGACTCGTGCCATGATATTTCAGCAGAGGGATAGTTGTTGAATTTAAAAAATTAAGACAATTATGGAATGGCATATTCCCCAAAATGTGGTGAACATCCAATCCTTTATGGGATTGGCTGGGTACTACCGAAGATTCATAGAAGGGTTCTCTAGAATTTCTTTTCCAATCACCTCCTTGTAGAGAAAGGGAAAAATATTTAAGTGGACTATTGTGTGCCAGAAGAGTTTTAGGTTTTTACAGACGCATGTAAGGAAGGAGTTGGGGCAGTTTTATCACAAGAAGGAAAGGTAGTGGCCTATGAGTCAAGGAAGTTAAAAGAACATGAGCAAATATATTTAGCCTATGACTTGGAGTTAACAACAGTGTTACATGCACTCTAGGTATGGAGATTTACCTACCTGGCCGTAAAGAAGTGTGTATTAAAGACTGATCATAGTACCAACTAGTTACGTCAAGAAAGCTAATTTAAACTCCCAACAGACAAGATGGAATGCCTTCCTAAGTGAGTTTTATATGGATATTTAGCACGTGAATGGTAAGGAAACCATGTGACAGATGCCTTAAGTAGGAAACTTCATTTTTTTTAAGATGTTTGCTATAACTAGCTTGAATGCAAATTCTTAGATCAAGTAAAAGAGGAAGCACGAAAGGATCTTGAATACCAATTTCTATGGAAACAAATGGAGGAGGCCAGAGAGCAAGGAAGCACTTCTAAATACACTATCAAGAACAAAAGCTAACCTTTACAGGAAAGATATAGATACCAAACTGCATGGATCTAAAGGAGGTAATCATGAATGAATATCATCGTAGTAATTATGCAGGACACCCAGGATACCAAAAGATGTTGATGCCAATTACAAAATTTTATTTCTAGCATGACATGAGAAGGAACATCATTGAATACTTAAACAAGTGTTTGGAGTGTCAACAGGTCAAGGTGGAGCATCGACATCTGGCCGGATTGCTGGGTGTACCATACTCAGACTCGAATGGAAATGGAAGTCATTTCCATGTACTTGATTATATCGGTTTTTTGCGTTAAAAAAAGGCACAATGATTCCATTATGGTGGTGATCAATAGATTGAGAAAGGCTTCACATTTTATACTAGTACATTCTACATACGAGACTGTACACATACCTGATATTTTTATGAGAAAATTTTTTAGACTGCATGGTATTCTAAAGACTGTCATTTCGAAAAAAGATGTGAAGTTTAGTTCAACATTCTGAAAAAAATTATTTACAAGTTTGGTAACCCAAATAATTTTCAACTCTGCTTATCATCCCAAAACATATGTACAAACAAAATGGGTAAATTAGGTTTTGGAAGACATGCTATGCATGTATGTGACGTAGCAGCCAACAAAATGGGAAGAATATTTACACCTAGTTGAATTTTCTTACAAAAAATGGTTATCAGGAGACTCTTAAGATGAGTCCTTTCAAACATCTATATGGACGAAAATTTCATACCTCCATTAATTAGAGCAACCCCGAAACTAAGTTAATGCTTGGACTAGAAATGTTGGTCGAAATGGAACCGCAGGTAAGGAACATCAAAGTAAAACCCGAGAGCCGCTCAAGATCAACATAATATATACGCAGAGAAGTAAAGGACTTATCGAGCGTTCGAGGTGGGTTATCATGTGTATGTGTGGATCAAAGCAAAGAAGAACACCTTGAGATGGGTCTCTTGTGCCGTTGGCTCCCTGTGTTTCGATCTTTCCAGATATTGGAAAGGGTGGGGCCTCTAGCATATGGGTTGGCCTTACCTAGCCGCATTTGGGTGCACAATGTTTTTCACATTTCCCTACTAAAGAGATATGTACATGATCTGAAGCATGTAATCCATTCGCAGAACATTCATGTAGGAATAATTAGAAAAATCCTAACTTGAAAACATAAATTTTTATGTGAATTTGACAAAAAAACTTTGTTGTTTGGTGTAGAGCCGATGGTGAGTTTCGGTTCAACCTTGACGTATACTGATCAAAGATAAATCATGCTCTAGAAGCAAGTCATCACCCAAGTTAAAGTGCAGTGGAAGCACTTCAACTTGAATGAGGCTACTTGGGAAGATGAGGGATTTGTACGTGAGGCATACCTATAGTTGTTTCTAGAGCTAGAGTGAAACACTGTGGACGGTGTTGCTTCCAAAGGGGAAGTTGTGACAATTGAATTAAGTATTAACTAGTTGTTAAATAGAAATATGACATTTTAGTTAATATTTTAAAGGAAAAACTGAAACATTTATTTTTTTCTAGAAAATTTTATTGTTTTTTGTTGTTATGAAAAATAAAATTAGTTATGGAAAAGTAGTTCCATAAAAATTAAAAAGGTTGATGGTAAAAGTATTCCAAGAACTGAGAAGTGGTTGGACAATTTTGAGTAGTTACCTGCTCCATTGAGGATAAAAGATACATATAAGAAAATGCAAGAAAGTAGATGCTAGAAAAACAAGCTACTCAACTAGATAAATTATGTGGTCAAACTCAAGTGAATTTCACTAATATGCTAGCAAGAGGAAGGACTTTATACTCATCAGACTCACACATGCATACGGAAAGGTAGATTCATTAGTAGTAATATAGGACCCCGCTCAATGTGAAGGAAGATTATTTATGAGACCTTAATGTTCTAAGTATGAATCACCTGCAATAATAAGCCACAAAAAATTGCAAGCATTGGCATGATGAAATAAAACGATAATTATTGTAAAATTTGAAGCAAAAACAAAAATAAAATGAAACCCAAAAATCTAAATACCTGCAAATGGTAATTCACCACAAGATTTTTTGAGAGTCGAATTGGAGACAAATGAATAGGAAAAAATTTCAGAAGATTAAATCACCATAATTAGATTGCATAAGGTAAGATTTGAATAAGGTAAGCCAAGATGCAAAGTAAAATTGTAACCAAAAGAAGGGTATTACCTGTGCTGAGTAGAGAGGGTTTGAGAGGGATTCATACCCGCAGCTTGCATTTGCAACAGAGGCCGGAAACCTGCCAAAATCTTAGAGAAGTGCATATGGCGGAGTCAATTCTAGCTCGTCGATAACCACAAGGAATTTCTCATTCCGGATGACATCCCAAGTCAAATCAGCCTTCCTAACCCTGATTCATTGGTTACCTTCGTTACCAAATAGAGAAGAGCCTACAATCGTGACATCCAACCCTTAACCACGGCGTAACAAACTCATCGCATTGGAAATAAAATGAGAGAACTTGATGGGGTTTTTCCGAGATAAAAACCAAGTCATTTCCCACCAAACACAATAACCGCCATAGATCTCCAAGGATCTACGTTGAGAAGAAAGGAAGGTGGCCCATTAAAACCCGAAACCGAATCCAAGAAATCTCATAGTTGTCATGGTATTAAATTTCAGACACAACAAAAGGACTTTTGGTACACACAAGCTTTTGAGACATTTATTAAAATGTGATGAGGTTCACGCGCAAACCATAGACGTAATTAGTGGTTAAAGCTGTGAGTTTTCTAAGGGTAAAATTTAATATGTGAAGCCGGTTTACATAAACCCAAAACTTATGTTTAAGATTAGTAAGCATGCCATAGAAGTATTAATGCAAGAAGTAAATTTTTGTTTTATCTTGTATGTTACACATATGTATACACCTATAAGTTATAGTGGAAGCATGTAAGGTGAGAAAGAAATATACATGGCTTTTTATTGTGTCTCATGCAAATAATGTTGTGTGATGCAAGTTTGTGTTATGTAAGTCTGAATCAACTTATGTGTCATATGAGTACAAAACTAATCAAATTAGTGATTTGTTTCAAGAAAATATAAAACTGACTTATTCATTTTGTGTCACTTAAATATGCCCAATTATCTAATATTTAATCTATATGTCTACTCTAATTTAATAACTTAAATTAACCAAACCACCTCTATTAAAATTAAAGATCATAAATATACCTAATAAATAATTAACTATATTCTACAACTTTACTGCTCTATTTTCAATAGACATAACAAATTAAATTAAAAAAATATATATAATTAATAATTGTGTTAATATTAATAAATATATAACATAAAAAAATCAACATGGATATATTTTTGCTTCTCTTTGCATTTGTTACAGTACCATGGGCCAATACCATCTCTTACTAATACCACATTCTCAAAAAAATTTAACTCATGTTCATGTGACACATGTTCCTATGACATTTTTTTTTAATTAATAAAATTAATTCAAAGGAAAGAAAGTGAATAACTACTTTTGAGATAAATCCCAACATTTGATGAGTAACTATTACTAAGGATACTCTAGGATATAATATGGATCTTAAATATCTACCATCCACTTCATTATTACGGGGAATAAAGTCCCTATTGCTATAATTTTTCTTTTTAGATAATTATTGAATTAATTAATTAATTATATTTTAACGTCCACCAGACCAACAATAGTGTATTGGAGTACTAGTCTCCTTGTTTTTTTTTCTTTTGCAATTCAATCATTTTCCTACTCAAATTGATGATGTGTTGTCCCAACCTTCTAACATGTCCCTCACTAAAAATACAATACCACTGTCACTGAATTGATGCTACCATGCTGCCATAACTATCATTGACATCTTTGAAAGCATCACATCCCAAAATGAAATGATTTTCAGATTCCACTACCCCAAAAGTGAAAAAAAGTACATACCTCTTCCCAAGCTTCTTTAGGTCTCTTCGATGGTCCCTTTTCATTCCAAATTTGATGTGAGTTACTTCTTAATTAAGCAATAATACTATTTTCTCTCCACGAAATGCTAGCTCCAATGTACTGTTTTTGTTGGAGATTACAAGTGGGGTTCAATTGGTGAACATAGTACTTCTTCTTTCTACCCAACTCTTTTAATCATATACCCTTACTAAACTTCTCCATAACAAAATTATTTAACTCGTTGCTATTTGTGGTACATGAATTGAGGTAAATATTAAATTTTTTGCCTTTTATTTCTTTCCCTCGGTCATCTACCTCCTCCCATTTCCACAATTCTTTTTAAATACAAAATGATAATTGTATACCCATGTTTTCATATGGGCATATGTATACACCTGTAAGTTATAGTGGATGCGTGTAAGGTGAGAAAGAAACCTACGTAGTTGTTGATTGTTTCTCATGTAAGTAATGTTGTGTGATGCAAGTTTGTGTCATGCAAGTCCAAAATCAACTTATGTGTCACGTGCATACACAACTAGTGAAATTAATAATTTGTTTCAAAAGAATATAATCTAACTTATTCATTTTGTGTCACTTAAATATGCCAAATTATCTAATATTTAATCTATATATCTACTTTAATTTAATAACTTAAATTAAACAAACCACCCTTATTAAAATTAAAGATTATAAATATACCTAATAAATAGTTAACTATATTGTACAACTTTACTATGTTTTAAATAGATATAACAAATTAAATTAAAATATATATATATAATTAATAATGATTTTAATATAAATAAATATATAACCTTAGAAAAATCAATTATAATTAAATTAAAAAAAATAATATGTAATTAATAATTATTTTAATATAAATAAATATATAACATTAAAAAAAATCAACTATAGATATATTTTCCCTTAATAATTCTTTTTATATAAATAAATATATAACATAAAAAAAACTCAACATGGATATATTTTCGCTTCTCTTTACATTCGTTTTCCAACCACATTATGAAAACCAAAATCTTATTTCAGACTTGGCTGAAGGAAAATTTTGTGAAGTAAATCAAGAATGGATATAAAATACTAAAAAAAAAAATTATAGTAAATCAAGAATGGATGTTAAAAACTAAATATCTCGATAGGAAAAAGCAGCACTGTATCGAATTTCTAAATTTCTTAATGTAAAACAAATAATTTACTATTGCATTGTGGGTCCTTAAACCCCTAATCCAAAAAGTTCCGCGCTCAAGAAACGTTAAGAAACTTGGTTTGCATATTTACTTTAATTTACATATATATAAAATATTAATTATAAAAATCCATAAATTATAAAAACTATAATCCATAATGCATATTTATCTTAAAATAAGTTTTTATTCCAATAATTTTTCTTTTAGATAATTATTGAACTATTGAATTAATTATATTTTAAGGTTTACCAGACTCACAATAGTGTATGGGAGTATCAGTCTCCTTGTTTTTTGTATTTTGCAATTCAATCATTTTCCTACTCAAATTGATGATGGGCTGTCCCAATACCACTGCCAGTGAATTGATGCTACCATGCTGGCATAACTATCCTTGACTTCTCTGAAAGCATCACATCCCAAAATGAAATGATTTTCACATTCCACTACCCCAAAAGTGAAAAAAGTACACACCTTTTCTTCCCAATCTTCTTTAGGTCTCTTCCATGGTCCCTTTTCATGTCAAAGTTGATGTGAGTTACTTCTTAATCAAGAAATAATAATATTTTCTCTCCACTAAATGGTAGCTCCAATGTACTCTTTTTGTTGGAGATCATAAGTGGGGTCCAATTTTTGAACATAGTACCTCTTCTTCCTACCCAACTCTTTTCACCATATACCCTTATTAAACTTCTCGATAACAAAATTCTTTAACTCCTTGCTATTTGTGGTACATGCATTGATGTAAATATTTCATTTTTAGCATTTTATTTCTTTCGCTAGGCCATATACCTCCTCGCATTCGCTCAATTATTTTTAGATACACAAGGACCTTTGTATCATGTGGTTCCTTTGTGATAATAAAGTGGTATGTATCATGAGATTTTCGGTTCAAATATGCCCATTTTAACCATGTTTTCATAGGGGAATATGTGTACACCAATAGTGGTATGTATCATGAGATAATAGGTTCAAATATCCCCAATTTATCCATGTTTGCATAGGGGCATATGTATGCACCTATAAATTATAATAGACGCATGTAAGGTGAGAAAGAAACCTACATAGTTTTTGGTTGTGTCTCACGGAAGTAATGTTTTGTGGTGCAAGTTTGTGTCATGCAAGTCGAAAATCAACTTATATGTCATGTGAGTACAAACAGTTAATTAGTGATTTGTTTCAAGAGAATATAAAACTAACTTATTCATTTTGTGTCAGTGAAATATGCCCAATTATCTAATATTTAATCTATATATCTACTCTAATTTAATAATTTAAATTAAACAAACCACTCCTATTAAAATGAAAGATCATAAATATACCTAATAAATAATTAACTATATTCTACAACTTTACTGCTCGATTTTAAATAGATATAACAAATTAATTTAAAAAAAACAATATATAATTAATAATTGTTTCAATATAAATAAATATATTGAAAAAAATAAAATAAATAAAAATAAAAATAAAAATAAATAATCAACGTGCATATATTTTCGCTTCTATTTTCGTTGCTCTTTGCATTTGTTTTCCAACCACTTTATGAAAGGCAAAATATTATTAAAGACATTTCTAAAAGGAAAATTTTAGAACATAAATCAAGAATGGATGTAAAAAACTAAAACTTGTGACAATCAAGAATGGATGTAAAGAATGGAGTTAATAAAAATTTAACTCATGTTCATGTGACACATGTTTCTATGACATTTTTTTTAATTAATAAAATTAATTCAAAGGAAGGAAAGTGAATAACTACTTTTGAGATAAATTTGAACATTTGATGAGTAACTATTACTAAGAATACTCTAAGATATTCCATGGAGCATAAATATCTACCATCCACTTCATAATTAGTGATCATTAAATTAAAATTCTAGAATTCTTATTATAGAATAAAGTCCCTATTTCTATAATTTTTCTTTTTAGTTAATTATTGAATTATTGAGTCAATTATATTTTAACGTCCACCAGAATAACAATAGTGTATGAGAGACAATAGTGTATGAGAGTACCCGTCTCCTCATTTTAACATGCCCCTCACTGAATTGATGCTACCATGCTGCCATAACTATCCTTGACTTTTCTAAAAGAATCACATCCCAAAATTAAATGATTTTCAGATTCCACTACCCCAAAAGTGAAAAAAATACACACCTTTTCTTCCCAAGCTTCCTTAGGTCTCTTGAATGGTCCCTTTTCATGGCAAATTTGACGTAAGTTACTTATTAATTAAGTAGTAATAATATTTTATCTCCAGCAAATTCTAGCTCCAATGTACTCTTTTTGTTGGAGATCACAAGTGGGGTTATTCAGTGAACATAGTACTTCTTCTTTGTACCCAACTCTTTTCACCATATACCCTTACTAAACTTCTCCATAACAAAATTCTTTAACTCGTTGCTATTTGTGGTACATGCATTGAGGTAAATATTCCATTTTTCACATTTTATTTCTTTCACTCGGCCATCTACCTCCTCCCATTTGCACAATTCTTTTTAGATACAAAATGATAATTGTATATTGTGCATCACTGTGATAATAAAGTGTTATATATCGTGATATTGTAGGCTCAAATACCACAAATTTACCCATGTTTGCATACAGGCATATGTATACACCTATAAGTTATAGTGAATGCATGTAAGGTGAGAAAGAAACCTACGTAGTTGTTGATTGTGTCTCATGCAAGTAATGTTGTTTGATGCAAGTTTGTGTCATGCAAATCCAAAATCAACTTATGTGTCATGTGAGTACACAACTAGTGAAATTAGTGATTTGTTTCAAGAGACTATAAAACTAACTTATTTATTTTGTGTCACTTAAATATGCCTAATTATCTAATATCTAATCTATATATGTACTCTAATTTAATAACTTAAATTAAACAAACCACGGCTATTAATATTAAAAACCATAAATATAACTAATAAATAATTAACTATATTCTACCACTTTACTACTCTATTTTAAATAGATATAACAAATTAAATTAAAAAAACAATATAAAATTAATCATTATTTTAAAATAAATAATATATATCATTAAAAAGAAATCAACTATAATTAAATTAAAAAAATATATATATAATAAATCATTATTTTAATATAAATAAATATATAACATAAAAAAATCAACTATAGATATATTTTCACTTAGTTAAACAATATATAATAAATAATTATTTTAATATAAATAAATATATAACACACAAAAATCAACTATAAATATATTTTCTCCTAATAATTGTTTTTATATAAATAAATATATATAAAAAATCAAGATAGATATATTTTCGCTCCTCTTTGCATTTGTTTTCCAACAACATTATGAAAACCAAAATCTTATTACAGACTTTGCTAAAAGGAAATTTTTATAAAGTAAATCACGAATGGATGTAAATAACTAAAAATCCCCATAGGAAAAAGCCGCAGTGTAACAAATTTTAAAATTTTTTAATATAAAACAAATAATTTACTATTGCATTGTGGGTCCTTAAACCCCTAATCCAAAAAGCGCGGCCCCTCAAGAATCGTCAAGAAACTTGGTTTACTTTAATAAATAAAAATATATATATATATATATGAAATATTAAATTATAAAATCCATAATCCATTGGAAACAGAGGCCGAAAACTTGTCAAAATCTCAGAGAAGTGCATATGGAAGACTTGATTTCAGTTCATGGATAACCGCGGGGAATTTCTCATTTCGGACCACACTCTAAGGGAGATCAACCTTCGTAACCATGATTCATTGGTTCCCTTCCTTATCATCTGGAGAAAGACTTTAACTTCGACATCCAACTTTTAACGAGCTGCAAAACAAACTCAGTTTAACTAGTTTTAACTCAGTGATGAGATAGCTAGATGTCCAGTGAATTAAATTAGATTTCATTCACAAGTAGTAATCAATCACATAACTGACGAGTCACTTTTAATATAGTGATCAATCACATAACTGATGAGTCACTTCTAATAGATGCATGCATGCCAGTTGTTATGAAAACCTAGTTGAGACAGAGGTTAAACTGAACATAACTATCAGTTGTATTATAAGAAAACTTATTTGAGCACAATTATAAAGTCATGGGAAGCCCATGATGGATTGCGCAATCAAGTAAGGTTGATTATCTTATTTAATAGGGATTAATTGCTTAGGGACTGTGTGAGCAAGGCTGGGCTAAGGAGGGGTTGAGAATTGGCTAACTGTTTGTCAATTTTTCCTGAGAATTGCTAATCGATTTTGAGCGGGATTAGAGTGAAATAGTGAGGAGAGTGCATGATTTTATCAGTGTTAGAAAGCATTGTATTGTTTCATGATTCTTTGAATTTGTACAATATATGATAGAGGGGTTTTGAGCAGGTTCTTTCCCGAAGATACATCTTGTGTTGTATGATTGATAATTTATTTCTCTTACTTACATGTGATTGAGCGATCGTATTATATTCCACAAATATAGTAGAAAGATTCAGTATCTTGTTTTAGTACATCACAATATTGGATGTTACATTAAGAAACTTTTTATATGATATTTTAAATTTATATGTATATTTCACTCATATACTAGGGAATAGTATAAATTAAATGACAAATAAATATGGATAGGCATCAAAATAATTTTTTCCTCATGATACATCTTACAATACCAATATTTAAAGAATTAATAAAATTAGCAAAATTATAATTTTATTTTAAATTATTATACCAAACCTTGAAAGGGATCCAATTTCTTTCCTTATTAAAATATTTCCATCTCAAGAGATTTGATGCCTCTCAATGCTTGCTAGATATGGAGTTAAGATAGATGTAGGTTGATTTAATTCCCCCATTTAAATAATACATCTTCCACATGAATAAGATGGGTTCTCATAAACCTAGAGCCAAAAAATAACCAATAACTTGACCAAGTCAAGTTTACCTTAACTATTCAACAAAAATTAATAATAAAAAAATAATAATGTAGAATATTTATTTTAAAATAGGATTATTTTTTTTATTTTATTTTGGTGGATCTAAAATGTTTACATTACATTAATGTCTTTATTTTTATTTTTATGCATTTTAACCGAGTCAAAATGTTTACAAGACAATACATTGCAATACCTGTTGCATACTAGGTTGGGGAGCATCCCTTGAAGCAGTTATATATATATATATATAACTAGATTCTTTACCATGAGGAATAATCTCCACTTTATTATAGAGATTGTTAACTTGCAAATAGGTTTTGATACAGTACCATGGGCCAATACTATAGCTTACTAATACCACATTCTCAAAAAACTTTAACTCATGTTCATGTGACACATGCTCCTATGAAATATTTTTTAATTAATAAAATTAATTCAAAAGAAAGAAAGTGAATAACTACTTTTGAGATAAATCCCAACTTTTGATGAGTAACTATTACTAAGAATACTCTAGGATATTCCATGGAGCTTAAATATCTACCATCCACTTCATAATTATTGATAGTTAAATTAAAATTCTAGAATTCTTATTACAGAATGAAAGTCCCTATTGCTATAATTTTTCTTTTTAGATAATTATTGAATTAATGAATTAATTATATTTTAATGTCCACCAGACTAACAATAGTGTACGGGAGTACCAGTCTCCTTGTTTTTTTTCTTCTGCAATTCAATCCTTTTCATACTCAAATTGATGATGGGCTGTCCCAACCTTCTAACAAGCCCCTCTCTCAAAAGACAATACCATCACATCCCAAAATGAAATGATTTTAAGATTCCACTACCCCAAAAGTGAAAAAAGTACACACCTTTTCTTCCTAGGCTTCTTTACGTCTCTTCCATGGTCCCTTTTCATGTCAAAGTTGATGTGAGTTACTTATTAATCAAGCAATAATAATAATTTCTCTCCACTAAATGCCTGCTCCAACGTACTCTTTTTGTTGGAGATTACAAGTGGGGTTGAATTCGTGAACATAGTACTTCTTCTTCCTACCCAAGTCTTTTCACAATTTACCCATATTGAACTTCTCCATAACAAAATTCTTTAACTCCTTACTATTTGTAGTACATGCATTGATGTAAATATTCCATTTTTCCCATTTTATTTCTTTCTCTTGGTCATCTACCTCCTCCTATTCACTTAATTATTTTTAGATACACAAGGATAATTGTATATTGTGCATCACTTTGATAATAAAGCGGTATGTATCACGATATTCCAGGTTCAAATATCCCCAATTTACCCATGTTTGCATAGGGGCATATGTATACACCTATAAATTATAGTGGACGCATGTAAGGTGAGAAAGAAACCTACGTAGTTGTTGGTTGTGTCTCATGCCAGTAATGTTTTGTGGTGCAAGTTTGTGTCATGCAAGTCTAAAATCAACTTATATATCATGTGAGTACAAAACTAGTTAAATTAGTGACTTGTTTCAAGAGAATATAAAACTAACTTATTCATTTTGTGTGAGTTAAATATGCCCAATTATCTAATATTTAATCTATATATCTTCTCTAATTTAATAATTCAAATTAAACAACCCACTCCTATTAAAATTAAAGATCATAAATATACCTAATAAATAATTAACTATATTCTACAACTTTACTACTCTATTTTAAATAGATATAACAAATTAAATTAAAAAAAACAATATATAATTAATAATTGTTTCAATATAAATAAATATATAACTTTAAAAAAATCAATATGGATATATTTTCGCTTCTCTTTTCGCTGCTCTTTGCATTCGTTTTCCAACCACATTATGAAAGTCAAAATCTTAACCCCATTATGAAAGTCAAAATCTTATTACAGACATTGCTAAAAGGAAAATTTTAGAACGTAAATCAAGAATGTAAAAAACTAAAACTCCCGATAGGAAAAAGCAGTCGTGTAACAAATTTCTAAATTTCTTAATGTAAAACAAATAATTTACTATTGCATTGTGGGTTCTTAAACCCCTAGTCCAAAAAGCACCCCGGTCAAGAACCGTTATAGAAACCTGGTTTGCATATTTACTTGGCTAAATTATAAAAACTATAATCCTAATTCGAAAAAAAACAACCGTTATGAATCACAAGTTGTGTTTATCAAGTTCAACAATTTCACTCTTCCATCATTGAATGTCATGAAAATATATCCGTTGATATATCCGTTGAATAGGAGAAAATATATCTGTTCATTGGCTTCTCTTTCTTTTTCTTCAATTCAATCTTTTTTGCTTTCACCAATTTCTTCCTCCGCCTCCCAGACCGTTTGTTTTTCTCTCTCGTTTCTTGTATTTGCTGAGTCCCGTGTTCTATTCTTTGTGTTATTTCTGTATGTGCATGTATTTTTGTTCGGGTTTGTATTCCTGTTTGATATTTAATAGGTGGTGGAGGCAAGGGTTTTAAGAGAGACAGAAGCATCGGATCACACTACACTTATTCACATATTGGTCTTTCTCCACAGAAGCAGATTATAATGGTAATATTTTGTAGTCTTTGTTTTTTTAAATATTTTGTTTTGAAATCTTTTTTCCACAACGAACAAGGGATATTTTTTTATTAATCTTGATTAAAAACAATTGTGTTATATCTCATATCAATTTGCAATGTGAATTCTAACCTGGTGTATATGTTTGTTAATATCCCAGCTCCAGGTCCATTCAAGAGTGTTGAGATAGATATATAATGCAAAGAGCAGTATTCAGATAAATAATGGCAGAGGAGTAGTTAGACACAAAATTCACGTACGTAACCTTCACGTAACCTATATTAATTTTTAAATGGAAAAGAAAAAAGAGATACCCAACCTGGGCATATATTTTCATGTGTTTATTGAATCCCATTTAGAATTTGAGCTAGAAATTGGATTGTGGTTAATATGTCTTCGATTGCGGTTAATATGTCTTCAAAAATAGGTTAATATGTCTTCGATTGCGGTTATTGAATCCCATTTAGAATTTGAGCTAGATATTGGATTGTGGTTAATATGTCTTCAAAAATAGGTTAATATGTCTTCGATTGCGGTTAAATGTCTTCAAAAATAGAGGCATATGTCTTTGTAATCTTTTCTTTTCATAATTTATATGTTTTTTTTGGGTAAGTTTCAACAGTTACGTCTAAAAAAAAGCTTAAAAAAGATAAACATGAAACTCTCTCTGATGTTTCTTATTTGTGGTTGGAAGAATATAAAGAAACAAATAGCGGAAACGATAGTAGACGTTTGGACTAATAAATTTAAATTTCGGCCTCCCTCATTCATCTTTTCTCAGGTATCACCACAAATTTATTCGCATGCAGACTCGTCCATTAGTTTATAGCTCAAATTATTCACATACGAACTTGCCCTATTCACATGCGAACTTTCCCAGAGGTTTTGTTTTCAGAATCTACCCAAAATATTTCACATACGAACTTTCCCAGAGGTTTTGTTTTCAGAATCTACCCTAAATCTTTCACATACGAACTTGCCCTGAGATTTTGTTTTCAGAATCTACCCCCAAATCTTTCACATACGAACTTGCCTAGAGGTTTTCCTTTTCAGAATCTACCCGATGCACTTACAATTATTTCAGTGATCGAATAGTTGTTTAGGGAATAATTTGATGCTTATTGGGTCGAAATTCTAAACCATGCAACCCTCCTCTTCCTTGGACAATCCAATTGTTTAGATCCTTGATTGTACTCGGAATACCCTAATAGTATTCAATACGGCCTTACGCATTAGTAGCGCAGGAAATAAGGTTTTGCTTACACAATCTGCCCCAAATATTTTGCGCTTATGGGGTTTCGAGTTGTGGTCTAGTCATACGTTCATACTTTTGTAAAAAGAAAGTCTAATACTTCTGAACTAGTAGTTTCCATATCGATTGTCTAAACTAGTTATCCAGATATTAAAAAGTCAATATTAATTTTGAACATATTAATTTATATTCGATTCCATGTCTATAAATAGATATGATGAATACACTTTTATATAATGTAATATTCCTTCTATATATAAATTTATATTATAAAATTTATATTATAAAATTTTTTCATCAAAGGTTATACAATAAGTACATGATTATATAGTTGAGTAATAATTAAGGTTTTGAAAAAAAAATTATAATTATATGATTGAATAATAATTAGTTTCTTTAAGAGATGATTTATGTATATACTCAGTCATAGAGATGTAGTTTATATTATAAAGAAATATTATACTTTGTAAATAAAAAGAATTGATTTTTTTTAAGATCAATGCTTTTTTATCTCTTTTTATATATTTAAATAATTGACTTTCTTGTTTATAAATCATGGATGGATTATTTATAATTATATTTATATATAATTAAAATTAATATAAAATTCAGTAATGAATATTTCTTATTATTGTATTCTAAAATTTAAATAATCATTTATTTATTATATTTGAATATGTGATGTAGAGTGTGGTTTTATTTTACTTTATTTATTATGTTATGTTGTTGAATTTATGTTATTGATGTTATTAATAGTAGAAGAGAAATAAAGGGATTGAGAGAGGAGGAAAGAGGTGTGAAAGAGGAGGAGGTAGAGGCATCTGCGGAGGAGAAGGACATTTATAGGAGGAAGTGGAGGAGGAGGAGGTTGAGGTGTGTGGAGAGGGAGTAGGGGGAGGTGGGGAGGATGAGGATGAGGTGGAAGGTAGGGTGGGGCAGAGATCGAGAGGAGGATGCAGAGGAGAGGGGAGGGGAAATGAATCAGGAGGAGGTGGGGGGGGAGGGGAATGAGGAGAAGAGAGGGAGAGGGTGGATTTTGAGAGTGACAAGGGGAGATGGTGGAGGAGAGGGAGACATGGAGATGGGGAGGAGGATGAGGAGGAGAGGGGAGGGGAGACGAATTAGGAGGAGGTTGGTGGGAGTTATGAGGAGAGGAGAGGGAGAGGGTGGATTGGGACAGTGAGGTGCGGGGGCGAGGGGGGGGGAGAGGATGGGTGGGTAGAGGGAGGAGGAGGAGGGGAGAGGGAGAGGGAGGAGGGGTAGTATAAGGGGAAAATGAGGAGGGAGAGGATGGACGGGGAGAGGGAGGAGTAAGGGGGAGGGGGTTGTATATGGGGAAGAGTAGGAAGGGGGATGGGAGAAGAGAGGGAGAGGATATATGGGGAGAGGGAGGAGGAGGGAAGAGGAGGAGAGGGAGGAGGAGAGGGAGGAAGAGGAGGAGGAGGAGGAGGAGGAGGAGGAGGTTGGGGGTGGTATATGGGGAAGAGAAAAAAGGGGATAGGGGAGAGGAGAGGGAGAGGATGGATGTGGAAAGGGAGGAGGGGGAAGAGGGAGGAAGTGGTATGGGTCCAGAGGTGGAGTAGGGGGGAAGAGCAAGAGCGGGGAGGGGAGAGGAGAGGGAGAGGATGGAGGGGGGGAGAGGGAGGATGGTGGGGAGAGGGGAGAGGGGGGAGGAGGAGGAGGATGAGGAGGTTGGGGGTGGTATATGGGGAAGAGCAAGAGGGGGATAGGGGAGAGGAGAGGGAGATGATGGATGTGGAAAGGGAGGAGGAGGAGGAGGAGGAGGAGGGGGGAGAGGGAGGAAGCGGTAGGGGCGCAAAGGTGGAGGAGGGGGGAAGAGCAAGAGTGGGGAGGGGAGAGAAGCGGGAGAGGATGGAGGGGGGAGGAGGGAGGAAGTGGGGGCGAGGGGAGATGGAGGAGAGGGAGAGAGGGGGAATAGGAGGAGGTTGAGGGTGGTATATGGGGAAGAGGAGGGGGAGGGCAGGGGAGAAGAGAGGGAGGAAGAGGCGGAGGGGAGGGGAGGAGGAGGGGGAGGCAGAGAGGGAGGAGGGGAGGTGGGGTGGTATAAGGAGGTTGGAGGTGGTATAAGTGGAAAAGGAGAAGGGGATGAGGGGAGAGGAGAGGGGCAAGGGGATAGGGGAGGTGTAGGAGAGGGAGATGATGGATGGGGAGAGGGAGGACGAGGGGAAAGGGGGAGGGGGAGGAGGAGGAAGGGGGGGGGAGGTTGAGGAGGAGGGGGGAAGCAAAGGAGGGGGGGAGGGGAGAGGAGAGGGAGAGGATGGGGGAGCAGGTGAGAGAAGGAGGAAGGGGAGGGAAGAGGAGGAGGAAGGGGGAGAGGTAGGAGAAGGAGGAGGAGGTTGGGGGTGATATAAGGGGAAAAGGAGGAGGCGAGGGGGGAGGGGGAGGCAGAGTGCGAGAGGGGAGTTGGGTGGTAGGGAGGTTGAGGAGGAGGGGGGGAAGAGTAGGAGGGGGGTAGGGGAGAGGAGAGGGAGAGGATCGAGGAGGGGGATAGGGAAGAGGAGAGGGAGAGGATCGAGGAGGGGGATAGGGAAGAGGAGGGGGGAGGAGGAAGAGGGAAGAGGAGGGGGAAGGAGGAGAGAGGGAGGAAATGGGGGGGGGCGGGAGAGGAGGAGGAGAAGGTCCTGTTTGTAAATTATTTTTTGCATTTTTAATTTTGAAAGTGATGTGCTTTCCATCACTTTTTTGAGCAATAATGATATTCTTGTTAGCCTTGTTTTTATAAGTCGTGTGTTGTATTTTTTTGATGTAAAAGTGATGAGGTGTTTCCATCACTTCGAAATGCAACGAAGATGGTGTTGCACTTGTTTTATGAGTCCTTTGATGCATTTCTTTCATGTAAAAGTGATGAGGTGTTTACCATCACTTTGAAATGTGACATTGAAGTCTTGTTCAGTAAAGGTAGCTCAGGTATGATTCTCTTTTGATGCAAACTTGACCACTGAGTACATCTTATAAGCTCGTGGCAAGTATGGGAATATTTGGGTCATAGATTGGTCAATTTGAGCATGTGTTTGCATGGGATGGTACAACAGGTTTTCAAGAGATGTAGGTGTTAGTTCATCACTTATGGCTCTGAAGGACACAGGTGAAGGAGAAGGAAGGGTGACTTTTCCAGACGCTTGTGGTGCAGTAGTACACATCAATGCAGATTATTTTGATGCTTTTAGAGGACCAAAAGCTCCTTAGTGGGGAGGATTGATCCAGGTGGCTCTAGAGACACATGCAGGACAAAAAGTGCTCAAAACGCAAAGTGTTTGGATTTCTCTCGAACCAGGTTCAGGTTGAAGAGCTTGTCGCCCTAATCGCAATGGTGTGAATGGTTCCTCAAATCGAGCTCGTATGCGAAGGATAGGAGTGGTAAAAGTTTTGGTTTGACTTGAATGACTGGGCAGGTTAAGGAGGACACCAATTTGACCTTTCCTGCACATCAGATTCTGGCAAGCTCAGGATAGATTTTAGGAAAATTTGTGGGATGATTAATTTCACTCCTATGGTCAAAATCATAATTTTCAAAAAATTATAATTTTTTTTTAATTACAACAAAATATTAATTAAAAAAAGGGGGTGGCAAGACACCACCCCTGGCACTCCACCCGACTAACTATAACATATTTTAAAAATATATATTGGAAGATACAACGAGTTGTGACCCCTGCCGGACCCACAAAAACCAACATATATTACAAACATGTTTCATATAACGGCCACCATAAAACATAGTTGCGGTGGGTGTCGAACCAGCTTGACTTAATAGCTGGCTGGTCCACCGACAGAATCACAAATAACCTCCACTCCATGCTATAGCATGTGATAGCTCCAATGTAATGTGGGTGGTGCGGGTGTCAGTTCCATCGCGAACCCGACCACTACCAAATTGTTGCTACGATTACCATACAGAGCCAACTCCGCTGGCGAGAGTTAAGGGGCGGGCCGCCCAATGCGGGTCCAACACCCTCCACTTTGGTTAAAAAATATGTATGTGGTTTTTAAAAAATACATGGCACGATATTACTCCTTTTTAGGAGGGGTCAGGATTTGATCACCCGACCTTCTCCCTCCTAAAATGGATCCAAACCAGCTCGTCTAAACAGGTTTTTTTAAAACTCCACCCAAGAAATATACTTAAACCCAACATTTACATGGTGCACCCAAGCTAGACCAGAGCAGGAGTGCCCATGTATATCGAGGACATTTGCAGGTGGAAACATGAGCGTGGAGTAGTAATTATGCAGGTGGAACCATAAGCCTTGAAATTTTCCCGGGAAGGTAATTTTTCTCCATGTCGAAATATAGTCAAGTTTATAGTCATTTTTCACGGTTTTTTGTACGGAATGAAATGGAGATGTCATATTTTCCTTTTGAGTTGTTAATTTCCAATCCACCCATGGAGAAACTACGTGGAGGAACCTAATGGGAATCTAAAAGATTCCATTTTGCCCCAGATCTTCACTTTCTTAGAATTCAGCAAATCAACAGTCATTTTTTCACTATTCGACATCACAACGCTGATGATATATTCAAAATTTTCATCTATGATTTAAAATTTTCGGTCACTTTTTGAAGTGAATTTGCAGGTGTCAGTTTTCAAGGAGTGAGAAGTAAATTTCACACCTTTCGACGCCACTATCATTATGGTGTTTTCAAATCTAGCAGCAGTAGCAACCATTCTTCAGTCATCTTCAATGTGAGCTATATGATGTGATTCTTTCATGTACTTATTTTTTCCAAGATGCTTACTGCTGTAAAAATCCCTGTTGATGTATGAGTCATGGGATGTTGTCTTGTTTTTTTTTTTTATTGATGTCCTTTCTATCATGGACTTGTATTATTTTTTAGATCCCTTTTATGCCATGTTAGAGGGATACTCCCTGCCACACATATGTCATTGAGATCCCTTGTTTTAGATGTTGGCGGGATATTCAGAGTCTTTATGCTTGAGAAATCATTATACGGATAAGAGTCCTTCTTATGCATGAGAGATTTGCAATGGAAAATCTTGTAGAGAGGTCTATCCACTCTTGCGTGAGGTCATTTTCCTTGTATGTTATAAAAACACATACATGTACATCTTCTACTTAGAACACTTAGTGCAGTGGCCTACACCATCGTGATACTGAGGCCCCGAGATGTAGTCCCTCCTACATGAAATTCGTTATCAGACGACATCTTCTTATGATTGTTTATCTTGACATATTACGTTTCTCTTCTTTACAACATGAAATTGTTAATTTAAGTTCATTAATGCCTCAATGAATGAAATTCTAATTTATCGTCCGAAGTAAAAGGTCTTGGTTAAGGGTATCAAGAATTTACCCTGAATCAAGAAGGGGAGGTGGCCCATTAAAACTTGAACTCGAATCCAACAAATCTCACAGCTGTCACAATATTAAATTGCCAGGACATGACAACAAGACTTTGGTACACACAGTATTCGAGACATTTATGAAATGTGATGACCTTCTGCCGACGCAAACCATAGGCTTAATTAATGGTTATGTTTTTGTGAGTTTTCAGAAGGGTAAAATTTAATATGTGTTGGTTTACATATAAAACTAAGACTTCTGTTTAAGATTAGTAAGCATGCCATAGAAGATTAAAATTTGAAGTGTTGACATTAATGCCAACAGAATAATAGACTACTACAGTAACAACAACACTAGACCGACATAATGTTAAGTATTGTGTAGAAGGTTCAGGAGGAAATGGTTCGAGTAAGAAGTGACAATGAATGTCTGATGCAAGAATAAGAAAGGATATTGAAGAGCATTTCCGACAAGTAGAATGAAGGGGTGTTACAACCCAGTCCCGGTAGGGATATGAAAGAATAGAATGAACGAGAAACCAAGGACCAAACCACGGACAGAATCGACAGGATACCTTCATAGCGAATCAACAAGAATACGAACTATAATGAGGCAATTTCTGGTAATGTGTTAGATCAACAGCAAATTAAGAAGAAAAAAAGTGGAGCTACATGGTGGGTTTTGAAAAATAAAACCACCTACATTCGACAAAGAAGCTAATAAGGTGGAAGAGGCCTGGTTGATAAATATGAATAATTAATTTCAAGTATATGATTATAGAAGCAACCTTAAAGCCAAACTGACCATTTACCAGTTGAGATACAAAGCCACTCTATAGTGGGAGGAGGTAAAGAATGTTCGTAGCATTGAAGATGAATATGTGACATGGGATTCATTCCAACAATACTTTAAAGAAAAATATTTAAAAAAAAAATTCTATGACAAAAAATCTAGATAAATTCGTGGTTTGAAGCTGGGTCAGATGACTATGGACGAGTATATTACCAAGTATATTACCAAGTTCAAATGTTCCTAAGTACTTTTCCAACCCTCATGAAGGAATAGATTGAATTCATAAATCCTAGGACCATGGAAGAAGAAATTCGAAAGGCGAGAATGTTCTACCAACAGTCCAAGGAAAAAGGGGAAGTGGGAAAAATTTGGCAGCCAAGAAAAGGACAGAAAAATACTTCAAATTCCAAGGGTGCCATAAGTAACAATTTGAAAAATTCTGCGTGAAGTTCTGTATGCCTAAACAAGGAAAAATTTCCAAACCACCCTTGCAGTGTTGGAGGTGTGGTGAGGCGCATTATTACCAAAATTTTCCTTAGTGGGGGGGAAGTGAAATAGTTACTAATATTTAGGAAGCTTCTACAGTTGGAGATGTAGCTCGAAATATACCTTGAATCAACGTAGCATTGGAAGATCATCAGGCAGATTATGAGCCAACGATGATAGAGTTAGAAGGTAAGCTACTTTCCTAGTCTGTTTCTATTTTGGTTGACCCAGGTTCAATTTAATTTATGTAAAATACAAAATAGTAGAATTATATAAATTATAAGGTTAGAAATTAAGAAATCCTTGGTTGGCACAACTAGCCACAAGAGCAAGAAAAAAATTAAGTGCCAAAATTCTAAACTGTACTTTGGAAATTGGAGACCAGCAGCTGAACATGGATCTGAAGATACTTCCATTAGGATCATATGATGTTTTTTTGTGTATGGATGGGCTAGAAAAGCATTGGACTTTGGTGACTGTAAAGAAAATATTATTTACTACATAATGCAAGATGGAATGCACAAAGAGATTCAGGGAACTAGGAAAACACTACAGCTATGTCCTATTACAACATTTGAAATGAATAAGTGTATGAGGAAGGGATGTCATATTTATGCTATTTAGGTGGGATATTCCAATTCCAAGGAGAAGTCCCCTATGATGGAGAACATACCAGTGGTACAAGACTTTATGGATGTATTTCCATAAAACATACTGGATTACCCCCAAGAAGAGATATTCACCTCACCATTGAGTTAATTCTAGGAGCATCACCAGTTTCAAGAGCTCCTTTTAGAATGAGTGTTTCAGAGATCACTGAACTAAAAATGCAATTGCAATAGCTACTAGTAAAAGGATTCATTCGTCCGATTTTATCCCCTTTGGGAGCACCAGTGCTATTCGTAAAGAAAAAGGATGGAGCCATGAAAATGTGCATGGATTGTAGACAAATCAATAAATTGATAGTCAAAAATAAATATCCTTTACCTCAAATTGATGACCTGTTTATTCAGGAGAAAGGGGCCATAGCATTCTAAAAAATAGACTTAAGGTCTAGATGCCACCAGATCCAGATTAAGGATGAGGATATCTACAAGACTCCTTTCCATACTATTAAGTGTTGTAAGAAGAAGATGTACATGGATGCATTTTTCTGATATATAAGGAAAATTCCCTCATGCAAGAGTGGCTAGACCTCTCTACGAGATTTTCCATTGCAGAACTCTCATGCATAAGAATGACTCCTATCATTATGATAATCGCTCATGCATAAAGACTGTGAGTATCCCACCACGATGTCAAACAATGATCTTAATGACATATGTGTGACACAGGGTATCCCGCCAACATGGCATAAAAATGAATCTAAAAAGTAATACAAGTCGATGAAAAAGAGTACATCAACAAAAAAATAAAACAAGACAAGATCCCACGACTCATATATCAATAGAGATATGTACAACACTAAGGACAAAGAAGTACATGAAAGCATCACATCATATACCTCATGTTGAAGATGACTGAAGAATGGTTGTTGCTGCTACTACATCTAAAAACACCATCGTCATCATGGCAAATAGATATTTATGAACTCTCCAAGGAAGAGGAATGATGGGGACACTTCGCCATCGTTCCATGGTGATGCATGTTGGAGTGAAAAAGATGAGGCGAGCCCCCATCAACATGATCACACCAGAGACTGCCATAGAAGGTATAATGAGTGTTATTATTCCAGAGTGCATTTTGATTATAAAAATGTTGATAAACACCATTGTAAATCATGGAATCACAAAGCGTGTTATTTTTTTGGTTCAAAGAATGAGGCGTTAAAAAATACCTTTCGCACCGATTGTGACTGAAGTGGCCATCAAAGAGCCACATGTGGAGACTCCATCCAGAGTAGCACCTTAAGGACGAAGCGCCCATGCAGACCCCAGTCGAAAGAGATGATCGACAAGAAAGTTTGCCACAACGAAATGATCCACTCACTTTGATAAGTGAGAGATGGTTCTTGTAGATGTTTTTTCTAGAGATGTTAGCTTGTCATGGTCATGTTTGTAAATTATTTGTTGCATTTTTAATTTTGAAAGTGATGTGCTTTCCATCACTTGTTTGAGCGACGATGATATTTTTTTTGGCCTTGTTTTTATAAGTTGTGTGTTGTATTTTTTTCATGTAAAAGTGATGAGGTGTTACCATCACTTCGAAATGCGACAAAGATGTTGTTGCCCTTGTTTTATGAGTCCTCTGATGTATTTATTTCATGTAAAAGTGATGAGGTGTTTTCCATCACTTTGACATGCGACAATGAAGTCTTGTTTGGTAAAGATAGCTCAGGTATGATTCCCTTTTGATGTAAACTTGAACAATGAGTACATCTTATAAGCTCATGGAAAGTATGGGAATATTTGGATCATAGATTGGTCAATTTGAGCATGTGTTTGCATGAGATTGTACAACAAGTTTTCAGGAGATGTAGGTGTTAGTTCATCACTTATGGCTCTGAAGGACACAGGTGAAGGAGAAGGAAGGGTGACTTTTCTAGATGCTTGTGGTGCAGTAGTACATATGAATGCAGATTATTTTGATGCTTTTAGAGGACCAAAAGCTCCTTAGTGGGGAGGATTGATCTAGGTGGCTTTAGAGACACACGCAGGACAAAAAGTGCTTAAAACTCAAAGAGTTTGGATTGCTCTTGAACCAGGTTCAGGTTGAACAGCTTGTCGCCCTGATCGCAATGGTGTGAATGGTTCGTCAAATCGAGCCCGTATGCAAAGGATAGGAGTGTTCAAAGTTTTTTTTTGACTTTAATGACTAGGCAAGTTAAGGAGGATGCAAATTTGACCTTTCCCTCCCATCAGATTCCAGCAAGTTGAGGCTAGATTCTAGGAAAATTTGTGGGATTATTAATTTCACTCCTACGGTCAAAATCATAATTTTCAAAAAATTATAATTTGTTTTTAATTACAACAAAAAATTAATTAAAAAAAGGGGGTGGCAAGACACCACCCGTGGCACTCCACCCGACTAACTGTAACATATTTTAAAAATATATATTGGAATATCCAACGCGTCGTGAACCCTGTTGGACCCCCAAAAACCAACATATATTACAAACATGTTTCATATAATGGCCACCATAAAACATGGTTCCGGCGGGTGTCGAACCCGCTCGACTTAATAGCTGGCCGGTACACCGAAAAAACCACAAATAACCTCAACTCCATGCTATATCATGTGATAGATCCAATGTAATGTGGGTGGCGCAGGTGCTAGTTCCATCGCGAACCTGACCACTGCCAGATTGTTGCTATGATTACCATACAAAGCCAACTTCGATAGCAGGAGTTAAGGGGTAGCCCGCCCAATACGGGTCCAACATCCTCCACTTTGGTTAAAAAATATGTATGTGGTTTTTAAAAAATACATGGCACAATATTACTCTTTTTTAGGAGGGGTCAGGGTTTGATCACCCGACCTTCTCCCTCCTAACATGGATCCAAACCAACTCATCTAAACGATTTTTTTGAAAACTCCACCCAAGAAAAATACTTAAACCCGGCATTTGCATGGTGTACCCAAGCCAGACCAGAGCACGAGTGCCCATGTGGAACGAGGACATTTTTAGGTGGAACCATAATCATGGAGTAGTAATTATGCAGGTGGAACCATAAGCCTTGAAATTTTCCCGGGAAGGTAATTTTTCTCCATGTCGGAATATAGTCAAGTTTATACTCATTTTTCATGGTTTTCTCTAGGGAATGCTATGGTGAGGTCAGATTTGCCTTTTTTGTTGCATATTTCCAATCCACCAATGGAGAAACTACGTGGAGGAACCTAAGGGGAATCTAAAAGATTCCATTTTGCCCCAGATCTTCACTTTCTCAGAATTCAACAAATGGATAGTCATTTTTTCACTATTCGACATCATAAAGCTGATGGTATATTCAAAATTTTCATCTAAGATTTACATTTTTCGGTCACTTTTTGAAGTGAAGTTGCAGGTGTCAGTTTTCAGGGAGTCAGAAGTCAATTTCACACCTTTCGATGCCACAATCATGATGTGTTTTCAGATCCAGCAGTAGTAGTAACCATTCTTCAGTCATCTTCAATGTGAGCTATATGATGTGATTCTTTCATGTACTTCTTTGTTCAAAGATACTTACTGCTGTACAAATCCCTGTTGATGTATGAGTCATGGGATCTTGTCTTGTTTTGTTTTTTTATTGATCTCCTTTCTGTCATGGACTTGTATTATTTTTTAGATCCCTTTTATTCCATGTTAGAGGGATACTCCCTGCCACACATATGTCATTGAGATCCCTTGTTTTAGATGTTGGCAGGATATTCAGAGTCTTTATGCTTGAGAAATCGTTATACTGATAAGAGTCCTTCTTATTCATGAGAGATTTGCAATGGAAAATCTTGTAGAGAGGTCTATCCACTCTTGCGTGAGGGCATTTTACTTGTATGTTAGAAAAACACATCCATGTACATCTTCTACTTAGAACACTTAGTGCAATGGCCTACACCATCGTGATATTGAGGCCCCGAGATGTAGTCCCTCCTAGACGAAATTCGTTATCAAACGACATCTTCTTATGATTTTTGATCTTGACATATTACATTTCTCTTCTTTACAACATGCAGTTGTTAATTTAAGTTCATTAATGCCTCAATGAATGAAATTCTAATTTATCATCCAAAGTAAAAGGTCTTGGTTAAGGGTATCAAGAATTTACCCTGAATCAAGAAGGGTAGGTGGCCCATTAAAACTTGAACTCGAATCCAACAAATCTCACAGCTGTCACAATATTAAATTGCCAGGACATGACAACAAGACCTTGGTACACACAATATTCGAGACATTTATGAAATGTGATGACCTTCTGTCGACGCAAACCATAGGCTTAATTAATGGTTAGGTTTTTGTGAGTTTTCAGAAGGGTAAAATTTAATATGTGTTGGTTTACATATAAACCTAAGAATTCTATTTAAGATTAGTAAGCATGCCATAGAAGATTAAACTTTGAAGTATTGACATTAATGCAAGAAGTAATTTTTTTTTTATCTTATATGTTACAAGTGCTATCAGAGCAACACTCCCATGTTGGGACCTTAGGGGGCACCTAGCGAGTTAGAATGTGTGTATACCAATGCACAGAAAATAAGTAGTACTACAAGGAATAAATGAAAAGGGTATTGACACAAAAAATACCTCAGAATACCGAGGAACCTACACCTCAAACACAACCATAAATGAATCCTAAAATGTGGATTCAGTTCAGTGTAGATCAACACCAACAGAATAATATTCTACTGCAGTAACAACAACACTAGACTGACATAATGTTAAGTATTGTGTAGAAGTAGCAGGAGGAAATGGTTCGAGTAAGAAGTGACAATGAACGTCTGATGAAAGAATAAGAAAGGATACTTAAGAGCCTTTCCGACAAGTAGAATGAAGGGGTGTTAAAACCCAGTCCCGATAGGGATATGAAAGAATAGAATGAACGAGAAACCAAGGATCAAACCACGGACAGAATCGACAGGATACCTTCATAGCGAATCAACAAGAATAAGAACTATAATGAAGCAATGTCTGGTAATGTGTCAGATCAACAACAAATTAAGAAGAAACAAAGTGGAGCTACATGGTGGGTTTTAAAAAATGAAACCACCTACATTCGATAAAGAAGCTAATAATGTGGCAGAGGCTTGGTTGATAAATATGAATAATTAATTTCAAGTATATGATTATAGAAGCAACCTTAAAGCCAAATTGACCATTTACCAATTGAGATACAAAGCCACTCTATAGTGGGAGGAAGTAAAAATGTTCGCAGCATTGAAGATGAATATGTGACATGGGATTCATTCCAACAATAGTTTAAAGAAAAATATTTAAAAAAACATTTCTCTGACAAAAAATATAGATAAATTCGTGGTTTGAAGCTGGGTCAGATGACTATGGACGATTATATTACCAAGTTCACCTCCATATTAAGATATGTCCCTTATGTCAGAGAGGAAAAGGCTAAGATTCAAAGGTTCCTGAGTACTTTTCAAACCCACATGAAGGAACAAATTGAATTCGTAAATCCTAGGACCATGGACGAAGAAATTTGAAAGGCAAGAATGTGCTACCAACAGTCCAAGGAAAAAGGGGAAGTGGGAAAAATTTGGCAGCCATGAAAAGGAAAAAAAAATATTTCAAAGTTCAAGGGTGCCAGAAGTAACAATTTGAAAAATTATGCGTGAAGTTTTATACGCCTAAACAAGGAAAAATTTCCAAACCACCCCTGTAGTGTTGGAGGTGTGGTGAGGCGCATTATTACCAAAATTTTCCTTAGTGAGGGGGAAGTGAAATAGTTAATAATATTTAGGAAGCTTCTACAGTTGGAGATGTAGCTCGAAATATACCTTTAATAAACGTAGCATTGGAAGATCATCAAGCAGATTATGAGCCAACGATGATAGAGTTGGAAGGTAAGCTACTTTCCTAGTCTATTTCTATTTTGGTTGACCCAGGTTCAATTTAATTTATGTAAACTAGATGCTAGCTCCAACGTACTCCTTTTGTTGGAGATTACAAGTGGGGTTGAATTCGTGAACATAGTACTTCTTCTTCCTACCCAAGTCTTTTCACCATATACCCTTATTGAACTTCTCCATAACAAAATTCTTTAACTCCTTACTATTTGCAGTACATGCATTGATGTAAATATTCCATTTTTCCCATTTTATTTCTTTCTCTCGGTCATCTACCTCCTCCCATTCACTTAATTCTTTTTAAATACACAAGTATAATTGTATATTGTGCATCACTTTGATAATAAAGTGGTATGTATTACGCTATTCCAAGTTCAAATATCCCCAATTTACCCATGTTTGCATAGGGGTATATGTATACACCTATAAATTATAGTGGAGGCATGTAAGGTGAGAAAGAAACCTACATAGTTGTTGGTTGTGTCTCATGCAAGTAGTGTTTTGTGGTGCAAGTTTGTGTCATGCAAGTCGAAAATCAACTTATATATCATGTGAGTACAAAACTAGTTAAATTAGTGATTTGTTTCAAGAGAATATAAAACTAACTTATTCATTTTGTGTCAATTAAATATGCCCAATTATCTAATATTTAATCTATATATCTTCTCTAATTTAATAATTTAAATTAAACAAACCACTCCTATTAAAATTAAAGATCATAAATATACCTAATAAATAATTAACTATATTCTACAACTTTACTACTCTATTTTAAATAGATATAACAAATTAAATTAAAAAAACAATATATAATTAATAATTGTTTCAATATAAATAAATATATAACATAAAAGAAAAAAAATCAACATGGATATATTTTCGCTTCTCTTTTCAGTGCTCTTTGCATTCGTTTTCCAACCACGTTATGAAAGGCAAAATCTTATTACAGACATTGCTAAAAGGGAAATTTTAGAACGTAAATCAAGAATGGATGTAAAAAACTAAAACTCCCGATAGGAAAAAGCAGTCGTGTAACAAATTTCTAAATTTCTTAATGTAAAACAAATAATTTACTATTGCATTGTGGGTCCTTAAACCCCTAGTCCAAAAAGCGCCCCGCTCAAGAACCGTTAAGAAACTTGGTTTGCATGTTTACTTTAATTTACATATATATGAAATATTAATTATAAAAATTGATAAATTATAAAAACTATAATCCATAATGCATATTTATCTTAAAATAAGTCTTTTATTGGCACAATTTCTTTCTTTTTAGATAATTATTGAATTATTGATTTAATTGTTGATTTTATGGTCCACGTGACCCACCATGTAGTGTATGAGTATTAATCTCCTTGTTTTTTGGTCTTTTTGCAGTTCAGTAAATTTTTCCTACTCAAATTGATGATGGGCTATCCCAACCTTCTAACGAGCTCCCTCAACTGAAAAGGCAATACTGCACCTGGGCCACTGAATTGATGCTACCATGTCGCCATAACTATCGCCAGACTTCTCCGCAAAGCATCACATCCCAAAATGAAAATGATTTTCGCATTCCACTACCCCAAAAAGTGGAAAAAAAGTACACACCTTTTTCTTCCAAAGCTTTCTTTAGGCCCTCTTCCATAGTCCCTTTTCATGTCAAAGTTGATGTGAGTGCAAGCACTTAGTCAAAGAAATAATAATATTTTCTCTCCACTAAATGGTAGCCCCAATGTACTCTTTTTGTTGGAGATCATAAGTGGGGTCGAATTTCTTTGAACCTTAGTACCTCTTCTTCCTACCCAACTCTTTTCACCATATACCCATATTAAACTTCTTGATAACAAAATTATTTAACTCCTTGCTATTTGTGGTACATGCATTATTGATGTAAATATGTCATTTTTAGCATTTTTATTTCTTCACGACTCGGCCATCTACTCCTCCCCATTCGCTCAATTATTTATACATAGACAACGATAAATGTATATTTGTGCATCGAGTGTGATAATAAAGTGGTATGTATCATGATAATGCTGGGTTTCGAAATATCGATTTACCCATGTTTGCATAGGGGCATATGTGTACATCTATAGTGGTATGTATCATGAGGATTCTAGGTTCAAATATCCCCAATTTATCCATGTTTGCATTGGGGCATATGTATACACCTATAAATTATAGTGGACGCATGTAAGGTGAGAAATAAACCTACATAGTTGTTGCTTGTGTCTCATGCAAGTAATGTTTTGTGGTGCAAGTTTGTGTCATGCAAGTCGAAAATCAACTTATATGTCATGTGAGTACTGAAACTAGTTAAATTAGTGATTTGTTTCAAGAGAATATAAAACTAACTTATTCATTTTGTGTCAGTCGATTAAACATGCCCAATTATCTAATATGTAATCTATATATCTACTCTAATTTAATAATTTAAATTAAACAAACCACTCTTATTAAAATTAAAGGTCCATAAATATACCTAATAAATAATTAACTATATTCTACAACTTTACTACTCTATTTTAAATAGATATAAAAAATTAAATTAAAAATATATATATAATTAATAATTGTTTCAATATAAATAAATATATAACATAATAATAATAATAATAATAATAATAATAATAATATATATAAATAAACATGGATATATTTTGCGCTTCTTTTTTCGCGCTCTTTGGATTACATATAAGAAAATGGAAGAAGGCTGACACTAGAAAAACAAGCTACTCAGACTAGACGAAATATTGGGTTTCAAACCCAAGTGAATTTTACTAATACTCTAGAAAGAGGAAGAAGTACTTTTTATACTCGGCCCAGATTCACACATGCATACATCGAAAGGTAAGACTCCAACGCTCAATGTGAAGGAAGATTTACGAGAGACCTTGTTGTTTCGGTAACGAACTCACTTCCGCAATAATAAGCCAAATAGTGTAAGCGTTAGCATGATGAAATAAAAATGATAAATACTATACAACTTGAAGGAAAAGTAGAAAAGAAAACGAAAACCCACTTAAATCTAGAAAATACCCTCGCAAGTGATAATTTCCCCGATATTTTCCGAGAGTCGAACCGGAGACAAATGAATAGGCAAAAAATTCCGGAAGATTAAATCACCATAATTAGATTTGCATAAGGTAAGATTCGAATTAGGTAAGCCGAGAGAGAAAGCTAATATTGTAACCAAAAGAAGGGTATTACCCGTGCCGAGTAGAGAGGGTTTGAGCTAGATTGGGACCGCAGCTTGCATTGGCAACAAGTAGGCCGAAAACTTGAACTTGCCAAAATCTCGAGAGAAGTGCATATGGTGGACTCAATTCTGCAGCTCGTGGATATCTCACGCAGAAATTTCTCATTCCAAATGACATCCCAAAGGCGGATCAACCTTCCTAACTCCCGAATTCATTGGTTACACTTTGTTGTCTTATAACAACGACATCCAACGCTTAACCAACTACAAAATAAACTCATCTCATTGGAGAGAGAAAATGAGGGAATCAAGATAGGGTATTTCTAGGATAAAACCAAGTCATTTCCACCAAATGCAACCACCACGAGATCTCCAAGGATCGGACAAAGTGAGCAAAAGGAATGTGGCCCATTAAAGACTTGGAACCCGAGATCCCGATAACGCGGCAGTAAGTTGCGGCATTAAATTTCCAGGGACATGACAGGCCAGACTTTGGTATACACATTATTTGAGACATTTATTAAAATGTGATGAGCTTAATCGATGCAAACCATAGACTTAATTAGTGGTTAGGTTTTGGTGATTTTTCGGAAGGGTAAAATTTAATATGTTCTCATTTACATATAAACTCAGAAACTTATGTTTAAGATTAGTAAGCATGCCATAGAAGATTAAAATTTGAAGTATTAATGCAAGAAGTTTTATCTTGTATGTTATACGTATGTATACACCTATAAGTTATAGTGGAAGAATGTAGGGTGAGAAAGAAAGAAACATAGGTGGTTTTTAATTGTGTCTCATGCAAGTAATGTTGTGTGATGCAAGTTCGTGTTATGCAAGTCCAAATCAACTTAGGTGTCATGTGAATACAAAACTAGTCAAATTAGTGATTTGTTTCAAGAGAATATAAAATTGACTTCTTCATTTTTTGTCACTTAAATATGTCCAAGTATCTAATATTTAATCTATATGTATACTCTAATTTAATAACTTAAATTAAACAAACCATGCCTATTAAAATTAAGGATAATAAATATACCTAATAAATAATTAACTATATTCTACAACTTTACTACTCTATTTTCAATAGACATAACAAATTAAATTACATTATATAATTAATAATTGTTTTAATATAAATAAATATATATAACATATCAACATGGACATATTTTGGCTTCCTCTTTGCATTCAGTTACAATACCATGGGCCAATACCATAGCTATACGATACCACATTCTCCAAAAAAATTTAACTCATGTTCATGTGACACATGTTCCTCGACATTTTTTTTAATTAATAAAATTAATTCAAAGGAAAGAAAGTGAATAACTACTTTTGAGATAAGTCTCAACATTTGATGAGTAACTATTACTAAGAATACTCTAAGATATTCCATGGAGCATAAATATCTACCATCCACTTCATAATTATTGATCATTAAATTAAAATTCTAGAATTCTTATTACGGAATAAAGTCCCTATTGCTATAATTTTTCTTTTTAGATAATTATTGAATTATTGAGTTAATTATATTTTAACGTCCACCGAATAACAATAGTGTATGGGAGTACCCGATTCTCCTCATTTTAACATGCCCCTCCACCGAATTGATGCTACCATCTTGCCATAACTATCCTTGACTTTTTCTAAAAGCATCACATCCCAAAATGAAATGATTTTCAGATTCCACTACCCCAAAAGTGAAAAAAAGTACATACCTCTTCCCAAGCTTCTTTAGCTCTCTTTGATGGTCCTTTTCATGCCGAAGTTGATGTGAGTTACTTCTTAATTAAGCAATAATACTATTTTCTCTCCATGAAATGCTAGCTTCAATGTACTGTTTTTGTTGGAGATTACAAGTGGGGTTCAATTGGTGAACATAATACTTCTTCTTTCTACCCAACTCTTTTCACCATATACCCTTACTAAACTTCTCCATAACAAAATTCTTTAACTCATTGCTATTTGTGGTACATGAATTGAGGTAAATATTCAATCTTTTGCATTTTATTTCTTTGGGCCAGCCATCTACCTCCTCCCATTTCCACAATTCTTTTTAAATACAAAACTATAATTGTATACCCATGTTTTCATATGGGCATATGTATACACCTATAAGTTATAGTGGATGCATGTAAGGTGAGAAAGAAACCTACGTAGTTGTTGATTGTTTCTCATGCAAGTAATGTTGTGTGATGCAAGTTTGTGTCATGCAAGTCCATAATCAACTTATGTGTCACGTGCATACACAACTAGTGAAATTAATAATTTGTTTCAAAAGAATATAAACTAACTTAGTCATTTTGTGTCACTTAAATATGCCAAATTATCTAATATTTAATCTATATATCTACTTTAATTTAATAACTTAAATTAAACAAACCACCCTTATTAAAATTAAAGATCATAAATATACCTAATAAATAGTTAACTATATTGTACAACTTTACTATTCTATTTTAAATAGATATAACAAATTAAATTAAAAAATATATATATAATTAATAATTATTTTAATATAAATAAATATATAACATTAAAAAAATCAATAATAATTAAATAAAAAAAACAATTTGTAATTAATAATTATTTTAATATAAATAAATATATAACATAAAAAAAAATCAACTATAGATATATTTTCGCTTAATAATTGTTCTTATATAAATAAATATATAACATAAAAAAAACTCAACATGGATATATTTTCGCTTCTCTTTTCATTCGTTTTCCAATCACATTATGAAAACCAAAATCTTATTTCAACATGGATATATTTTTTCTTCTCTTTTCATTCGTTTTCCAACCACATTATGAAAACCAAAATCTTATTTCAGACTGGTCTGAAAGAAAATTTTATAAAGTAAAAAATCAAGAATGGATGTAAAATACTAAAAAAAAAAATTATAGTAAATCAAGAATGGATGTTAAAAACTAAAATTCCCGATAGGAAAAAGCAACACTGTATCAAATTTCTAAATTTCTTAATGTAAAACAAATAATTTACTATTGCATTGTGACCCCTAATCCAAAAAGCGCCACGCTCAAGAACCGTTAAGAAACTTGGTTTGCATATTTACTTTAATTTACATATATATGAAATATTAATTATAAAAATCGATAAATTATAAAAACTATAATCCATAATGCATATTTATCTTAAAATAAGTCTTTATTGCAATAATTTTTCTTTTTAGATAATTATTGAACTATTGAATTAATTATATTTTAAGGTTTACCAGACTCACAATAGTGTATGGGAGTATCAGTCTCCTTGTTTTTTGTCTTTTGCAATTCAATCATTTTCCTACTCAAATTGATGATGGGCTGTCCCAACCTGCTAACAAGCCCCTCACTGAAAAGACAATACCACTACCACTGAATTGATGCTACCATGCTGCCATAACTATCCTTGACTTCTGTGAAAGCATGACATCCCAAAATGAAATGATTTTCAGATTCCACTACCCCAAAAGTGAAAAAAGTACACACCTTTTCTTCCCAAGCTTCTTTAGGTCTCTTCCATGGTCCCTTTTCATGTCAAAGTTGATGTGAGTTACTTCTTAATCAAGAAATAATAATATTTTCTCTCCACTAAATGGTAGCTCCAATGTACTCTTTTTGTTGGAGATCATAAGTGGGGTCAAATTTTTGAACATAGAACCTCTTCTTCCTACCCAACTCTTTTCACCATATACCCTTATTAAACTTCTCAATAACAAAATTTTTTAACTCCCTGCTATTTGTGGTACATGCATTGATGTAAATATTTCACTTTTAGCATTTTATTTCTTTCGCTGGGCCATATACCTCCTCCCATTTGCTCAATTCTTTTTAGATACACAACGATAATTGTATATTGTGCATCACTGTGATAATAAAGTGGTATGTATCATGAGATTCTAGGTTCAAATATCCCCAGTTTACCCATGTTTGCATAGGGGCATATGTGTACACCTATAGTGGTATGTATCATGAGATTTTAGGTTCAAATATCTCCAATTTATCCATGTTTGCATAGGGGCGTATGTATACACCTATAAATTATAGTGGACGCATGTAAGGTGAGAAAGAAACCTACATAGTTGTTGGTTGTGTCTCATGCAAGTAATGTTTTGTGGTGCAAGTTTGTGTCATGCAAGTCGAAAATCAACTTATATGTCATGTGAGTACAAAACTAGTTAAATTAGTGATTTGTTTCAAGAGAATATAAAACTAACTTATTCATTTTGTGTCAGCTAAATATGCCCAATTATCTAATATTTAATCTATATATCTACTTTAATTTAATAATTTAAATTAAACAAACCACTCCTATTAAAATTAAAGATCATAAATATACCTAATAAATAATTAACTATATTCTACAACTTTACTACTCTATTTTAAATAGATATAACAAATTAAATTAAAAAAACAATATATAATTAATAATTGTTTCAATATAAATAAATATATAACAATTTAAAAAAAATAAAAATAAAATCAAAATTCATATATTTTGGCTTCTCTTTTCGCTTCTCTTTGCATTTTTTTTCCAGCCACGTTATGAAAGGCAAAATCTTATTATAGAGATTGCTAAAAGGAAAATTTTAGAACATAAATCAAGAATGGATGTAAAAAGATAAAACTCCCGACAATCAAGAATGGATGTGAAGAATGGAATTAATAAAAATTTAACTCATGTTCATGTGACACATGTTTCTATGACATTTTTTTTAATTAATAAAATTAATTCAAAGGAAGGAAAGTGAATAACTACTTTTGAGATAAATCTCAACATTTGATGAGTAAATATTACTAAGAATACTCTAAGATATTCCATGGAGCATAAATATCTACCATCCACTTCATAATTATTGATCATTAAATTAAAATTCTAGAATTCTTATTACAGAATAAAGTCCTTATTGCTATAATTTTTCTTTTTAGATAATTATTGAATTATTGAGTTAATTATATTTTAATGTCCACCAGAATAACAATAGTGTATGGGAGTACCAGTCTCCTCATTTTAACATGCCCCTCACTGGATTGATGCTACCATGCTGCCATAACTATCCTTGACTTTTCTAAAAGAATCACATCCCAAAATGAAATGATTTCACATTCCACTACCCCAAAAGTGAAAAAAAATACACACCTTTTCTTCCCAAGCTTCTTTAGGTCTCTTGAATGGTCCCTTTTCATGCCAAATTTGACGTGAGTTACTTATTAATCAAGCAATAATAATATTTTCTCTCCACCAAATTATAGCTCCAATGTACTCTTTTTGTTGGAGATCACAAGTGGGGTTGAATTCAGTGAACATAGTACTTATTCTTTCTACCCAACTCTTTTCACCATATACCCTTACTAAACTTCTCCATAACAAAATTCTTTAACTCGTTGCTATTTGTGGTACATGCATTGAGGTAAATATTCCATTTTTCACATTTTATTTCTTACACTCGGCCATCTACCTCCTCCCATTTGCACAATTCTTTTTAGATACAAAACGATAATTGTATATTGTGCATCACTGTGATAATAAAGTTGTCTCATGCAAGTAATGTTGTTTGATGCAAGTTTGTGTCATGCAAGTCCAAAATCAACTTATGTGTCATGTGAGTACACAACTAGTGAAATTAGTGATTTGTTTCAAGAAAGAAAGGCCTAATTATCTAATATTTAATCTATATATGTACTCTAATTTAATAACTTAAATTAAACAAACCACCGCTATTAAGATTAAAAATCATAAATATAGCTAATAAATAATTAACTGTATTCTACCACTTTACAACTCTATCTTAAATAGATATAAAAAATTAAATTGAAATATATATATATATATATATATATATATATATATATATATAATAAATAAATAATAAACAAATAAAAAAATATAAAATAAATAATATATATCATTAAAAAAAAATCAACTATAATTAAATTAAAAAAACAATATATAATAAATCATTATTTTAATATAACTAAATATATAACATAAAAAAAATGAACTATAGATATATTTTCACTTAATAAAACAATATATAATAAATAATTATTTCAATATAAATAAATATATAACATAAAAAAATCAACTATAATTATATTTTCACTTAATAATTGTTTTTATATAAATAAATATATAAAAAAAAATCAACATGGATATATTTTTCGCTTCTCTTTGCATTTGTTTTCCAACCACATTATGAAAACCAAAATCTTATTACAGACTTTGCTAAAAGGAAAATTTTATAAAGTAAATCACGAATGGATGTAAATAACTAAAAATCCCCATAGGAAAAAGCCGCAGTGTAACAAATTTCTAAATTTTTTAATATAAAACAAATAATTTACTATTGCATTGTGGGTCCTTAAACCCCTAATCGAAAAAGCTTGGCCCCTCAAGAATAGTCAAGAAACTTGGTTTGCATATTTACGTTAATTTATATATATATATATATATATATATGAAATATTAAATTATAGAAACCATAATTCATTGGAAACAGAGACCGAAAACTTGTCAAAATCTCAGAGAAGTGCATATGGAAGACTTGATTTCAGTTCATGGATAACAGCCGGGAATTTCTCATTTCGGACCACACTCCAAGGCAGATCAACCTTCGTAACCCTGATTCATTGATTCCCTTCCTTACCATCTCGAGAAGGACTTTAACTCCGACATTCTATATAATTTCTACAGGGAATGTTACATTAAGAAACTTTTTATATGATATTTTAAATTTATATGTATATTTCACTCATATACTAGGGAATAGTATAAATTAAATGAAAAATAAATATGGATAGGCATCAAAATATTTTTTCCTCATGATACATCTTACAATACCAAGATTTAAAGAATTAATAAAATTAGGAAAATTATAATTTTATTTTAAATTATTATTAATACTAGCCTAGATCCAAGTTAACTCCACATATACCAAACCTTGAAAGGGAACAAATTTCTTTCCATATTAAAATATTTCCATCTCAAGAGATTTGATGCCTCTCAATTCTTGCTAGATATGGAGTTAAGATGGATGTAGGTTGGTTTAATTCCCCCATTTAAATAATACATCTTCCACATGAATAAGATGGGTTTTCATAAATGTAGAGCCAAAAAATAACCAATAACTTGACCAAGTCAAGTTTACCTTAACTATTCAACAAAAATTAATAATAAAAAAATAATAAAGTAGAATATTTATTTTACAATAGGATTATTTTTATTTTTTTATTTTGGTGGATCTAAAATGTTTACATTACATTAATGTTTCTATTTTTATTTTTATGCATTGCAAGTTAATAGAGATTGTTAACTTGCAAATATGTTTTGATGCAATACCATGGGCCAATACTATAGCTTACTAATACCACATTCTCAAAAAACTTTAACTCATGTTCATGTGACACATGCTCCTATGACATATTTTTTAATTAATAAATTAATTCAAAAGAAAGAAAGTGAATAACTACTTTTGAGATAAATCCCAACTTTTGATGAGTAACTATTACTAAGAATACTCTAGGATATTCTATGGAGCTTAAATATCTACCATCCACTTCATAATTATTGATAGTTAAATCAAAATTCTAGAATTCTTATTACAGAGTGAAAGTACCTATTGCTATAATTTTTCTTCTTAGATAATTATTGAATTATTGAATTAATTATATTTTAATGTCCACCAGACTAACAATAGTGTATGGGAGTATCAGTCTCCTTGTTTTTTGTCTTCTGCAATTCAATCATTTTCATACTCATATTGATGATGGGCTGTCCCAACCTTCAAACAAGCCCCTCTCTCAAAAGACAATACCATCGCATCCCAAAATGAAATGATTTTAAGATTCCACTACCCCAAAAGTGAAAAAAGTACAAACCTTTTCTTCCTAGGCTTCTTTAGGTCTCTTCCATGGTCCCTTTTCATGTCAAAGTTGATGTGAGTTACTTCTTAATCAAGCAATAATAATAATTTATCTCCACTTGGTGTAACTCAAAACGTACTCCTTTTGTTGGAGATTACAAGTGGGGTTGAATTCGTGAACATAGTACTTCTTCCTACGAAGTCTTTTCACCATATACGCTTATTGAAATTCTCCATAACAAAATTCTTTAACTCCTTACTATTTGTAATACATGCATTGATGTAAATATTCCATTTTTCCCATTTTATTACTTTCTCTCGGTCATCTACCTCCTCCCATTCACTTAATTCTTTTTAGATACAGAAGGATAATTGTATATTGTGCATCACTTTGATAATATAGTGGTAGGATAATTGTGTATTGTGCATCACTTTGATAATAAAGCGGTTTGTATCACAATATTCCAGGTTCAAATATCCCCAATTTACCCATTCTTGCATAGGGGCATATGTATACACCTATAAATTATAGTGGACGCATGTAAGGTGAGAAAGAAACCTACGTAGTTGTTGGTTGTGTCTCATGCAAGTAATGTTTTGTGGTGCAAGTTTGTGTCATGCAAGTCTAAAATCAGCTTATATGTCATGTGAGTACAAAACTAGTTAAATTAATGATTTGTTTCAAGAGAATATAAAACTATCTTATTCATTTTGTGTCAGTTAAATATGACCAATTATCCAATATTTAATCTATATATCTTCTCTAATTTAATAATTTAAATTAAACAAACCACTCCTATTAAAATTAAAGATCATAAATATACCTAATAAATAATTAACTATATTCTTCAACTTTACTACTCTATTTTAAATAGATATAGCAAATTAAATTAAAAAAAATATATATATAATCAATAATTGTTTCAATATAAATAAATATATAACATAAAAAAAAATCAGCATGGATATATTTTCGCTTCTCTTTTCACTGCTCTTTGCATTGGTTTTCCAACCACGTTATGAAAGGCAAAATATTATTATAGACATTGCTAAAAGGAAAATTTTATAACGTAAATCAAGAATGGATGTAAAAAACTAAAACTTCCGATAGGAAAAAAAAGTCATGTAACAAATTTCTAAATTTCTTAATGTAAAACAAATAATTTACTATTGCATTGTGGGTCCTTAAACCCCTAGTCCAAAAAGCACCATGGTCAAGAGCCGTTATAGAAACTTGGTTTGCATATTTACTTTTCTATATATATATAATAATTATAAAAATTGGCTAAATTATAAAAACATTAATCCTAATTGGAAAAAAAACAACCGTTATGAATCACAAGTTGGGTTTATCAAGTTCAACAATTTCACTCTTCCATCATTGAATGTCATGAAAATATATCCGTTGAATAGGAGAAATGTGCATCTTTTGTTCATTATAATTGGCTTCTCTTTCTTTTTCTTCAATTCAATCTTTTTTGCTTTCACCAATTTCTTCCTCCGCCTCCCAGACCGTTTGTTTTTCTCTCTCGTTTCTTGTATTTGCTGAGTCCCGTGTTCTATTCTCTGTGTTATTTCTGTATGTGCATGTATTTTTGTTCGGGTTTGTATTGGGTTTTAAGAGACAGAAGCATCGGATCACACTACACCTATCCACATATTGGTCTTTCTCCTTGGCACATTATAATGGTAATATTTTGTAGTCTTTGTTTTTTATAAATATTTTGTTTTGAAATCTTTTTTCCACAACGAACAAGGGATTTTTTTTCTTAATCTTGATTAAAAACAATTGTGTTATATCTCATATCAATTTGCAATGTGAATTCTAACCTCGTGTATATGTTTGTTAATATCCCAACTCCAGGTCCATTCAAGACTGTTGAGATAGATATATAATGCAAAGGGCGGTATTCAGATAAATAATGGCAGAGGAGTAGTTAAACACAAAATTCAGATACGTAACCTTCATGTAACCTATATTAATTTTTAAATGGAAAAAAAAAAGAAGAGATACCCAACCTGGGCATATATTTTCATGTGTTTATTGAATCCCATTTAGAATTTGAGCTAGAAATTGGATTTTGGTTAATATGTCTTCAAAAATAGGTTAATATGTCTTCGATTGCGGTTAAATGTCTTCAAAAATAGAGGCATATGTCTTTGTAATCTTTTCTTTTCATAATTTATATGCTTTTTTGGGTAAGTTTCAACAGTTACGTCTAAAAACAAAAGCTTAAAAAAGATAAACATGAAACTCTCTCTGATGTTTCTTATTTATGGTTGGAAGAATATAAAGAAACAAATAGTCGAAACAATAGTAGACGTATACTCAGGTATAGTCGAAACAATAGTAGACGTATAAATTTAAATTTCGGTCTCCCTCATTCATCTTTACTCAGGTATCACCACAAATTTATTCGCATGCAGATTCGCCCATTAGTTTATAGCTCAAATTATTCACATACGAACTTGCCCTACGAACTTGCCCTATTCACATACGAACTTGCCCATTAGTTTGTTTTTTCAGAATCTACCCCAAATCTTTCACATACGAACTTTCGCAGAGGTTTTGTTTTCAGAATCTACCCAAAATCTTTCACATACGAACTTTCCCAAAGGTTTTGTTTTCAGAATCTACCCTAAATCTTTCACACACGAACTTGCCCTGAGATTTTGTTTTCAGAATCTACCCCCAAATCTTTCACATACGAACTTGCCCAGAGGTTTTCCTTTTCAGAATCTACCCCAAATCTTATGCACTTACAATTATTCCAGTGATCGAATAGTTGTTTGAGGAACTAGACCATGCAACCCTCCTCTTCCTTGGACAATCCAATTGTTTAGATCCTTGATTGTACTCGGAATACCCTAATAGTATTCAATACGGCCTTACGCATTAGTAGCGCAGGAAAAAAGGTTTTGCTTTCACAATCTGCCCCAAATATTTTGCACTTATGGGGTTTCGAGTTCTGGTCTAGTCATACGTTCATACTTTTTGTAAAACCTCTCCCAGTTCTTTGCACTTATATTACTCTCTTTACAATCTCAGAACCTTCTATTACTCTATTTTTAAATAAAACACAGAGGCTGAGTTGTCAAAAATATTTCTTCCAAGTCGACTAAATTTCACCACTTCATAAAAGCCCTCTAATATCGCTCCGACGTCCTTTGATACTGCTATTAATATGTGTATAGAATTTACCGGGATAGTTTCCATATCGATTGTCTAAACTAGTTATCCAGATATTAAAAAGTCAATATTAATTTTGAACATATTAATTTATATTAGATTCCATGTCTAGAAATAGATATGATGAAAACACTTTTATATAATGCAATATTCCTTCTAGATGTATAAAATTTTTCCAATCGAAAAAAATCTAAGTTAAAAAAAATTGCTTTTACGATATATATAATTTTTCCTCGTAAACAATATAAAATTTATATTATATAGTTTCTTCATCAAAGGTTATACAATAAGTACATGATTATATAGTTGAGTAATAATGAAAGTTTTGAACAAAATTTTATAATTATATGATTGAATAATAATTAGTTTCTTTAAGAGATGATTTATGTATATACTCAGTCATAGAGATGTAGTTTATATTATAAAGAAATATTATACTTTGTAAAGAAAAAGAATTGAATTTTTTTAAGATCAATGCTTTTTTATCTCTTTTTATATATTTAAATAATTGAATTTCTTGTTTATAAATAATGGATGGATTATTTATAATTATATTTATATATAATTAAAATTAATATAAAATTCAATAATGAATATTTCTTATTATTGTATTCTAAAATTTAAATAATCATTTATTTATTATATTTAAATATGTGATGTAGAGTGTGGTTTTATTTTACTTTATTTATTATGTTATGTTGTTGAATTTATGTTATTGATGTTATTAATAGTAGAAGAGAAAGCAAGGGATTGAGAGAGGAGGAAAGAGGTGTGAAAGAGGAGGAGGTAGAGGCATCTGCGGAGGAGAAGGACATGTATAGGAGGAAGTGGAGGAGGAGAAGGATGAGGTGTGTGGAGAGGGAGTAGGAGGAGGTGGGGAGGATGAGGATGAGGTGGAAGGCAGGGTGGGGCAGAGATCGAGAGGAGGATGCAGAGGAGAGGGGAGGGGAAATGAATCTGGAGGAGGTGGGGGGGGACGGGAATGAGGAGAAGAGAGGGAGAGGGTGGATTTTGAGAGTGACAAGGGGAGATGGTGGAGGAGAGGGAGACATGGAGATGGGGAGGAGGAGGTGGGGCGGGGGGGGAGGAGAATGAGGAGAAGAGAGGGAGAGGGTGGATTTGGAGAGTGACAAGGGGAGAGGGTGAATGAGAGGGAGACATGGAGATGGGGAGGAGGATGAGGAGGAGAGGGGAGGGGAGATGAATTAGGAGGAGGTTTGGGGGAGGAATGGGGAGAGGAGAGGGAGAGGGTGGATGGGGAGAGTGAGGAGCGGAGGTGAGCGGGGGTTAGGGAGAGGATGGGTGGGTAGAGGGAGGAGGAGGATGGGTGGGTAGGGAGGGGGAGGAGGATGGAGGTTGGGGGTGGTATAAGGGGAAAATGAGGAGGGAGAGGATGGATGGGGAGGGGGTTGTATATGGGGAAGAGTAGGAAGGGGGAGGGGAGAGGAGAGGGAGAGGATATATGGGGAGAGGGAGGAGGAGGGGAGAGGAGGACGAGGACGAGGAGACGGAGGAGGAGAGGGAGGAGGAGGAGGAGGAGGTTGGGGGTTGTATATGGGGAAGAGCAAGAGGGGGATAGGGGAGAGGAGAGGGAGAGGATGGATGTGTAAAGGGAGGAGGAGGGGGGAGAGGGAGGAAGTGGTAGGGGTGTAGAGGTGGAGGAGGGGGGAAGAGCAAGAGCGGGGAGGGGAGAGGAGAGGGAGAGGATGGAGGGGGGGAGAGGGAGGATGGGCGGGAGAGGGGAGATGGAGGATGAGGAGCAGGGGGAGTAGGAGGAGGATGAGGAGGTTAGGGGTGGTATTTGGGGAAGAGCAAGAGGGGGATAGGGGAGAGGAGAGGGAGAGGATGGATGTGGAAAGGGAGGAGGAGGAGGAGAGGGGGAGGAAGCAGTAGGGGAGTAGAGATGAAGGAGGGGGGAAGAGAAAGAGCGGGGAGTGGAGAGGAGGGGGAGAGGATGGAAGGGGGGAGAGGGGGAGAGGGAGGTAGGGGGGGTGAGGGGGAAGAGGAGGAGGTTTAGGGTGGTATATGGGGAAGAGGAGGGGGAGCAGAGGGGAGAAGAGAGGGAGGAAGAGGAGTGGGAGGGGAGGGGAGAAGAGAGGGAGGAAGAGGAGGGGGAGGGGGAGAGGGAGAGGGAGGAGGCGAGGTGGGGTGGTATAAGGAGGTTGGGGGTGGTATAAAGGGAAAAGGAGGAGGGGATGAGGGGAGGGGAGAGGGGCACGGGGATAGGGGAGGGGTAGGAGAGGGAGATGATGGATGGGGAGAGGGAGGACAAGGGGAAAGAGGGAGGGGGAGGAGGAGGAAGGTGGGGGGAGGTTGAGGAGGGGGGGGGGGAGAACAAGAGGGAGGGAGAGGAGAGTAGAGGGAGAGGATGGGGGAGCAAGGGAGAGAAGGAGGAAGGGGAGGGAAGAGGAGGAGGAAGGGGGAGAGGGAGGAGGAGGAGGAGGAGGTTGGGGGTGGTATAAGGGGAAAAGGAGGAGGCGAGGGGCAAGGGGGAGGCAGAGTGGGAGAGGGGAGTTGGGTGGCGGGGAGGTTGAGGAGGAGGGGGGGAAGAGTAGGAGGGGGATAGGGGAGAGGAGAGCGAGAGGATGGAGGAGGGGGATAGGGAAGAGGAGAGGGGGGAGAGGATGGAGGAAAAGGGAAGAGGAGGGGGGAGGAGGAGGAGAGAAAGCGGGAGGAGGAGAGAGGGACGAAGGGGGTGCGGGAGGAGAGGAGGAGGAGAAGGTCGTGTTTTTAAATTATTTGTTGCATTTTTAATTTTGAAAGTGCTTTCCATCACTTGTTTGAGCGACAATGATATTTTTGTTGGCCTTGTTTTATAAGTCGTTTGTTGTATTTTTTTCATGTAAAAGTGATGAGGTGTTACCATCACTTCGAAATGCGACGAAGATGGTGTTTCCCTTGTTTTATGAGTCCTATGATGCATTTATTTCATGTAAAAGTGATGAGGTGTTTTCCATCACTTCAAAATGCAACAATGAAGTCTTGTTTGGAAGAGATAGCTCAGGAGATATTTGGGAATATTTGGGTCATAGATTGGTCAGTTTGAGCATGTGTTTGCATGGTATTGTACAACAGGCTTTCAAGAGATGTAGGTGTTAGTTCATCACTTATGGCTTTGAAGGACACAGGTGAAGGAAAAGGAAGGGTGAATTTTCCAAATGCTTGTGGTGCAGTAGTACACATCAATGCAGATTATTTTGATGCTTTCAGAGGACCAAAAGCTCCTTAGTGGGGAGGATTGATCCAAGTGGCCGTAGAGACACACGCAGGACAAAAAGTGCTCAAAACTCAAAGTGTTTGGATTGCTTTCGAACCAGGTTCAGGTTGAAGAGCTTGTCACCCTAATCAAAATGGTGTGAATGGTTCATCAAATTGACACCATATGCGAAGGATAGGAGTTGTCAAAGTTTTGGTTTGACTTGAATTACTGGGCAGGTTAAGGAGGACGCAAATTTGACCTTTCCTGCCCATCGGATTCCGGCAAGCTCAAGATAGATTCTAGGAAAATTTGTGGGATGATTAATTTTCAAAAAATTATAATTTGTTTTTAATTACAACAAAAAATTAATTAAAAAAAGGGGGTGGCAAGACACCACCCCTAGCACTCTACCCGACTAACTATAACATATTTTAAAAATATATATTGGAAGATCCAATGGGTCGTGACCCCTGCCGGACCCCCAAAAACCAACATATATTAAAAACATGTTTCATATAACGGCCACCATAAAACATGGTTCCGGTGGGTGTCGAAACCGCTCGACTTAATAGCTGGCCAGTCCACCGACAGAACCGCAAATAACCTCCACTCCATGCTATAGAATGTGATAGCTCCAACGTAATGTGGGTGGCACGGGTGTCAGTTCCATCGCGAACCCGACCACTACCAAATTGTTGCTATGATTACCATACAAAGCCAACTCCGCTGGCAGGAGTTAAGGGGCGGGCCGCCCAATGCTGGTCCAACACCCTCCACTTTGGTTAAAAAATATGTATGTGGTTTAAAAAAAATACATGGCATGATATTACTCCTTTTTAGGAGGGGTCAAGTTTTGATCACCTGACCTTTTCCCTCCTAACATGGATCCAAACCAACTCATCTAAACAAGTTTTTTGAAAACTCCATCCAAGAAATATACTTAAACCCAACATTTGCATGGTGCACCCAAGCCAGACTAGAGCATGAGTGCCCTTGTGGATCGAGGACATTTGTAGGTGGAACCATGAGCGTGGAGTAGCAATTATGCAGGTGGAACCATAAGCCTTGAAATTTTCACAAGAAGGTAATTTTTCTCCATGTCGGAATATAGTCAAGTTTATAGTCATTTTTCACGGTTTTCTATAGGGAATGCAATGGAGATGTCATATTTTCCTTTTGAGTTGCAGATTTCAAATCCACCAATGGATAAACTACGTGGAGGAACCTAATGAGAATCTAAAAGATTCCATTTTGCCCGAGATCTTCACTTTCTCAGAATTCAGCAAATGGACAGTCATTTTTTCGATATTCGACATCACAAAGCTGATGGTATATTAAAAATTTTCATCTAAGATTTAAAATTTTCGGTCACTTTCTAAAGTTAAGTTGCAGGTGTCAGTTTTAAGGGAGTGAGAAGTCAATTTCACACCTTTCTATGCCACAATCATGATGGTGTTTTCAGATCTAGCAGCAGTAGCAACCATTCTTCAGTCATCTTCAATGTGAGCTATATGATGTGATTCTTTCATGTACTTCTTTGTTCCAAGATGCTTACTGCTGTACAAATCCCCGTTGATGTATGAGTCATGGGATATTGTCTTGTTTTTGTTTTTTATTGATGTCCTTTCTGTCATGGACTTGTATTATTTTTTAGATCCCTTTTATGCCATTTTTGAGGGATACTCCCTGCCACAGATATGTCATTGAGATCCCTTGTTTTAGATGTTGGCGGGATATTCACAGTCTTTATGCTTGAGCAATCGTTATACTGATAGGAGTCCTTCTTATGCATGAGAGTTTTGCAATGGAACATCTCATAGAGAGGTCTATCCACTCTTGTGTGAGGGAATTTCCCTTGTATGTCAGAAAAAAAATCCATGTACATCTTCTACTTACAACACATAATGTAGTGGCCTACACCATCATGATACTGAGGCCCTGAGATGTAGCCCCCCCTAGATGAAATTCGTTATCAAACGACATCTTATTATGATTGTTGATCTTGAAATATTACGTTTCTCTTATTTACAAAATGCAGTTTTTAATTTAAGTTCATTAATGCCTCAATGAATGAAATTCTAATTTATCGTCCGAAGTAAAAGGTCTTGGTTAAGGGTATCAAGAATTTACCATGAATCAAGAAGGTGAGGTGGCCCTCTAAAACTTGAACATGAATCCAACAAATCTCACAGCTATCACAATATTAAAATGCCAGGACATGACAACAAGACTTTGGTACACACAGTATTCAAGACATTTATTAAATGTGATGACCTTCTGCCGACGCAAAACATAGGCTTAATTAGTGGTTAGGTTTTTGTGAGTTTTCAGAAGGGTAAAATTTAATATGTGTTGGTTTACATATAAACCTAAGACTTCTATTTAATATTAGTAAGCATGCCATAAAAGATTAAACTTTCAACTATTGACATTAATGCGAGAAGTAATCTTTTTTTTTATCTTATATGTTACAAGTGCTATTAGGGAAACGTTCCCATGTTGGGACCTTAGGGGGCACCTAATGAGTTAGAATGTGTGTATACTGATGCACAGAAATTAAGTAGTACTACAAGGAAGAAATGAAAAGGGGATCAACAGAGCAAACACCTCAGAATACCGAGGAACCTACACCTCAAAAAACAACCATAAATGAATCCTAAAATGTGGTTTTAGTTGAGTGTATATCAGCACCGACGGACTAATAGACTACTGGAGTAACAAAAACACCAGACCGACATACTGTTAAGTATTGTGTAGAATTTGCAGGACGAAATGGTTCGAGTAAGAAGTGACAATGAACGTCTAATACAAGAACAAGAAAGGATACTTAAGAACCTTTCCGACAAGAAGAATGAAGGGGTGTTACAACCCAGTCCTGATAGGGATATGAAAGAAGAGGATCAACAAGAAACCAAGGACCAAACCATGGATGGAATTGGCAGGATAACTTCATAGTGAATCAACAAGAATAAGAACTGTAATGAAGTAATGTCTAGTAATGTGTCAGATCAACAAGAAATTAAGAAGCAAAAAAGTGGAGCTACATGGTGGGTTTTGAAAAATAAAACCACCTACATTCGATAAAGAAGCTAATGAGGTGGCATAGGCCTGGTTGATAAATATGAATAATTACTTTCAAGTATATGAGTATAGAAGCAACCTTAAAGCCAAACTGGCCATTTACCAGTTGAGATAAAAAGCCACTCTATAGTGGGAGGAGGTAAAGAATGTTCTCAGCATTGAAGATGAATATGTGACATGGGATTCATTCCAACAATACTTTAAAGAAAAATATTTAAAAAAACATTTCTATGACAAAAAATCTAGATAAATTCGTGGTTTGAAGCTGGGTCTGATGACTATGGACGAGTATATTACCAAGTTCACCTCCCTATTAAGATATGTTCCTTATGTCAGAGAGGAAAAGGCTAAGTTTCAAAGGTTCCTAAGTACTTTTCCAACCCACATCAAGGAACAAATTGAATTCGTAAATCCTAGGACCGTGGAAGAAGAAATTAGAAAGGCAAGAATGTGCTACCAAAAGTCCAAGGAAAAAGGGGAAGTTGGAAAAATTTGGCAGCCAAGAAAAGGATAGAAAAATAGTTCAAAGTTCAAGGGTGCCAGAAGTAACAATTTGAAAAATTCTGCGTGAAGTTCTGTATGCCTAATCAAGGAAAAATTTCCAAACCACCCTTGCAGTGTTGGAGGTTTGGTGAGGAGCATTATTACCAAAATTTTCCTTAGTGAGGGGGAAGTGAAATAGTTACTAATATTTAGGAAGCTTCTAAAGTTGGAGATGTAGCTCGAAATATACCTTGAATCAACATAGCATTGGAAGATCGACAGGTAGATTATGAGGCAACGATGATAGAGTTGGAAGGTAAGCTACTTTCCTATTTTGTTTCTATTTTGGTTGACCCAGGTTCAATTTAATTTATGTAAAATAAAAAATAGTAGAAGTATGTAAATTATAAGGTTACAAATTCAAAAATCCTTGGTTGGCACACCTAGCCACAAGAGCAAGAAAAAAATTAGGTGCCAAAATTCCAAACTGTACTTTGGAAATTGGAGACCAGCAGTTGAACGTGGATCTGAACAGACTGCCATTAGGATCATATGATGTTTCTCTGGGTATGGATTGGCTAGAAAAGCATTGGACTTTGGTGACTGTAAAGAAAATATTATTTACTACAGAATGCAAGATGGAACACACAAAGAGATTCAGGGAACCAAGAAAACACTATAGCTATGTCCTATTACAACATTTCAAATGAATAATTGTATGAGGAAGGGATGTCATATTTATGCTATTCAGGTGGGATATGCCAATTCCAAGGAGAATTCCCCTATGATGGAGAACATACAAGTGGTACAAGACTTTATGGATGTATTTCCATAAAACGTACCGGATTACCCCCAAGAAGAGATACTGACCTCACCATTGAGTTAATTCTAGGAGCATCACCAGTTTCAAGAGCTCCTTTTAGAATGAGTGTTTCAGAGCTAACTGAATTAAAAACGCAATTGAAATAGCTACTAGTAAAAGGATTCATTCGTCCGAGTTTACCCCCTTGGGGAGCACCAGTGCTATTCATAGAGAAAAAAGATGGAGTCATGCAAATGTGCATGGATTATAGACAACTCAATAAATTGACAGTAAAAAATAAATATCCTTTACCTCAGATTGATGACCTGTATGTTCAGGTGAAAGGGGCATAGTATTCTAAAAAATAGACTTAAGGTCTGGATAGCACCAGATCCAGATTAAGGATGAGGATGTCTACAAGACTCCTTTCCGTATTACTAAGTGTTGTAAGAATAAGATGTACATGGATGCATTTTTCTGACATGTAAGGAAAATTCCCTCATGCTGGAGTGGCTAGCCCTCTCTACGAGATTTTGCATTTCAGAACTCTCATGCATAAGAATGACTCCTATCATTATGATAATCGCTCATGCATAAAGACTGTGAGTATCCCACCACGATGTCAAACAATGATCTTAATGACATATGTGTGACATAGGGTATCCCGCCAACATGGCATAAAAATGAACCTAAAAAGTAATACAAGTCCATGACAGAGAGTGCATCAACAAAAAAATAAAACAAGACAAGATCCCATGACTCATATATCAATAGAGATATGTACAACACTAAGCATGTCGAAACAAAGAAGTACATGAAAGCATCACATCATATACCTTATGCTGAAGATGAATGAAGAATGGTTGTTGCTGCTGCTACATCTAAAAACACCATCGTCATCATGCAAACAGATATTTATGAACTCTCAAAGGAAGAGGAATGATGGGGACACTTCGCCATCGTTCCATGGTGATGCATGTTGGAGTGAAAAAGCTGAGGCGAGCCCCCATCAACATGATCGCACCAGAGACTGCCATAGAAGGTATAATGAGTGTTATTATTCCAGAGTGCATTTTGATTATAAAAATGTTGATAACCACCATCGTAAATCATGGAATCGCAAAGCGTGTTATTTTTTTGGTTCAAAGAATGAGGCGTGAAAAGTCTTCACCACAATAGGAAAACGAAATCACTTAAAGAGGTTTGGAGGAAAAATACCTTTTTCACCCATTGCGACTGAAGTGGCCATCAAAGAGCCACATGTGGAGAATCCATGCAGACCCAAGTCGAAAGAGATGATCGACAAGCAAGTTCGCCACAACGAAATGATCCACTCACTTTGATAAGTGAGAGATGGTTCTTCTAGATTTTTTTCCTAGAGATGTTAGCTTGTCATGGTCCTGTTTGTAAATTATTTGTTGCATTTTTAATTTTGAAAGTGATGTGCTTTCCATCACTTGTTTGAGCGACAATGATATTTTTGTTGGCCTTGTTTTTATAAGTCGTGTGTTGTATTTTTTTCATGTAAAAGTGATGAGGTGTTACCATCACTTCGAAATGCGATGAAGATGTTGTTGCCCTTGTTTTATGAGTCTTCTGATGTAATTATTTCATGTAAAAGTGATGAAGTGTTTGCCATCACTTCAAAATGTGACAATGAAGTCTTGTTTGGTAAATATAACTCAGGTATGATTCCCTTTTGATGTAAACTTGAACACTGAGTACATCTTATAAGCTCATGGCAAGTATGGGAATATTTGGGTCATAGATTGGTCAATTTGAGCATGTGTTTGCATGGTATTGTACAATAGGTTTTCAAGAGATGTAGGTGTTAGTTCATCACTTATGGCTCTGAAGGACACAGGTGAAGGAGAAGGAAGGGTGACTTCATCAAATCGAGCCCGTATGCGAAGGATAGGAGTGGTAAAAGTTTTTTTTTGACTTGAATGACTGGGAAGGTTAAGGGGGACGTAAATTTTACCTTTCCCGCCCATCGAATTCCAGCAGGCTGACGCTAGATTCTAGGAAAATTTGTGGGATGATTAATTTTACTCCTATGGTCAAAATCATAATTTTCAAAAAATTATAATTTGTTTTTAATTACAACAAAAAATTAATTAAAAAAAGGGGGTGGCAAGACACCACTAACTATAACATATTTTAAAAATATATATTGGAATATTAAATGGGTCGTGAACCCCGCCGGACTCCCAACAACCAAAATATATTACAAAAATATTTCATATAATGGCCACCGAAAAAACCGCAAATAACCTCCACTCCATGCTATAGCATGTGATAGCTCCAATGTAATGTGGGCGGCACAGGTGTCAGTTCCATCGTGAACTCAATCACTGCCAAATTGTTGCTATGATTACCATATGGAGCCAACTCCGCTGGTGGGGGTTAAGGGGCGGCCCGCCCAATGCGGGTCCAACACCCTCCACTTTGGTTAAAAAATATGTATGTGGTTTTTAAAAAATACATGGCACGATATTACTCCTTTTTAGGAGGGGTCAGGGTTTGATCACCCGAGAAAAATACTTAAACCCAGCATTTGCATGGTGTACCCAAGCCAGACCAGAGTAGGAGTGCCCATGCGGATCGAGGACATTTGTAGGTGGAACCATGAGCATGGAGTAGTAATTATGTAGGTGGAACCATAAGCCTTGAAATTTTCCCAGGAAGGTAATTTTTCTCCATGTCGGAATATAGTCAAGTTTATAGTCATTTTTCATGGTTTTCTATAGGGAATGCAATGGCAAGCTCAGATTTGCCTTCTGGGTTGCAGATTTCCAATATACCCATGGAGAAACTACGTGGAGGAACCTAAGGGGAATCTAAAAGATTCCATTTTGCCCCAGATCTTCACTTTCTCAGAATTCAACAAATGGACAGTCATTTTTTCACTATTCGACATCATAAAGCTGATGGTATATTCAAAATTTTCATCTAAGATTTACATTTTTCGGTCACTTTTTGAAGTGAAGTTGCAGGTGTCAGTTTTCAGGCAGTGAGAAGTCAATTTCACACCTTTCGACGCCACAATGATGATGGTGTTTTCATATCTTGTAGTATTAGTAACCATTCTTCAGTCATCTTCAACATGAGCTATCTGATGTGATTCTTTCATGTACTTCTTTGTTCCAAGATGCTTACTTCTATACAAATCCCTGTTGATGTATGAGTCACAGGATCTTGTCTTGTTTTGTTTTTTTTATTGATGTCCTTTCTGTCATGGACTTGTATTATTTTTTAGATCCATTTTATGCCATGTTGAAGGGATACTCTCTACCACACATATGTCATTTAGATCCCTTGTTTTAGATGCTCGCGGGATATTCACAGTCTTTATGCTTCAGAAATCGTTATACTGATAGGAGTCGTTCTTATGCATGAGAGTTTTGCAATGGAACATCTTGTAGAGAGGTCTATCCACTCTGGCTTGAGGGAATTTTCCTTGTATGTCAGAAAAACACATCCATGTACATCTTTTACTTAGAACACTTAATGCAGTGGCCTACACCATCATGATATTGAGGCCCCAAGATGTAGTCCCTCCTAGACGAAATCCGTTATCAAACGACATCTTCTTATGATTGTTGATCTTGACAAATTACTTTTCTCTTCTTTACAACATGCAATTGTTAATTTAAGTTCATTAATGCCTCAATGAATGAAATTCTAATTTATCATCCAAAGTAAAAGGTCTTTGTTAAGGGTATCAAGAATTTACCCTGAATCAAGAAGGGGAGTTGGCCCATTAAAACTTGAACTCGAATCCAACAAATCTCACAGCTGTCACAATATTAAATTTCCAGGACATGACAACAAGACTTTTGTACACACAGTATTCGAGACATTTATGAAATGTGATGACCTTCTCCCAACACAAACCATAGGCTTAATTAATGGTTAGGTTTTTGTGAGTTTTTAGAAGGGTAAAATTTAATATGTGTTGGTTTACATATAAAACTAAGACTTCTGTTTAAGATTAGTAAGCATGCCATAGAATATTAAACTTTGAAGTATTGAAATTAATGCAAGAAGTAAATTTTTTTTTATCTTATATGTTACAAGTGCTATCAGAGCAACGTTCCCACGTTGGGACCTTAGGGGGCACCTAACAAGTTAGAATGTGTGTATACTGATGCACAGAAAATAAGTAGTACTACAAGGAATAAATGAAAAGGGGATTGACACAAAAAACACCTCAGAATACTGAGGAACCTACACCTCAAACACAACCATAAATGAATCCTAAAATTTGGATTCAGTTGAGTGTAGATCAGCACCAACAAAATAATAGACTACTGGAGTAACAACAACACCAGACCGGCATAATGTTAAGTATTGTGTAGAAGTTGCAGGAGGAAATGGTCCAAGTAAGAAGTGACAATGAATGTCTGATGCAAGAACAAGAAAGGATACTTAACAGCCTTTCCGACAAGTATAATGAAGGGGTGTTACAACCCAGTCCCGATAGGGATATGAAAGAATACAATGAGCGAGAAACCAAGGACCAAACCATGGATAGAATCGACAGGATACCTTCATAGCGAATCAACAAGAATAAGAACTATAATGAAGCAATGTCTGGTAATGTGTCAGATCAACAACAAATTAACAAGAAAAAAAGTGGAGCTACATGGTGGGTTTTGAAAAATAAAACCACCTACATTCGATAAAGAAGCTAATAAGGTGGCAGAGGCCTGGTTGATAAATATGAATAATTACTTTCAAGTATATGATTATAGAAGCAACCTTAAAGCCAAACTGGCCATTTACCAGTTGAGATACAAAGCCACTCTATAGTCAGAGGAGGTAAAGAATGTTCGCATCATTGAAGATGAATATGTGACATGGGATTCATTCCAACAATAATTTAAAGAAAAATATTAAAAAAAACATTTCTATGACAAAAAATCTAGATAAATTCGTGATTTGAAGCTAGGTTAGATGAATATGGACGAGTATATTACCAAGTTCACCTCCCTATTAACATATGTTCCTTATTTCAGAGAGGAAAAGGCTAAGGGTCAAAGGTTCTTGAGTACTTTTCCAACCCACATGAAGGGACGAATTGAATTCGTAAATCCTAGGACCATGTACGAAGAAATTCGATAGGCAAGAATGTGCTACCAACAGTCCAAGGAAAAAGGGGAAGTGGGAAGAATTTGGCAGCCAAGAAAAGGATAGAAAAATAGTTCAAATTTCAAGGGTGCCAGAAGTAACAATTTGAAAAATTCTGCGTGAAGCTCTGTACGCCTAAACAATGAAAAATTTCCAAACCACCCCTGTAGTGTTGGAGGTGTGGTGAGGCGCATTATTACCAAAATTTTTCTTAGTGAGGGGGAAGTGAAATAGTTACTAATATTTAGGAAGCTTCTACAGTTGGATATGTAGCTCGAAATATACCTTGAATAAACGTAGCATTGGAAGATCATCAAGCAGATTGTGAGCCAACGATGATAGAGTTGGAAGGTAAGCTACTTTCCTAGTCTATTTCTATTTTGGCTGACCCAGGTGCAATTTAATTTATGTAAACTACAAAATAGTAGAACTATGTAAATTAAAAGGTTATAAATTCAAAAATCCTTGGCTGGTACAGCTAGCCATAGGAGCAAGAAAAAAAATAAGTGCCAAAATTCCAAACTGTACTTTGGAAATTGGAGACCAGCATTTGAACATGGATCTAAACATACTACCATTAGGATCATATGATGTTTTTCTAGGTATGGATTGGCTATAAAAGCATTGGACTTTGGTGACTGTAAAGAAAATATTATTTACTATAGAATGCAAGAAGGAATGCACAAAGATATTCAGGGAACCAAGAAAACACTACAGCTATGTCCTATTACAACATTTCAAATGAATAAGTGTATGAGGAAGGGATGTCAGATTTATTCTATTTAGGTGGGATATGCCAATTCCAAGGAGAAGTACCCTATGTTGGAGAACATACCAGTGGTACAAGACTTTATGGATGTATTTCCAGAAAATGTATAGGATTACCCCCAAGAAGAGATATTGACCTCACCATTGAGTTAATTCTAGGAGCATGACCAGTTTCAAGAGCTCCTTACAGAATGAGTGTTTCAGAGCTAACTAAATTAAAAATGCAATTGCAATAGCTACTAGAAAAAGGATTCATTCGTCTGAGTTTATCCCCTTGGAGAGCACCAATGCTATTCATAAAGAAGAAATATGAAGCCATGCAAATGTGCATGGATTATAGACAACTCAATAAATTGACAGTCAAAAATAAATATCCTTTACCTCAGATTGATGACCTGTTTATTCAAGTGAAAGGGGCCATAGTATTCTAAAAAATAGACTTAAGGTCTGGATACCACCAGATCCAGATTAAGAATGAGGATATCTACAATACTCCTTTCCATACTAGGTACGAGCATTATGAGTTTGTGGTACTACCCTTCAGTTTAACAAATGCATCAAACATCATTTATGAGATTAATGCATGCTATATTTCACCCCTTATTGGATAAATTTGTGCTAATATTTATTGATGATATTTTAATCTATTCTAAGAATCAGGAAGAACATAAGGATCACCTAAGAATAGTGTTGGAAATGTTAAGGAAACACCAGTTGTATGCTAATTTCAGCAAATGTGATTTTTTCAAAGTAGAAATTTAGTACTTAGGCCATGATATTTCAGCAGAAGGGATAGCTGTTGACGCAGAAAAAATTAAGACAATTATGGAATGGCATATTCCCCAAAATGTGGCGAATATCCAATCCTTTATGGGATTGGCTGGGTGCTACCGAAGATTCATTAAAGGGTTCTCTAGAATTTCTTTTCCAATCACCTCCTTGCAAAGAAAGGGAAAAGTATTTAAGTGGAATATTGAGTGCCGGAATAGTTTCAGAAGGTTAAATCATTTGTTCACCACTACTCTAGTGTTGAGGGTAGTTGACCCCAATAAAGAGTTTTAGGTTTTTATAGACGCATGTAAGGAATGATTTGGGGCAGTTTTATCACAGGAAGGAAAGGTAGTGACCTATGAGTCAAGGAAGTTAAAAGAACATGAGAAAATATATTTAGCCTATGACTTGGAGTTAACAACAGTGGTACATGCACTCTAGGTATGGAGACACTACCTGCTGGGAAGCTAGGTTGCATTGAAAAACTGATCGAGCATCAAGGTCTGGCATGAGACTCTGAACACAAGTATATTACCAGATAAGATAAAGTACACATAATGGAAAACATAACTTATATGTATATATAAACTGCATCGAATAAAACAGTTCCCAAAAACAACAAGAAATTCCCATGAAGAAATTTGTATTATGATATGAATTTAGAAGGAAAAAAAATCCTTAAGCATTACATTTCCAAAACTAAGAAATTACAATAATTAATTCTGCAAAACTAAACTGAGGCCCAAAGGTACCGAATCGGAGGAAATCCTCTAACAACTTCATACACTTGACGGGAGGAATATTCATATAACCAATACTAGAGTACATAGAAGAAAATGCAAGAAAGCCGACACTAGAAAAACAAGATACTCAACTAGAAAAATTTTGTGGTCAAACTCAAGTGAATTTCACTAATATGCTAGCAAGAGGAAGGAGTCCTTCTTATACTCAGTGGATTCACACATGCATAGATGGAAAGGTAGATCCATTTTCGTTAGTAGTAATATAGGACCCCAGTGCTCAACATGAAGGAAGATTTACGAGAGACCTTGATGTTCGGTAAGGAACTCACCTGCAATAATAAGCCACAAAAAATTGCAAGCGTTAACATGATGAAATAAAATGATAATTATTGTAAAATTTGAAGCAAAAATGAAAAGAAAATGAAACCCAGAAATCTAAATACCTGCAAATGGTAATTCACCACGAGATTTTTCAAGATTCGAACTGGAGACAAATGAATAGGAAAAAATTTCGGAAGATTAAATCACCATAATTAGATTGCATAAGGTAAGATTTGAATAAGGTAAGCTGAGAGGAAAAGTGAAATTGTAACCAAAAGAAGGGTATTACCTGTGTTGAGTAGAGACGGCTTGAGCGGGATTCAGACCAGCAGCTTGCATTCGCAACAGAGGCCGAAAACCTGCCAAAATCTCATAGAAGTGCATATGGCGGAGTCAATTCTAGCTCCTCAACAACCACAGGAAATTTCTCATTCCGGACGACATCCCAAGTCAGATCAACCTTCCTAACCCTGATTCATTGGTTACTTTCGTTACCAATCAGAGAAGAGCTTATAACTGTGACATCCAACCCTTAACCAGCTACAGAAAAAACTCATCGCATTGGAAAATAAAAATGAGGGAATCAGATAGGGTTTTTCTGGGATAAACCAACTCATTTCCCACCGAAAACAACCACCATAGATCTCCAAGGATCGGTCGGTGAGCAGAAAGGAAGGTGGCCCATTAAAAGTTGAACCTGAATCCAAAAAATCTCACAGCTGTCGTGGTATTAAATTTCCAGGACATGACAACAGGACTTTGGTGCACACAGTGTTTGAGACATTTATTAAAATGTGATGAGCTTCTGCTGGCGCAAACCATAGACTTAATTAGTGGTTAGGTTTTGGTGAGTTTTCGGAAGGGTAAAATTTAATATGTGTTGGTTTACATAAAAACCTAAAACTTATGTTTAAGATTAGTAAGCATGCCATAGAAGTATTAATGCAAGAAGTAAATTTTTTTTTTATCTTGTATGTTACACATATGTATACACCTACAAGTTATAGTGGAAGCATGTAAGGTGAAAAATAAATATAAGTGGCTTTTTATTGTGTCTCATGCAAGTAATGTTGTGTGATGCAAGTTTGTGTTATGTAAGTCTGAATCAACTTATATGTTATGTGAGTACAAAACTAGTCAAATTAGTGATTTGTTTCAAGAGAGTATAAAATTGACTTATTCATTTTGTGTCACTTAAATATGCCCAATTATCTAATATTTAATCTATATGTCTACTCTAATATAATAACTTAAATTAAACAAACTACCCCTATTAAAATTAAAGATCATAAATATACCTAATAAATAATTAACTATATTCTACAACTTTACTACTCTATTTTCAATAGACATAACAAATTAAACTAAAAAACGTTATATAATTAATAATTGTGTTAATATTAATAAATATATAACATAAAAAAATCAACATGGATATAATTTTGCTTCTCTTTGCATTCGTTACAGTACCATGGGCCAATACTGTCTCTTACTAATACCACATTCTCAAAAAAATTTAACTCATGTTCATGTGACACATGTTCCTATGACATTTTTTTTTAATTAATAAAATTAATTCAAAGGAAAGAAAGTGAATAAGTACTTTTGAGATAAATCCCAACATTTGATGAGTAACTATTACTAAGAATACTCTAGGATATAATATGGATCTTAAATATCTACCATCCACTTCATAATTATTGATCATTAAATTAAAATTCTAGAATTATTATTACAAAATAAAGTCCCTATTGCTATAATTTTTCTTTCTAGATAATTATTGAATTATTGAATTAATTATATTTTAACGTCCACCAGACCAACAATAGTGTATGGGAGTACCATTCTCCTTGTTTTTTTTCTTTTGCAATTCAATCATTTTCCTACTCAAATTGATGATGTGTTGCCCCAACCTTCTAACATGCCCATCACTAAAAAGACAATACCACTGCCACTGAATTGATGCTACCATGCTGCCATAATTATCCTTGACATCTTTGAAAGAATCACATCCCAAAATGAAATGATTTTCAGATTCCACTACCCCAAAAGTGAAAAAAAGTACATACCTCTTCCCAAGCTTCTTTAGGTCTCTTCGATGGTCCCTTTTCATGCCAAAGTTGATGTGAGTTACTTCTTAATCAAGCAATAATACTATTTTATCTCCACGAAATGCTAGCTCCAATGTACTGTTTTTGTTGGACATTACAAGTGGGGTTCAATTGGTGAACATAGTACTTCTTCTTTCTACCCAACTCTTTTCACCATATACCCTTAATAAACTTCTCCATAAAAAAATTATTTAACTCATTGCTATTTGTGGTACATGAATTGAGGTAAATATTCCATTTTTTGCATTTTATTTCTTTCGCTCGGCCATCTACCTCCTCCCATTTCCACAATTCTTTTTCAATGCAAAACGATAATTGTATACCCATGTTTGCATATGGGCATATGTATACACCTATAATTTATAGTGGATGCATGTAAACCTACGTAGTTGTTGATTGTTTCTCATGCAAGTAATGTTGTGTGATCCAAGTTTGTGTCATGCAAGTCCAAAATCAACTTATGTGTCACGTGCATACACAACTAGTGAAATTAATAATTTGTTTCAAAAGAATATAAACTAACTTATTAATTTTGTGTCACTTAAATATGCCAAATTATCTAGTATTTAATCTATATATATACTTTAATTTAATAACTTAAATTAAACAAACCACCCCTATTAAAATTAAAGATCATAGATATACCTAATAAATAGGTAACTATATTGTACAACTTTACTATTCTAGTTTAAATAGATATAACAAATTAAATTAAAAAATATATATATAATTAATAATTATTTTAATATAAATAAATATATAACACTAAAAAAATCAATTATAATTAAATAAAAAAAACAATATGTAATTAATAATTATTTTAATATAAACAAATATATAACATAAAAAAAAATCAACTATAGATATATTTTCGCTTAATAATTGTTTTTATATAAATAAATATATAACATAAAAAAAAACTCAACATGGATATATTTTCGCTTCTCTTTTCATTCATTTTCCAACCACATTATGAAAACCAAAATCTTATTTCAGACTTGGCTGAAGGAAAAGTTTATAAAGTAAATCAAGAATGGATGTAAAATACTAAAAAAAAAATATATATATAGTAAATCAAGAATGGATGTTAAAAACTAAAAATCCCGATAGGAAAAAGCAGCACTGTATCAAATTTCTAAATTTCTTAATGTAAAATAAATAATTTACTACTGCATTGTGGGTCCTTAAACCCCTAATCCAAAAAGCGCCGCGCTCAAGAACCGTTAAGAAACTTGGTTTGCATATTTACTTTAATTTACATATATATGAAATATTAATTATAAAAATCAATAAATTATAAGAACTATAATCCATAACGCATATTTATCTTAAAATAAGTCTTTGTTGCAATAATATTTATTTTTATATAATTATTGAATTATTGAATTAATTATATTTTAAGGTTTACCAGACTCACAATAGTGTAAGGGAGTATCAGTCTTCTTGTTTTTTGTCTTTTGCAATTCAATCATTTTCCTACTCAAATTGATGATGGGCTGTCCCAACATTCTAACAAGCCCCTCACTGAAAAGACAATACCATTTCCACTGAATTGATGCTACCATGCTGCCATAATTATCCTTGACTTCTCTGAAAGCATCACATCCCAAAATGAAATGATTTTTAGATTCCACTACCCCAAAAGTGAAAAAAGTACACACCTTTTCTTCCCAAGCTTCTATAGGTCTCTTCCATAGTCCCTTTTCATGTCAAAGTTGATGTGAGTTACTTCTTAATCAAGAAATAATAATATTTTCTCTTCACTAAATGGTAGCTCCAATGTACTCTTTTTGTTGGAGATCATAAGTGGGGTCAAATTTTTGAACATAGTACCCCTTCTTCCTACCCAACTCTTTTCACTTTACCCTTATTAAACTTCTTTATAACAAAATTGTTTAACTCCTTGCTATTTGTGGTACATACATTGATGTAAATATTTCATTTTTAGCATTTTATTTCTTTCGCTAGGCCATCTACCTCCTCCCATTCGCTCAATTCTTTTTAGATACACAACAATAATTGTATATTGTGCATCAATGTGATAATAAAGTGGCCTGTATCATGAGATTCTAGGTTCAAATATCCCCAGTTTACCCATGTTTGCATAGGGGCATATGTGTGCACCTATAGTGGTATGTATCATGAGATTCTAGGTTCAAATAGCCCCAATTTATCCATGTTTGCATAGGGGCATATGTATACACCTATAAATTATAGTGGACGCATGTAAGGTGAGAAATAAACCTACATAGTTATTTGTTGTGTCTCATGCAAGTAATGTTTTGTGTCATGCCTCGAAAATCAACTTATATGTCATGTGAGTACAAAACCAGTTAAATTAGTGATTTGTTTCAAGAGAATATAAAACTAACTTATTAATTTTGTGTCAGTTAAATATGCCCAATTATCTAATATTTAATCTATATATCTACTCTAATTTAATAATTTAAATCAAACAAACCACTCCTATTAAAATTAAAGATCATAAATATACCTAATAAATAATTAACTATATTCTACAACTTTACTTCTCTATTTTAAATAAATATAACAAATTAAATTAAAAAAACAATATATAATTAATAATTGTTTCAATATAAATAAATACATAACATGATAATAATAAAAAAATCAACATGCATATATTTTCGCTTCTCTTTTCGCTGCTCTTTGCATTTGTTTTCCAACCAAGTTATGAAAGGCAAAATCTTATTACAGACATCACTAAAATGAAAATTTTAGAACGTATATCAAGAATGAATGTTAAAAACTAAAACTCCCAACAATAAAAAAATGGATGTAAAGAATGGAGTTGATAAAAATTTAACTCATGTTCATGTGACACATGTTTCTATGACATTTTTTTTTAATTAATAAAATTAATTCAAAGGAAGGAAAGTGAATAACTACTTTTGATATAAATCTCAACATTTGATGAGTAACTATTACTAAGAATAATCTAAGATATTCCATTGAGCATAAATATCTACCATGCACTTCATAATTATTGATCATTAAATTAAAATTCTTGAATTCTTATTACAGAATAAAGTCCCTATTGCTATAATTTTTCTTTTTAGATAATTATTGAATTATTGAGTTAATTATATTTTAACGGCCACGAGAATAACAATAGTGTATGGGAGTACTAGTCTCCTCATTTTAACATGGCCCTCACTGAATTGATGCTACCATGCTGCCATAACTATCCTTGAATTTTATAAAAGAATCACATCCCAAAATGAAATGATTTTCAGATTCCACTACCCCAAAAGTGAAAAAAAATACACACCTTTTCTTCCCAAGCTTCTTTAGGTCTCTTGAATGGTCCCTTTTCATGCCAAATTTGACGTGAGTTACTTATTAATTAAGCAGTAATAATATTTTCTCTCCACCAAATTCTAGCTCCAATGTACTCTTTTTGTTGGAGATCACAAGTGGGGTTGAATTCAGTGAACATAGTACTTCTTCTTTCTACCCAACTCTTTTCACAATATACCCTTACTAAACTTCTCCATAACAAAATTCTTTAACTCGTTGCTATTTGTGGTACAAGCATTGAGGTAAATATTCCATTTTTTGCATTTTATTTCTTTCACTCGCCATCTACCTCCTCCCATTTGCACAATTCTTTTTAGATACAAAATGATAATTGTATATTGTGCATCACTGTGATAATAAAGTGGTATATATCGTGATATTGTAGGTTCAAATACCCCAAATTTACCCATGTTTGCATACGGGCATATGTATACACCTATAAGTTATAGTGAATGCATGTAAGGTGAGAAAGAAACCTACGTAGTTGTTGATTGTGTCTCATGCAAGTAATGTTGTTTGATGCAAGTTTGTGTCATGCAAGTCCAAAATCAACTTATGTGTCATGTGAGTACACAACTAGTGAAATTAGTGATTTGTTTCAAGAGAATATAAAACTAACTTATTTATTTTGTGTCACTTAAATATGCCTAATTATCTAATATTTAATCTATATATGTACTCTAATTTAATAACCTAAATTAAACAAACCACCACTATTAAAATTAAAAATCATAAATATAACTAATAAATAATTAACTATATTCTACCACTTTACTACTCTATTTTAAATATATATAACAAATTAAATTAAAAAAACAATATATAGTTAACCATTATTTTAAAATAAATAATATATATCATTAAAAAAAAATCAACTATAATTAAATTAAAAAAACAATATATAATAAATCATTATTTTAATATAAATAAATATATAACATAAAAAAAATCAACTATAGATATATTTTCGCTTAATAAAACAATATATAATAAATAATTATTTTAATATAAATAAATATATAACATAAAAAAATCAACTATAAATATATTTTCTCTTAATAATTGTTTTTATATAAATAAATATATAAAAAAAATCAACATAGATATATTTTCGCTTCTCTTTGCATTTGTTTTCCAACCACATTATGAAAACCAAAATCTTATTACAGACTTTGCTAAAAGGGAAATTTTATAAAGTAAATCACGAATGGATGTAAAAAACTAAAAATCCCCATAGGAAAAAGCCGCAGTGTAACAAATTTCTAAATTTTTTAATATAAAACAAATAATTTACTATTGCATTGTGGGTCCTTAAACCTCTAATCCAAAAAGCTTGGCCCCTCAAGAATCGTCAAGAAACTTGGTTTGCATATTTACTTTAATTATATATATATATATATATATATATATATATATATATATATATATATATATATATATGAAATATTAAATTATAAAAACCATAATCCATTGCCAACAGAGGCTGAAAACTTGTCAAAATCTCAGAGAAGTGCATATGGAAGGCTTGATTTTAGTTCATGGATAACCGCGGGGAATTTCTCATTTCGGACCACACTCCAAGGCAGATCAACCTTCGTAACCCTGATTCATTGGTTCCCTTCCTTACCATCTGGAGAAGGACTTTAACTCCGACATCCAAACTCGGTTTAACTAGTTCTAACTGAGTGATGAGATAGCTAGATGTCCAGTGAATTAAATTAGATTTCATTCACAAGTAGTGATCATTCACATAACTGACGAGTCACTTTTAATATATGCATGCATGCTAGTTCTTATGAAAAAAATAGTGATCAATCACATAACTGATGAGTCACTTTTAATAGATGCATGCATGCTAGTTCTTATGAAAACCTAGTTGAGACAGAGGTTAAAGTGAACATAACTATCAGTTGTATTATCAGATAACTTATTTGAGCTCAATTATAAAGTCATGGGAAGCCCATGATGGATTGCACAATCAAGGTTGATTATCCTATTTAATAGGGATTAATTTCTTAGGGACTGTGTGAGCAAGGCTGGGCTAAGGAGGGGTTGAGAATTGGCTAACTGTTTGTCAATTTTTCCTGAGAATTGTTAGTCAATTTTTAGCGGGATTAAAGTGAAATAGTGAGGAGAGTGCATGATTTTATCAGTGTTAGAAAGAATTTTATTGTTTCATGATTCTTTGAATTTGTACAATATATGATAGAGGGGTTTTGAGCAGGTTCTTTCCCGAAGATACATCTTGTGTTGTGTGATTGATAATTTATTTCTCTTACTTACATGTGATTGAGCGACCATTTTATATTCCACAAATATAGTAGAAAGATTCAGTATCTTGTTTTAGTACATCACAAGATTGGATTGAATCCATTGGTATAGAGATTCTATATAATTTCTACAGGGGATGTTACATTAAGAAGCTTTTTATATGATATTTTAAATTTATATGTATATTTCACTCATATACTAGGGAATAGTATAAATTAAATGACAAATAAATATGGATAGGCATCAAAATAATTTTTTCCTCATGATACATCTTACAATACCAAGATTTAAAGAATTAATAAAATTATCTAAATTATAATTTTATTTTAAATTATTATTCATACTAGCCTAAATCCAAGTTAACTCCACATATACCAAACCTTGAAAGGGATCAAATTTCTTTCCATATTAAAATATTTCCATCTCAAGAGATTTGATGCCTCTCAGTGCTTGCCAGATATGGAGTTAAGATGGATGTAGGTTGATTTAATTCCCCCATTTAAATAATACATCTTCCACATGAATAAGATGGGTTCTCATAAAGCTAGAGCCAAAAAATAACCAATAACTTGACCAAGTCAAGTTTACCTTAACTATTCAACAAAAATTAATAATAAAAAAATAATAATGTAGGATATTTATTTTAAAATAGGATTTTTTTTATTTTTTTATTTTGGTGGATCTAAAATGTTTACATTACATTAATGTTTTTATTTTTATTTTTATGCATTTTAACTGAGTCAAAATGTTTCCAAGACAAGACATTGCAATACCTATTGCATACTAGGTTGGGGAGCATCCCTTGAAGTATATATATATAACTAGATTCTTTACCATGAGCAATAATCTCCACTTTATTATAGAGATTGTTAACTTGCGAATAGGTTTTGATACAGTACCACATTCTCAATAAACTTTAACTCATGTTCATGTGACACATGCTCCTATGACATATTTTTTAATTAATAAAATTAATTCAAAAGAAAGAAAGTGAATAACTACTTTTGAGATAAATCCCAACTTTTGATGAGTAACTATTACTAAGAATACTCTAAGATATTCTATGGAGCTTAAATATCTACCATCGACTTCATAATTATTGATAGTTAAATTAAAATTCTAGAATTCTTATTACAGAATGAAAGTCCCTATTGCTATAATTTTTCTTTTTAGATAATTATTGAATTAATGAATTAATTATATTTTAATGTCCACCAGACTAACAATAGTGTATTGGAGTACCAGTCTCCTTGTTTTTTGTCTTCTGCAATTCAATCATTTTCATACTCAAATTGATGATGGGCTGTCCCAACCTTCTAACAAGCCCCTCTCTGAAAAGACAATACAATCACATCCCAAAATGAAATGATTTTAAGATTCCACTACCCCAAAAGTGAAAAAAGTACACACCTTTTCTTCCCAGGCTTCTTTAGGTCTCTTCCATGGTCCATTTTCATGTCAAAGTTGATGTGAGTTACTTCTTAACCAAGCAATAATAATAATTTCTCTCCACTAAATGCTAGCTCCAACGTACTCCTTTTGTTGGAGATTACAAGTGGGGTTGAATTCGTGAACATAGTACTTCTTCTTCCTACTCAAGTCTTTTCACCATATACCCTTATTGAACATCTCCAAAACAAAATTCTTTAGCTCCTTACTATTTGTAGTACATGCATTGATGTAAATATTCCATTTTTCCCATTTTATTTCTTTCTCTCGGTCATCTACCTCCTCCCGTTCACTTAATTCTTTTTAGATACACAAGGATAATTGTATATTGTGCATCACTTTGATAATAAAGTGGTAGGATAATTGTATATTGTGCATCACTTTGATAATAAAGTGGTATGTATCACGATATTCCAGGTTCAAATATCCCCAATTTACCCATGTTTGCATAGGGGCATATGTATACACCTATAAATTATAGTGGACACATGTAAGGTGAGAAAGAAACCTACGTAGTTGTTGGTTGTGTTTCATCCAAGTAATGTTTTGTGGTGCAAGTTTGTGTCATGAAGTCAAAAATCAACTTATATGTCATGTGAGTACAAAACTAGTTAAATTAGTGATTTGTTTCAAGAGAATATAAAACTAACTTATTCATTTTGTATCAGTTAAATATGCCCAATTATCTATTAGTGATTTGTTTCAAGAGAATATAAAACTAACTTATTCATTTTGTATCAGTTAAATATGCCCAATTATCTAATATTTAATCTATATATCTTCTCTAATTTAATAATTTAAATTAAACAAACCACTCCTATTAAAATTAAAGATCATAAATATACCTAATAAATAATTAACTATATTCTACAACTTTACTATTCTATTTTAAATAGATGTAACAAATTAAATTAAAAAAACAATATATAAACAATATATAGTCAATAATTGTTTCAATATAAATAAATATATAACATAAAAAAAAAATCAACATGGATATATTTTCGCTTCTCTTTTCGCTGCTCTTTGCATTGGTTTTCCAACCACGTTATGAAAGGCAAAATCTTATTACAGACATTGCTAAAAGGAAAATTTTATAACATAAATCAAGAATGGATTTAAAAAACTAAAACTCCCCCTAGGAAAAAGCAGTCGTGTAACAAGTTTCTAAATTTCTTAATGTAAAACAAATAATTTACTATTGCATTGTGGGTCATTAAACCCCTAGTCCAAAAAGCACCGCGGTCAAGAACCGTTATAGAAACTTGGTTTGCATATTTAATTTTCTATATATATAATAATTATAAAAATTGGCTAAATTATAAAAACTATCATCCTAATTCGAAAAAAAAAACAACCGTTATGAATCACAAGTTGTGTTTATCAAGTTCAACAATTTCACTCTTCCATCATTGAATGTGCATCTTCTGTTCATTATAATTGGCTTCTCTTTCTTTTTCTTCAATTCAATTTTTTTTGCTTTCACCAATTTCTTCCTCCGCCTCCCAGACCGTTTGTTTTTCTCTCTCGTTTCTTGTATTTGCTGAGTCCCGTGTTCTATTCTCTGTGTTATTTCTGTATGTGCATGTATTTTTGTTCGGGTTTCTATTCCTGTTTGATATTTAATAGGTGGAGGAGGCAAGGGTTTTAAGAGAGACAGAAGCATAGGATCACACTACACCTATCCACATATTGGTCTTTCTCCTTGGCAGATTATAATGGTAATATTTTGTAGTCTTTGTTTTTTAAATATTTTGTTTTGAAATCTTTTTTCCACAACGAACAAGGGATATTTTTTTCTTAATCTTGATTAAAAACAATTGTGTTATATCTCATATCAATTTGCAATGTGAATTCTAACCTGGTGTATATGTTTGTTAATATCCCAGCTCCAGGTCCATTCAAGAGTGTTGAGATAGATATATAATGCAAAGGGCAGTATTCAGATAAATAATGGCAGAGGAGTAGTAAATTCAGGTACGTAACCTTCATGTAACCTATATTAATTTTTAAATGGAAAAGAAAAAAGATATACCCAACCTGGGCATATATTTTCATGTGTTTATTGAATCCCATTTAGAATTTGAGCTAGAAATTGGATTGTGGTTAATATGTCTTCAAAAATAGGTTAATAGGTCTTCGATTGCGGTTAAATGTCTTCGATTGCGATTAATATGTCTTTGTAATCTTTTCTTTTCATAATCAACAGTTACGTCTAAAAACAAAAGCTTAAAAAAGATAAACATGAAACTCTCTCTGATGTTTCTTATTTGTGGTTGGAAGAATATAAAGAAACAAATAGTCGAAACAATAGTAGACGTATCACCACAAATTTATTCGCGTGCAGACTCGCCCATTAGTTTATAGCTCAAATTATTCACATACGAACTTGCCCTACGAACTTGCCCTATTCACATGCGAACTTGCCCTACGAACTTGCCCTATTCACATACGAAGTTGTTTTCAGAATCTACCCTAAATCTTTCACATACGAACTTGCCCAGAGGTTTTCCTTTTCAGAATCTACCCGAAATCTTATGCACTTACAATTATTTCAGTGATCGAATAGTTGTTTAGGGAATAATTTGATGCTTATTGGGTCGAAATTCTAAACCATGCAACCCTCCTCTTCCTTGGACAATCCAATTGTTCAGATCCTTGATTGTACTCGGAATACCCTAATAGTATTCAATACGGCCTTACGCATTAGTAGCGCAGGAAATAAGGTTACGTTCATACTTTTGTAAAAAGAAGGTTTTGCTTTCACAATCTGCCCCAAATATTTTGAACTTATGGGGTTTCGAGTTGTGGTCTAGTCATACGTTGATACTTTTGTAAAAAGAAAGTCTAATACTTCTGAACTCGGAATAATTTGTTGTCCCTCGAACTTACTTGGACAATGTCTAATAATATTCAATTAATAAATACAGTAGATGTCTAATAATATTCAATTAAAAAAAACCTCTCCCAGTTCTTTCTATTATTCTTAACCATCCTAGAACCTTATATTACTCTCTTTACAATCTCAGAACCTTCTATTACTCTATTTACAGTCCTGCTATAGCTATCTGATATTGTTTTTAAATTTAAAACAGAGAGGCTGAGTTGTCAAAAATATTTCTCTTCCAAGTCGACTCAATTTCATAAAACCCCTCTAATATCGCTCCGACGTCCTTTGATACTGCTATTAATATGTGTATAGAATTTACCGGGGTAGTTTCCATAGCGATTGTCTAAACTAGTTATCCATATATTAAAAAGTCAATATTAATTTTGAACATATTAATTTGTATTAGATTCCATGTCGATAAATAGATATGATGAATACACTTTTATATAATGTAATATTCCTTCTAGATGTATAAAATTTTTCCAATCGAATAAAATCGAAGTTAAAAAAAAATTGATTTTTACGATATATATAAATTTTCCTCGTAAACGATATAAAATTTATATTATATAATTTTTTCATCAAAGGTTATACAATAAGTACACGATATAAAATTTATATTATATAATTTTTTCATCAAAGGTTATACAATAAGTACATGATTGAGTAATAATTAAAGTTTTGAACAAAATTTTATAATTATATGATTGAATAATAATTAGTTTCTTTAAGAGATGATTTATGTATATACTCAGTCATAGAGATGTAGTTTATATTATAAAGAAATATTATACTTTGCAAATAAAAAGAATTGAAGTTTTTTTAAGATCAATGCTTTTTTATGTCTTTTTATATATTTAAATAATTGACTTTCTTGCTTATAAATAATGGATGGATTATTTATAATTATATTTATATATAATTAAAATTAATATAAAATTCAATAATGAATATTTCTTATTATTGTAATCTAAAATTTAAATAATCATTTATTTATTATATTTGAATATGTGATGTAGAGTGTGGTTTTATTTTACTTTATTTATTACGTTATGTTGTTGAATTTATGTTATTGATGTTATTAATAGTAGAAGAGAAAGCAAGGGATTGAGAGAGGAGGAAAGAGGTGCGAAAGAGGAGGAGGTAGAGGCATCTGCGGAGGAGAAGGACAAGTATAGGAGGAAGTGGAGGAGGAGGAGGTTGAGGTGCGTGGAGAGGGAGGAGGTTGAGGTGCGTGGAGAGGGAGTAGGAGGAGGTGGGGAGGATGAGGATGAGGTGGAAGGTGGGGTGGGGTAGAGATCGAGAGGAGGATGCAGAGGAGAGGGGAGGGGAAATGAATCAGGAGGAGGTGGGGGGGAAGGGGAATGAGGAGAAGAGAGGGAGAGGGTGGATTTGGAGAGTGACAAGGGGAGAGGGCGGAGGAGAGGGAGACATGGAGATGGGGAGGAGGATGAGGAGGAGAGGGGAGGGGAGATGAATTAGGAGGAGGTTGGGGGGAGGAACGGGGAGAGGAGAGGGAGAGGGTGGATGGGGACAGTGAGGAGTAGGAGGGGGGGGGAGGCGGGGGGAGGAGAGGATGGGTGGGTAGAGGGACGAGGAGGAGGGGAGAGGGAGAGGGAGGATAGGGGTGGGGAGGAGGGAGGAGGAGGTTGGGGGTGGTATAAGGGGAAAATGAGGAGGGAGAGGATGGATGGAGAGAGGGAGGAGGAAGAGGGAGGGGAATGTAGATGGGGAAGAGTAGGAAGGGGGAGGGGAGAGGAGAGGGAGAGGATATATGGGGAGAGGGAGGAGGAGGGGAGAGGAGGAAGAGGAAGAGGAGGAGGAGGAGAGGGAGGAGGAGGAGGAGGCGGCAGGGGGAGGAGAGGATGGGTGGGTAGAGGGACGAGGAGGAGGGGAGAGGGAGAGGGAGGAGGAGAGGGGTGGGGAGGGGGGAGGAGGAGGTTGGGGGTGGTATAAGGGGAAAATGGGGAGGGAGAGGATGGATGGGGAGAGGGAGGAGGAAGGGGGAGGGGGTTGTATATGGGGAAGAGTAGGAAGGGGGAGGGGAGAGGAGAGGGAGAGGATATATGGGGAGAGGAGGAAGAGGAATAAGAGGAGGAGGAGAGGGAGGAGGAGGAGGAGGAGGAGGTTGGGGGTGGTATATGGGGAAGAGCAAGAGGGGGATAGGGGAGAGGAGAGGGAGAGGATGGATGTGGAAACGGAGGAGGAGGAGGAGGAGGAGGAGGAGGGGGGGGGAGAGGGAGGAAGTGGTAGGGGTGCAGAGGTGGAGGAGGGGGGAAGAGCAAGAGCGGGGAAGGGAGAGGATGGAGGGGGGGGGAAAGAGGAAGAGGAGGAGTGGGAGGAGGAGGAGGTAGAGGAGGAGGGGGGGGATGGAGGAAGCGGTAGGGGCACAGAGGTGGAGGAGGGGGGAAGAGAAAGAGTGGGGAGGGGAGAGGAGCGGGAGAGGATGGAGGGGGCGAGAGGGAGGAAGGTGGGGGGAGGGGAGATGGAGTAAGGGGAGAGAGGGGGAAGAGGAGGAGGTTGAGGGTGGTATATGGGGAAGAGCAGGGGGAGGAGAGGGGAGGTGGGAAGAGAGGGAGGAAGAGGAGGAGGGGGAGAGGGAGGGGAGAGGAGGAGGAGGGGGGAGGGGGAGAGGGAGGAGGGGAGGTGGGGTGGTATAAGGAGGTTGGGCGTGGTATAAGGGGAAAAGGAGGAGGGGAAGCGGGGAGAGGAGACGGGCAGGGGGATAAGGGAGGGGTAGGAGAGGGAGATGATGGATGGGGAGAGGGAGGACGAGGGGAAAGGGAGAGGGGGATGAGGATGGGGGAAGAATAGGAGGGGGGGAGGGGAGAGGAGTGGGAGAGGATGAGGGGGCAAGGGAGAGAAGGAGGAAGGGGAGGAAGAGGAGGAGGAAGGGGGACAGGGGGGAGAAGGAGGAGGAGGTTGGGGGTGGTATAAGGCGAAAAGGAGGAGGCGAGGGGCGAGGGGGAGGCAGAGTGGGAAAGGGGAGGTGGGTGGTGGGGAGGTTGAGGAGGAGGGGGGGAAGAGTAGGAGGGGGGTAGGGGAGAGGAGAGAGAGAGGATGGAGGGGGATAGGGAGGAGGAGATGGGGGAGAGGATGGAGGAAGAGGGAAGAGGAGGGGGGAGGAGGAGGAGAGAAAGGGGGAGGAGGAGAGACGAAGGAAGGGGGGCGACACGAGGAGGAGAAGGTCGTGTTTGCAAATTATTTGTTGCATTTTAAATTTTGAAAGTGATGTGATTTCCATCACTTGTTTGAGCGACAATGATATTTTTGTTGACCTTGTTTTTATAAGTCGTGTGTTGTATTTTTTTCATGTAAAAGTGATTAGGTGTTACCATCACTTCGAAATGCGATGAAGATGTTGTTGCCCTTATTTTTTGATTCCTCTGATGCATTTCTTTCATGTAAAAGTGATGAAGTGTTTGCCATCACTTCGAAATGCGACAGAAAAGTCTTGTTTGGTAAAGATAGCTCGAGTATGATTCCCTTTTGATGCAATCTTTACCACTGAGTACATCTTATAATATCGTGGCAAGTATGGGAATATTTGGGTCATAGATTGGTCAATTTGAGCATGTGTTTGCATGGGATTTTACAATAGGTTTTCAAGAGATGTAGGTGTTAGTTCATCACTTATGGCTCTAAAGGACACAGGTGAAGGAGAAGGAAGGGTGACTTTTCCAGACATTTGTGGTGGAGTAGTACACATCAATGCAGATTATTCTGATGCTTTTAGAGGACCAAAAGAACCTTAGTGGGGAGGATTGATCCAGGTGGCTCTAGAGACACACGCAGGACAAAAAGCGCTCAAAACTCAAAGTGTTTGGATTTCTCTCGAACCAGGTTCAGGTTGAAGAGCTTGTCGCCCTGATCGCAATGGTGTGAATGGTTCGTGAAATCGAGCCTATATGCGAAGGATAGGAGTGGTCAAAGTTTTGGTTTGACTTGAATGACTGGGCAGGTTAAGGAGGACGCAAATTTCACCTTTCCCGCCCATCGGATTCCGGCAAGCTCAGGATAGATTCTAGGAAAATTTATGGGATGATTAATTTCACTCCTACGGTCAAAATCATAATTTTAAAAAAATTATAATTTGTTTTTAATTACAAAAAAAAATTAATTAAAAAAAGGGGGTGCAAGACATCACCCCTGGCACTCCACCCGACTAACTATAACATATTTTAAAAATATATATTGGAAGATCCAATGGGTCGTGACCCTCGCTGGACCCCCAACAACCAACATATATTACAAACATGTTTCATATAAAAGCCACCATAAAACATGGTTACGGTGGGTGTCGAACCCGCTCGACTTAATAGCTGGCCGGTCCACTGACAGAACAGCAAATAACCTCCACTCCATGCTATAGCATGTGATAGCTCCAATCTAATGTGGGTGGTGCATGTGTCAGTTCCATTGCGAACCCGACCACTGCCAAATTGTTGCTATGATTACCATATAGAGCCAACTCCGATGGTGGGAGTTAAGGGGCGGGCTGCCCAATGCGGGTCCGACACCCTCCACTTTGGTTAAAAAATATGTATGTGGTTTTTAAAAAATACATGGCACGATATTACTCCTTTTTATGAGGGATCAGGGTTTGATCACTTGACCTTCTCCCTCCTAACATGGATCCAAACCAACTCGTCTAAACAGGTTTTTTGAAAACTCCACCCAAGAAATATGCTTAAACCCAGCATTTGCATGGTGCACCCAAGCCAGACCAGAGCAGGAGTGCCCATGTGGATGGAGGACATTTGTAGGTGGAGCCATGAGCGTGGAGTAGTAATTATGCAGGTGGAACCATAAGCCTTGAAATTTTCCCGGGAAGGTAAGTTTTCTCCATGTCGGAATATAGTCAATTTTATAGTCATTTTTCACAGTTTTCTGTAGGGAATGCAATTGCGATGTCAGATTTGCCTTTTGAGTTGTAGATTTCCATTCCACCCATGGAGAAAATATGTGGAGGAACCTAAGGGGAATCTAAAAGATTCCATTTTGCCCCAGATCTTCACTTTCTCAAAATTCAGCAAATGGATAGTCATTTTTTCACTATTCGACATCACAAAGCTAATGGTATATTCAAATTTTTCATGTAAGATTTACATTTTTCGGTCACTTTTTGAAGTGAAGTTGTAGGTGTCAGTTTTCAGGGAGTGAGAAGTCAATTTCACACCTTTCAACACCACAATCATGATGGTGTTTTCAGATCTAGCTGTCATATTTCAGTTAATTGAATTATTATAGTTAGACTGTTGGTTTCTAGAACGGTCCTCTCAGAGGAACCGAAGAGTCATCAATCTATGTATATAATTGTAAAACCTCGAATGTATGAGGGGTGATAGACGAGCAGAGAAAGAATAGAGGAATTCTGCAGTAACTCAGTATATTTCAAATCGCTTCCAGTTAAATAGTTATGTGCATTTCCTCAGTATCGTTCCAAATTCTTAAGTGTGAAAAGATTGCCTAATCGAGAAGTGATGAACTCCCGCATGATTTCCCCTATCTCTATAGTTTGATTTCCAAATCCATTTGAATAATCCCTGCGAAATTAAGAAGAACCATGTGGCGTGCTCTGTATAGAAAATCATGGTTAATATTGGTGACTTTCCCCGTATAAAAGAATAACCCTGTTTTATTGCATAGTTGAATCAATTTCTATAGATTACACTGTGTTGAAACCCGGATTTAATCGATACACCCGAGCTTGAACCCGACGAAACCGCAGTTATTACTGTAGCAGAAAAACCAGAACAGATTTGCAAAGGTGGGTTTCCCCGATCCCGCACCAGCTTTGGCACGGAGGTGGTATTACCGGAGTATGGAGCGATTCCATACAGGAATCGACACATAGCAGATCCGACGTCCGACGAAACAACCTTTCTGTCTATATTTCGCGCGTTAACGACAGGATAGAGGTTGCCGAGCGGAATGAGTTCGGGCCGTTGATTCGAGAGGAGGTCATCGAACGGTCCTAGTGCGACGGAGATGCACGATATTTAGTCAGGTACGACGCCCACGTTGATTGGTCCACAGAATATAGGTGGGGCAGGATCTACGTGTCATTCCAAAGCCAATTGATTATAATTGTTGAATTATTTATTTGGGTTATAAACCAATTATCAAAGGTTTATTATAAGGTTTACAAAAGGATGAAATAGTCATAAAAAGTTTGAGAACAATTATATGAGGCTGAAGGTGCAACCATTTATTATAGGGTTCATATATATGTATATACGTGTGTAATCCAGAGGATACAATTGGAAATTTGTTGTGAAATTATTTATTCATCAATTTCTTTGAAATTGACAAATAAAAATGAAAAGGGAATGCAGACAGAGTCACACAGTGTTGACCATCCCTCCATTGGGTGTTGAATTTCGGTGTTGCTGCATCATTTGTGGTATCAAAGCCGGTCCTGAGTTGTTTTGCTGACATGGCAGTCCGAGTTGGTAGAGGTGCTGGCAGAAGAAGACCTGTTGCCAACGCTGAGGTGTTGGGAATGTTGCAGAGGGCCGAGGCCAGACTAGATGCCATGGAACAAAGACAACCCAGAGATCCTGAAGACATCAGCAAACCTGAAACGGAAGAAGCTGAAGAAAATGTTGAAATTCCTCCTGACATGAGGCTCCTGAGAACCGTTCTGGGATCTGCAGTTAAGCCCAGAATTAAAGTGTCTAGTTATGCAGGGGGACTGAATCCAGAAGAGTTGGTGTACTGGATAAATGAACTGAGCAAGTGCTTCGATTATGAAGAAATAAGTGAAGATAAAGGGTCAATTTTGCAGTAACAAAGCTGAAAGGACATGCTGCACTTTGGTGGGATGGAGTGCAGGCAGAAAGGAGGAGAGTTGGCAAGCAACCTATCAAGAGCTGGACCAGAATGATGGCCAAGTTGAAAGGTAAATTCCTGCCTAGTGATTACCAGCTGACGTTGTATAGACAAATGCAGAACCTGAGACAAAGGTTGTTGACAGTAAAAGAATACACAGAAGAATTCTACAGAGTGAGCATAAGAGCTGGGCAATTCCAAGACACACCAGAAAAGACTGCCAGATATGTGAATGGTCTCATATTGGAGGTTCAAGATGAGATTGGTCTTCTGTCTCCTAAGATAGTGGAAAAGGCCTATCAGATGGCCTTGAAAGAAGAGGAGAAACTCCTGAGGAAATAGTCTCCCAAGAAGAGAGGTAATTTCCGTGGGAAGGGAAGTCAGGGTGGTAGAGGAAATCCTACACCCAGGGATGGAGCTAACAGTAGCTCACCTCAAAATGAATCTACAGAGGAGGATGCAAATGTCAGAAGGGGTTCTTACAGAGGAAGAGGAAGAGGAGGCAGAGACAGTGGCAGAGGTAGAGAATTGAGGTGTTATAGATGTCAAGGAGTGGGACACAAGCACTATGAATGTCCAGAGAATGTGGGTGCTAGTCCAAGAAATGCTGTTGTTGCCCAGATTGAAGAAGAAGCAGAAATTGAAGAAAAATTTCTTCAAGAGAGGGGAGAGTCCTTGGTGGTTAATAAGGTCCTGTTGAAACAAACCAAAGAAGTCCCTAAACCTACACAAAGGAGGAATTTGTTTAGGAGCATATGCAAAGTCCAAAGGAAATGCTGCCAACTAATCATTGACAGTGGCAGCATAGAAAATTTGGTTTCCACTGAGGTGATAGAAAAATTGAAGCTGAAGACTAGGGAGCACCCTGTTAGGACCTCACTATGTATAATTTTTACTATATATTTTGACACCACCTTACCTTTTATAACCATGTTTAAAAAGTATTCCATCATCATTTTCATTTACTTTATCCCAAGGTATATAAAATCCTCTTCTTTATTATATGTTTTATCTGTTTACATATAATTCCATATTACTCTTATATTTTATCATTAATCGAAGTAGATTGCTGCTAGCATAAGTCTAAAAGATCGTAGATAAGTTATATGTTGTGCTGGAACAATCGGCCGTTGCTGAAACAGTCAAACTTTGTTGCTGAAACAATCGACTCCGTTGCTGAAACAACCAGCAGGCACGCAAATTCCGCCACTATTCGTAATTTGAGATTCTGGAAGAGCATTTTGTGGAACAATGGAAACAACATGAAGACGTGGTTACACAGATTATTCTGAAGATAGTACTCTTTTGGTATCTGTTGTAACAATATCTTTTTATGGAAGAACAGAATAGCCTGTTTTAAGAAAGAAGAACAGATTCGGGATAAACGTAGATTTTCTCTCATGTAATTGTAAGAGATGTCTCCTCTTTAAAAAGAGGAGACATCATCATTAGAGGGGAGTTCGAGTTTGAAAGCTATAGGAGGACATTGTGTTTGAGAGACTGGAGCTAGACTCCATTTGTAATGTATCATTTCTTTTGACAGATGAATAAAATTTCCTTTTGAGCGCTCCAATTTAATTCTTTCCCTGGGGAATCTTGTGAGAGGGAAAGGGCCCGCCTTCCTCACAAGATTCACCCGACTGTCCCTGTAGTTTGTTTAATTTATTTATGCTGTTTTCACTTTACTTTAATTCTGTTGCTAAGACACCAGTTACACAGTTCTGTAGTTTATTGAGTATTCTGTTTCCTTAACACTGCATGAGTTCAGTACATTCATTCTTAATAAATCGAGAGATCTGTTTCTGTTATTTGTTGGAATGTATAATGCTGGGAAGCAGGTGCTGAAGGTTCCTATATAAAGGAATAGGGTCCTATTTCCACTGATTACCTTTCTTTTCCTGCAGTGTGATTAGAAACAGGAGACAGGTGCTAAAGGTTCCTGTTCATGGGAATACGGTCCTGCTCTCTTGAGTTATCTTTTCTACAGAGTGATTAGTGTCAGGCAGCAGGTGCTGAAGTTCCTATTTAAAGGAATAGGGTCCTGTTCCTGTTATGGTTGATTGGTTTCCTTTCCTGCAGATTGATTTCCCTTTATTTGGATTCTAAACTGCAATATAGGAATTACTTCTGCTATAAATTAAGTGACTTCAACTTTGATTAAATAGAGTGTGAATAATTAGATTGGTATGATTGAAAATTGTGTGGATTTTTACTACAACATTGTTTTTGCTTTTGAAATTGAGCATATCCAGTGCGTGATTGTCTTTGGAATAAACAGACTTCCTCGGGTTGACAATTTATGTGGAGCTTGAATTGTGAAAACAATTAAAGCGACCAACATTTTGGCACCGTTGCCGGGGAAGGCAATTATAGATTTCGAAAGCATTAATATTTTCTTTTCAGATGTGCAGATTGTATGAGAGGACATGGAAACCAGAAGAAAACTAATCCCACAGGTGGCAAAGGAAAAGGAAGGGGAGGAAGAAAGACTTTCATTGACGAGATTGTATCAAAGGCTGAATCATCACAGAGATTAAGTTCTCGAAGACCAAAACTTCAGCACTCCCCTCAATCAGATTACAAAACAGAGGAAGTTGTGGGTCCTGAAAATATAGAGGAGCCAGTGATTAAAGAACCAGCAGTCAGTGCTGGAGAGTCAGAAGAAAGTGCTCGCAATTCAGCAGAGCACATTGAGGAAATAATAGAGAGTGTTGGACGACCAGTGGAGAACATTGAAGAGCCAGTAGAAGATCTTGACAATCGAGAAAGTGCAGTAGGAGAACAGACAATGGAAGGAAACAATGAAGATTTCTTTGGTGGAGGACGTGTAGATCCTGAAGGAGAATGAAAGGATGAAAATTCTCTCTCTACCTTGGGATTTCCTATCAGTGATCTCCCTGCAGGAACAACTCCTATGAAAAACATTCCATTGTCAGCTTTACCTAAATTTCATGGTTTATCCTCTGAAGATCTGGATGAATTTATTTTTGAATTTTATATATTATGCAGAAGTTATGATTATATTACTAATGCTCAAAAGTTGAAACTGTTTCCAGCAACCTTAAAAGTAAATGCTTTAAGATGGTTTATGAGCCTTGGGAGTCAGGTAATCACAACTTGGGAGCAGATGAAACAGAAATTTCTGCTTAAATATCAAGACTACTGCTGGACGAGAGAAAAGAAGGATGAACTATTCAATATGGCACAAAAGCCAGACGAGAATTTGGAGGACTATGTAGAAAGGCTGCAGTACAATATACAGAGATCTGATCATCCGAATATAAGGAAATTCGCAAAACAATATTACTTAGAGGTTTAAGGGATGATTGTTTAGACATGTTAAATATGCTTGGCAAGGGAGATATATCTAAAGAATCATATGATGAGATTGTTGAACTTTCTAAGAGGTGTTCAAGGGGAGCTGCAAGGAACAGAGTAAGTAATAGAGATCCCACCTATTCAAGAGTGCAGAAATCAGCCACTGGGGGAGAAACAAGAGCTGAAATAGGTAATTTACTTGAAGAATTTAAAACTGAGATGTTAAGTTCTTTTGCTTCACAAATTGACACTTTGCAGGTTAAGAAGAAGCAGGCTGAAGCAGAAGCAACTCTGGCTGTCTTTTGCCCGAAGTGCAGAGACAAACATCCACTAAGGGAGTGCCCAATGGAAAAAATACCAATATGTACCCTTTGTGAGAAAGATCACGAAACAAAACAATGTCCATCTCTAGCAGGAATAAAGGCAGCATTGCAACCAACGGAAGCAGAAGCTGAAGAAGTTTACCTGCTAACTCAAAGAAGACAATGGAAACCAAAAGGACAAGGTATGAACTCTAGTATGCCATTTAATCGTTGGAACAATTATTCTTCTTTCGGTCAAACAAATTACCCTCCCTTTAATCAAATGGAATACCCACCCTTTAATCAAATGAATTTCCCACCCATGCAACAATCAAACCCTCCCTTTGTTGATCCTTTAATGTGGACTCCTTGGCCTCCACAACAGTCATCTTCTTTTAACCCTTGGAATTCAAATTGGAGAAGCCAAAAACTCCCGTATCCAAATCAATTGACTCAATTCCAACAACCACTTCCTCTGCCATCAAATGCTCCACCAAATAACCAAATGAGACCCCAGCTACCTATGCAACCAAATCCTAACCCCAATAATAAAGTTGTGCAAGTCATTGATATTCAGAATCAATCTATATTTCCTACTATGCAATGTAATGATATTCATTTAAGATCTGGGAAAATAGTAGAGCCTATTATTGATGACATAACTTCTTCTGATTCTAATAAAGAGGAAACTGAGAAACATAAGAAAGCACAACCACCTTCTAACAAGAGTGTTGAAATAACAGAACCACCATTCCCCGAGCGTTTGGTTTTAACTAGAACGCCTGAAACACCTGCTTTTAATCTTTTAGGGGAATTGCAAAATTTGTATGTTAAAATTCCACTTTTACAAGCATTAAGAGATGTACCAATTTATGCCAGAACAATAAGGGATATTTGTGTTAAGAAACCTAGTAGGAAAACTAAAGATCCTCTTACAGTACATGTGATGGGTGACTTATCTGCATTAATGTCCAGAAAAACCCCTCCTATGAAATATGGTGATCCCGGCCATCCTACCGTGACAGTTCAAATTGGTAAAACCCAGCTGACTTTGTTGTATTGCAGACTAAAAAAAAGCTGGGGGGACACCCCTTAATTCTAGGGAGGCCATGGCTGGCCATAGCTGATGCCTTTATCAGTTGCAGATCTGGTTCAATGACAATTTCTAATGGTTATGAAACCAAACAGCTTACTCTTTATCCTCATGCTACACCCATAATTAATAATGAAGAGTCTATGTGGATGGATTATGATGATAATGTTGTTCAGCCTATTCTAAATATTGGGCAAGATTTAACTCTTAAAGACAATACAGAGGATGAAATAATTAATAATTTTATTTGTGAACCTTCTTCTGTAATTGCTGAAACACATAATCAATTGACTGCAATTTTTGAAACAGATACCCAAGAAAAGATTGAATCTGAAGATTCATCTCAGACATTAACCACCATCTTATCTAAAAGCATAACAGTTGAAATTGAACCTGGAAAGACATTAAACATAAATCCTGATCTAACAGTTGCTGAAACACAACAGTTAATGAAGTTATTGAATGAATATAAGGAAGCATTTGCATGGGATTATACAGATATGAAAGGGATCTCTTCTGAACTATGTACTCACCGAATTTACATTAAAGAGGGATGCCGACCAGTCTGTCAACCCCAAAGACGAATGAACCCTAATTTACGAGAAATTGTTAAAGAAGAACTTCAAAAATTTCTTAATGCAGGATTTATATACCCCATATCTGATAGTGAATGGGTTTCCCCATTGGTAATTGTCCCTAAGAAAAACGAGAAATGGAGAGTATGTGTTGACTACAGAGCCTTGAACAAAGCTACTTAAAAGGATCACTTTCCTTTACCCTTCATTGATCAGGTGTTGGATAGTCTGGCAGGGAAGAAATTCTTTTCTTTTCTAGATGGATTCAGTAGGTATAATCAGATTAGAATTGCACCCCAAGACCAAGACAAGACCACTTTCACTAGCCCTTGGGGAACTTTTGCTTATAGAGTTCTTCCATTTGGGCTATGTAATGCACCAGCAAATTTTCAGAGGGCTGTTATAGGAATTTTTTCTCATATGCTGAATGACTCTATGGAAATATTTATGGATGATTTTACTCCTTATGGCGTGTCTTTTGAAGATGCATTACAAAATCTTGAGAAGGTACTTAAACGATGTATACAAGCTCACCTCTCCCTAAGTACTGAAAAATGTCATATGATGATGAGTGAAGGAGTAGTGCTTGGACATTTTATTTCATCTCAAGGTATTCAGGTAGATCCATCTAAAATATTGGTCATTCAGAATCTTTCTGTTCCTAAAACACAAACCGATGTGAGAAGTTTTCTAGGACATGCTGGATACTACAGAAGATTTATTAAAGATTTTTCTAAGATAGCTTCTCCATTATTTGTGTTGCTTATGAAAAATGCTGAATTTAAGTGGACTAATTCTTGTCAAAAAGCTTTTGAAGAACTCAAGCATCAGTTATCTACTGCTCCTATTTTGAGGGGGCCTGATTGGGCCCTCGCTTTTCATATATCTTCTGATGCTTCAGACACTGCAATTGGAGCTGTCTTGGGACAAGAGGAAAATCATCTTCCTTATGCTATCTACTTTATCAGTAAGAATATGACCCCTGCTGAGCTTAATTATACAGTTACCGAAACGGAGTTTCTTGCAGTAATTTATGCCATGAATAAATTTCGACATTATATCACTGGTTATTCTACTTTTGTGCACACTGACCACTCAGCTATCAAGTATTTAATGAAAAAATATGTTACAAATGCTAGAGTTACCAGATGGCTATTATTACTGCAGGAATTTGATATCACAATTGTAGATCGGCCTGGTAAAGAAAATGTGGTGGCCAATTTCCTTTCACGGTTAAAAACTGACAATGATATTCCAGTAGATGATTCTTTTCCTGATGAGTATTTGTTTGTAGTTTCTGCTCACTCTCCATGGTATGCGGATATTGCTAATTATTTGGTTGCAGGAAAATTACCATCACACCTGTCATACAGAGAAAAGAGAAGAATTGTTCAACAAAGTGCCAGGTATAGCTGGATAAGTGGGTGTCTTTTCTACACAGGGCTTGATCAGGAAATCCGAAGATGCATTAGGGAAGATGAAGTGTATGACATACTGAAAGCTTGCCATGATGGCCCTTGTGGAGGGAATTTTGCTGATAAAAGAACATCACACAAAATTTTGAGGATGGGTTACTATTGGCCCTCATTATTTAAGGATGCAAAGAAATATGTGAGGGCTTGTGACAGCTGCCAGAGAATGGGTCAACCCAATCATAGAGATCAAATGCCATTAAATCCCCAGGTAATTTCTGAACCATTTGAAAGATGGGCCTTGGATTTCATTGGACCCATTAATCCTCCATCCAATCAAAGAACTTATATATTAGTCTGTACAGACTATATGAATAAATGGGTGGAGGCCAAAGCACTTATTAGAGCCAATGAAGAAGTTGTCCTAGATTTCTTATTTGAATAAATCTTCACTAGATTTGGAATTCCTAGAGAGCTAGTTACAGATGGAGGACCTCCATTCAATTCTCATGGTTTTAAGTATACCCTTCAGAAATTTCATATTCATCATAGAATGACTACACCATACCAGCCCCAGGCCAATGGGCAGGTGGAAAGCATAAATAAAGTATTAGAAGGCATTCTAACTAAAACAGTTTAGGACAACCGGAAGGATTGGTCTCAAAGGCTCCCTGAAGCATTATGGGCTTACAGAACTACTTGGAGAAACACTACAGGTTTTTCTCCCTATGAATTGGTTTATGGTAAAAATGATGTTTTTCCTATGGAATTTGAAATCAAAACTATAAGAACTGCTTTAGTTGTTAATCTTGATTTGACTGATGTGCAGACAGCTAGGTTGCAGCAGCTTCTTGAGTTGTATGAAAAGAGATTAGATGCCATTCACCAAAAAACCATGATTCAAAAATAGAGAATGAAATGGCATGATAAAATTATCAAACACAAGCAGTTCCAAAAAGGTAATTGGGCCTTATTGTATGACTCTCGGTTTGAAAATTTTCAGGGTAAGCTACGTACACGTTGGCTTGGACCATATGAGGTAGATGCTATTTTTTCTAATGGAACGGTAAGACTTCTAACAATTGATGATTCTAAAACACCTCTACTAGTCAATGGTCATAGGCTTCGTTTATACCAGCGCCCTGTTTCTAAAGAGGATTTCAAGACTGCTTGCATGACTGATATTCATTATCTTTTTCTAGGGGAGTCTTCTGCTCCTCACAGCATTTATTTTTCTGCACTGTTTTTAGTATTAGATTAGATTAGATTTAAAACTAATAATCCCTGTCAAGGGTTGGCATATTACAATTGAATTTTTCAAATTCTGGAAAAGCTCATTTAGGAGGACAGATCCATCATAAGAATATCTGAAGCTTCAATCACAGAAGCTTGTTCCCTTCATTTTATCCCATTTCCTAGTAATATCCCTTCATCCCATTCCTACATTATTTCCCTTTTTCCATTTTTCCCACTTCTACCATTCCTGAAATATCATCCTTCAGCTAGTATTTCCTATCCCTTACTGCTGAAATTATCCCTTATCAAATACTTCCCCCACTTGTCCTAAACCCAAGTCATTATATCCCATTTTCCTGATTTTTCCCGTTGCTGAAACACCAGTTTCAGCAACGTGTCATTCATTTTTCCGTTGCTGAAACACCAGTTTCAGCAACCTGTCATTCATCTTTTCATCATTAAAACATCATTTCTTTCTCTGCTATACAAGCTTTTCAGTTCTCCACTTTTACTCTTCAGATCCTTTGGGTGAAAATTATTCAGTACTGAGCAGATCCTGTTATGCTCCTGTTCTAAATTTCAGAGAAATCTACAGATTCTTCCATTAATATCAAGCCATTATGAAGCACTCTACACTTCGAATTATTAAACCAAAGGTAAAAATGTAAGGTATGTGGTTTTAATGTAATGCAGTTAAATTATATTTTAAAGAGAGGATCTCGCTCATAATGATTGCAATCTCCACACGCTCAATCATCATTGCACCATACGTAGGGGGGGGGAATTTCGAAAACTGAATAATCATTTCACATCAACCAATCCTCCGTCATTCTTCATTCCATTTCCGCCGACATTGAGACTCCGCATCCTCTGTTGCAACAACTAGCTTGACCAAAGCCTGTGTTTCTGTCTTCTGTGCCTTTGCATGTAACTCAAGCTAGTAGCCATGGGAGGGTCGGCTATCAGACACGAGCCTGGTTCGATAAATCTTCTTCAATTGTTCCCAGAGGCCTATCAAATTTTTCAACAAGCGGGATGGACAACATACTTCGAAAGGTTAGGAGAATTTGATCAGCAGCAAGTTTTAGAGTTCGCACAGAACCTTCAGGGGAATTATTCAGTAGTTCAAGGGGTCCGCATTTCAGTTACAGAGGAGGACATAGCTCAAGTTTCAGGTTTTCCGGTTATCGGGACTCGCTGGTTCAGTAGGAAGCAAGTGATTTTAAGTGCACAACAAGATTTTCTTCTTCCAGATGAACCGGTTGAACTTAAAGGCCGCGGTGTAAGTCTGCATTCACTTCCTCGACCATGGCCAACAGTAGCAGAATTCATCAAGCACTACTTGACATGCGAAGGGCGTTACCAGGTAGTCTACCAACACGACTTCGTTTTGATGAATCATTTAAGGAATGGTCGATTAGTTAATATTCCCTATTATCTACTTGGTTGTATCAAAAACATGTCCTATTATTGCAGACGGGCTAAATTCCCATTGTTATCCCTTACCCATCACCGTTTATGCCAATTATTAATTCAGAGGAGTTTTGCTCAGCAAAACCCCCCTCTGAATAATCCACTCCTTATTCCCCAGCAGGCTGAAATTCACTAGCAGGCCCAAATCCCCCAACAAGCCGAAAGTTCCCAAGAAGCTCCTGAGAATCCTTATTAAGGGCAACTGGACAATATCCCAGACTCCCCAGTAATTCCGTCCTCAGAACCAGTTGACCTACCCCCAATTTCGTCCCACTTAGTAGAGTCACCCCTTCCCACTATTTCTATCCCTAGCGATGACTCTCTAACACCCCCATCCCCACCTACTTATAAAAGGAAGAAAAGAACCCCAATAGTCTCTGTCCCAAAACGACGAACAAGGGCCAAATTCCAAATTTTCACTTTTCTCAAATCCCTTCCCCTAGAAAAGAATCTTCTCTTACAAAGAAAAGGAAAGACACTGACTTCTCTGCTTTCCTACCAAAAAGAAAAATGAAAATGACTGTTGAAACAGTAGTTACTCACATTTCCCCTGACCCCGCCACTATCATGTTAAAACTTCAATCCTCACCCCCATTTCAAATTCCCCAACCCGTCTCATCCGGTGGCACTGTCACACAAGAACCAGTGCCCCGGGATAACATGACATCATTTATGGCTCAAACAGTGACTACCACACAAGAACCAGTCACTTACCCAGAGGCTGAAACACAAGCAACCAAATGCATCAGGTACAAGCAAGAATCACACCAAGCATGATAATACAGGGAAACCAGCTGTAGCTGCTCCACAAGAACCAGCTACAGCTGTGGATCAGCAGACAACTCCAGCAGAATCAACCAGCACACAGGGTTTACATACTATGGCATATTTATTGGAGGAAAATGAGTTCTTGAAGTCTGAACTGGAAGCCTATAAGAATGAATTAACCATGGCATGAGAAGCCTTCGATAGAGAACTGAATCTCTATATGTTAGCACACACAGCATCATCACAAAATAGGGAGCCATGCAGGGAATACATGTGCCATGAGTGTGGTAATATCTACCAGCAGGCAGGCTACAAAGTAGTCAAAATTCAAGTATCTGAGGCATCTACATCACGTAAATAAAGAAGAATGCTCCTAATGCTTCATGCAAGAAACCAAGAGGGATCTCAAAAGCTTGGAAGGAAACTAAAACCACGAGACCTCGCTCACAATAGTTCACCACTGCATAAACACTTCAACCACGATATCTTCGCTCGAGCTAGTTAGTTCACCACTCAAACAATGTCTCAACCCAACATTTAATGTCGATTACGTAATTCTATGAATCGATTAGAACTTAGAACAATGAAGAGCAATATCTCGTAGATCAAGATAAAATACTACAAAGAGTATGTTAGCATATAGACCACATGTATGCCAACTGGGATATTTGGGAACAGACATTGCAACAGCTCAGGGATTCCAAGAAATAAGTCAAGGAATCAAAGGAAAAGATGGTTTTGATGTTTTCATTAGTGAAAAAGTTGATGGCTACCCGAAAACTCTCTGTGAATTATTCTCTCTTCCTTTCTGAACTTTTGGTTTATTTTCAATTGAAGGAAATAAAGGATGGCAGACCTCATGAATTGCTTACTGCGGAACATTTTGTTAAGACTTTTAGTGAGGCCTTTGAAAGTGATCAACATTTGTTGTGTGAAATTTATCTCCATAACGAAGCCATGCCTGAGAATAGAAGAACCAATCTCACTCCAATTGTAGGTGATGTACAAATTAGGGCATTCGTTTCATTCCTGGCCAATCAGCTCACCTGGAAAACTACGTTTATTGCAAGTAGGAATAATGAGGAGAATAGGCTCCTTTGGATTAGACCGGAACCTTTAAGTCCGGCCATGTTTGTAGCAGAATATCAAAAATTCTTGTAGAAGCCAGGAATGCACAGGTACATACAACAACTGCAGGCTTCAACACTTTTAAAGTGTCAACAGCAAATCAAAGTGAAGGAGGCTGCTGCATTGAAGGCCAACACTATGTTTTGGCAGCAATCATGTAAGGAAAGACAAGACTATCACCCTTTTAACCCTAATAATCTTCAAGCTGCACTTTCCAGGGTACCTAATTACATCAAATGCATTCGACATTGTGGAGAAAGCTGGATTGGTTACCATTTCCATTTTCCAATTCTATGGATGCCTTCAGAGAAATATCAGTGTCACTACTAATTTGAAGATAGAGATGAAGCTGTAGCATGGTAGAAATTGCAGAACAATTGAGGATTCCGAGCTCCGACAGAAGCCACCTTCTCCAGCAAACACGCTGAGCACCAGTGATGCACGAGTCGCATCGCACTCCGATCGCATCAGGAGTCGCTTCCGAGGTTACAACATTTTCACTGGGGATGTTAGGACCTCACTATGTATCATTTTTACTATATATTTAGACACCACCTTACCTTTTATAACCATGTTTAAAAAGGATTCCATCATCATTTTCATTTACTTTATCCCAAGGTATATCAAATCCTCTTCTTTACTATATGATTAATCTGTTCACATATAATTCCATATTACTCTTATATTTCATCATTAATCGAATTAGATTGTTGCTAACATAAGTCTAAAAGATCGCAGATAAATTATGTGCTGTGCTGGAACAATCGGCCGTTGCTGAAACAGTCAAACTTCGTTGCTGAAACAGTCGACTCTGTTGCTGAAACAGTCGACTCCGTTGCTGAAACAGCCAGCAGACACGCAAATTCCGCCACTATTCGTAATTTGCGATTCTGGAAGAGAATTTTGTGGAACAATGGCAACAACATGAAGACATGGTTACACGGATTATTCTGAAGATAGTACTCTTTTGGTATCTGTTGTAACAATATCTTTTTATGGAAGAACATAATAGCCTGTTTTAAGAATGAAGAACAGATTTGGGATAAACGTAGATTTGCTCTCATGTAATTGTAAGAGATGTCTCCTCTTTAAAAAGAGGAGACATCATCATTAGAGGGGAGTTCGAGTTTGAAAGCTACAGGAGGACATTGTGTTTGAGAGACTGGAGCTAGACTCCATTTGTAATGTATCATTTCTTTTGACAGATGAATAAAATTTCCTTTTCAGCACTCCAATTTAATTCTTTCCCTGGGGAATCTTGTGAGAGGGAAAGGGCCCGCCTTCCTCACAAGATTCACCTGACTGTTCCTATAGTTTGTTTAATTTCTTTATGCTGTTTTCACTTTACTTTAATTATGTTGCTGAGACACCAGTTACACAGTTCTATAGTTTATTGAGTATTTTGTTTCCTTAACACTGCATGAGTTCAGTACATTCATTCTTAAGAAATCGAGAGATCTGTTTCTGTTATTTGTTGGAATGTATAATGCTGGGAAGCAGGTGCTGAAGGTTCCTATATAAAGGAATAGGGTCCTGTTTCCATTGATTACCTTTCTTTTCCTGCAGTGTGATTAGAAACAGGAGACAGGTGCTGAAGGTTCCTGTTCATGGGAATAGGGTCCTACTCTCTTGAGTTATCTTTTCTACAGAGTGATTAGTGTCAGGCAGCAGGTGCTGAAGTTTGTATTTAAAGGAATAGGGTCCTGTTCCTATTATGGTTGATTGGTTTCCTTTCCTGCAGATTGATTTCCCTTTATTTGGATTCTAAACTGCAATATAGGAATTACTTCTTCTATAACTTAAGTGACTTCAGCTTTGATTAAATAGAGTGTGAATAATTAGATTTGTATGATTGACAATTGTGTGGCTTTTTACTACAACATTGTTTTTTCTTTTAAAATTAAGCATATCCAATGCGTGATTGTCTTTGGAATAAACAGACTTCCTCGGGTTAACAATTTATGTGGAGCTTGAATTGTGAAAACAATTAAAGTGACCAACACACCCCACTCCCTACAGGGTGTCCTAGCTGCATAAAGGGCACCAGCTGGTTGTGAAAGAATAGTGTGAAATAGAGCTGCAAATGGGCAGATACAAGGACAAAGTTTTGTGTGATGTAATGCCCATGGATGTGTGTCATATATTGCTGGGTATACCTTGGCAGTTTGACAGAGCAGCAGTGCATGATGGCAAGAAGAACACTTACAATTTCTTCAAAGACGGGGTACATCATATATTGATTCCCATGGAAGAAGGAGAGCCATCCAGCAGAGTGATTGATCCAAAGACCTTGTTTCTGAGCGGGAAGGAATATCTACAGCAGATAGAAGAAGAAGAGGTAAGCTTTTCTTTATTTTGCAAACCAAAAGTACTTCTTACTTCTACAAAGATTTCTGATTTTCCAATAGAAATCCAAGAGATGTTAGATGATTACTGTGACATTGTTGTGGATGATTTACCTGATGAGCTGCCACCTGTGAGAAATATCAGCCATCAGATAGATTTTATCCCTGGTTCAAATCTTCCAAATAAGGCAGCCTATAGAGTGACTCCCAGAGAAAATGAAGAAATCAGGAAACAAGTACAGGAATTGGTGGACAAAGGACTGATCAGAGAAAGTCTGAGTCCATGTGCAGTACCAGCAGTTTTGAGCCCAAAGAAAGATGGAGGCTGGAGGACGTGTACTGATTCCGGAGAAATTAATAAGATCACAATCAGGTATAGATTCCCTTTACCCAGAATTGAGGATTTGATGGACTGTTTGAGTGGTGCTAAATATTTCTCAAAGATAGATTTGAAGAGTGGATACCATCATATTAGAATAAGAGAGGGTGATGAGTGGAAAAATACTTTTAAAACAAATGAAGGACTGTATGAATGGATGGTAATGCCTTTTGGGTTGTCAAATGCACCTAGTACTTTTATGAGACTCATGAATGAAGTATTGAGGGAATTCATTGGTAAATTTGTGATAGTGTATCTGGATGATATTTTAGTTTTCAGCAGAACTAAGGAAGAACATTTGAGGCATCTTAATCATGTCTTGAAGAAGCTGGACCAAGAGAAATCGCTGATAAATTTGAAGAAATGCTCATTCATGAAAGAAGATTTGGTGTATTTGGGTTTTTTTGTTTCTGCAGAAGGATTGAAGATGGACCCAGAAAAGGTTAAGGCAATTGTGGAGTGGCCTTCACCCAGGAATGTTTTTGAGGTAAGGAGTTTCCATGGACTTGCTAGTTTTTACATAAAGTTTATAAGAAACTTCAGCAAGATTAATGCACCCATAATTGAAACAATAAAGAAGAGCAAACAGCCATGTAAGTGGACTGCTGAAGCAGAGAGAAATTTTAAAGTTTTAAAGCAAAAGATAACAGAGAAGCCTGTTTTAATTCTGCCTGATTTCACCAAACCATTTCAAGTAAAATGTGATGCCAGTGGGGAGGCTATTGGAGCTATTTTGAGTCAGGATGATAGGCATGTAGCCTATTTCAGTGAGAATTTGAATGATACTAAGAGAAATTATTCCTCTTATGAGAAGGAATTCTATGCAATTGTTCAAGCACTGAAGAAGTGGAGACATTATTTGATGTCCAGGGAGTTTGTATTATATTCTGACAATCATGCTTTGCAGTATATTGTACAGCAGCCCAAGTTGAAGCATAAGCATGCTAAATGGGTTGAGTACCTCCAAAGTTTTAATTTTGTTTTGAAACATATAAGTGGCCAAGCCAATAAAGTAGTTGATGCTTTGAGTAGGAGACATTTGCTTGTTCAAGGGACTAATTTTGAAGTTGCAGGATTCGATTTTCTCAAAGAATTATATAAAACAGATCTAGATTTTAGAGAAGCATTTGAGGCATGTAGTAACCCTGTTTTGATAGATAGAAGTCAGTGGCTGGACTATTTCCTGCAGGAGGACTTATTATTTAAAAAAAACCAACTGTGTGTACCAAAATGTTCCATGAGAGAAAATTTGATCAAAGAAAAGCATAGTGGTGGACTTGCTGGACACTTTGGTACTGACAAGACTTATGAACAGCTGAGTCACTTTTATTTCTGGCCCAAGATGAGAATAGAAGTGGACAATTTTGTGAAGAAGTGCAATATTTGTCAATATGCCAAAGGAAGGAACTAGAATGCAGGACTGTATACTCCCTTGCCTATTCCAGACAGGCTTTGGGACATGGTCAGTATGGATTTTGTTCTAGGATTACCCAAGACTCAGAGAGGGAATGATGCAGTCTTTTTTGTGGTGGACAGATTCTCCAAAATGGCACATTTTATTCCATGCTATAAAACTAGTGATGCCACCCATGTTGCTAACTTGTTTTTCAAAGAAGTTGTTAGATTGCATGGGTTTCCCAGGAGCATTGTTTCAGACAGAGATACCAGATTTGTGGGTCACTTTTGGAGGACATTGTGGAAGAAACTCAGTACCAAACTAAGTTTCATCTCAGCTTATCATCCCCAGACTGATGGACAAACTAAGGTAGTGAATAGGAGTTTGGGAAATTTGTTGAGGAGTCTTGCAGGAGAACATCCCAAGCAGTGGGATCATATTTTGCCTCAGGCATAATATGCATATAATGATTCACCAAACAGGAGCACAGGGAAGATTCCATTTCATATTGTTTATGGAATGCATCCCAGAGGAATATCAGAATTAAGAAATCTAGGAAGAGCAGAGCTGAGAAGTGCAGATGGTGAGGAATTTGCTTCAGAGATCCAGACCATACATGAACAAGTGAAACAACAACTACAAGGCAGCAGCATCAAATACAAAAATAGAGCAGAATTGAGTAGAAAAGAAGTTCACTTTGAAGTGGGAGACTTGGTTTTGGCACACTTGAGGAAGGAGAGGTTCCCAAAGAAGCAGTACAACAAATTGAAGTTCAAAAAGATTGGGCCATGCAAGATACTTAGGAAGTTCTGCAAATGCTTATGAGATTGAATTGCCACCTGATGTTGGAATATCTCCCATTTTTAATGTGGCATATTTGTACAAGTATGAGGATGATGGTGCAGAAGAACGATCAGCAGACAAGGAGTAGATTGAGTGGAAAGAGTAGCTACCTCCGGCACAGCCATTACAACCAGAGAAGATATTGGACAAAATATTGTTCAAAAGGACCAGGGGACAAGAGTAATTCCAGTACTTGATCAAATGGAAGGATAAACTAGAGGAAGATGCCACTTGGATGACTGAAGGAATGTTGCAGAAGATAGGCAGATCAGTGGAGGAGCTCATGGACAGGAGCCCATGAAGAAATTGCCCTCAGGAGTCTGATGCAAGGGCATTATGTGATAGCCAGCAAACTAGGAGTTTTTTCCACATGTTGTGGCTATTGAGGGTTCGAAATTCATTAGATTGTAATAGCCAGGTGTCAATACCTCGGCTGACTGTTTTAATTAGATCATTTAGAGTCATAAGAAGTCGAATAGCTTAGTTTTCTAGCTGTCATATTTCAGTTAATTGAATTATTATAGTTAGAATGTTGGTTTCTAGAACGGTCCTCTCAGAGGAACCAAAGAGTCATCAATCTATGTATATAATTGTAAAACCTCGAATGTATGAGGGGAGATAGACGAGCAGAGAAAGAATAGAGGAATTCTGTAGTAACTCTGTATATTTCAAATCGCTTCCAGTTAAATAGTGCTGTGCATTTCCTCAGTATCGTGCCAAATTCTTAAGTGTGAAAAGATTTCCTAATCGAGAAGTGATGAAATCCTGCATGATTTCCCCTATCTCTGTAGTTTTATTTCCAAATCCATTTGAATAATACCTGCGAAATTAAGAAAAACCCCGTGGTGTGCTCTGTATAGAAAATCATGAATAATATTGGTGACTTTCCCCGTATAAAATAATAACCCTGTTTTATTGCATAGTTGCATCAATTTCTATAGAATACACTGTGTTGAAACCCGGAGTTAATCGATACACCAGAGCTCGAACCCGACGGAACCGCAGTTATTACTGTAGCAGAAAAACCGGAACGGATTTGCAAGGGCAGGTTTCCCCGATCCCGCACCACCTTTGGCACGGAGGCGGTATTACTGGAGTGTGGATCGATTCCATACAGGAATCGACACGTAGCGGATCCAACATCCGACGAAACCACCTTTCCGTATATATTTCGCGCGTTAACGACAGGATCGAAGTCACCGAGCGGAATGAGTTCAGGCCGTTGATTCGAGAGGAGGTCATCGAACGGTCCTAGTGCGACGGAGATTCACGATATTTAGTCAGGTACGATGCCCACGTTGATTGGTCCACAGAATATAGGTGGGGCAGGATCTATGTGTCATTCCAAAGCCAATTGATTATAAATGTTGAATTATTTATTCAGGTTATAAACCAATTATCAAAGGTTTATTATAAGGTTTACAAAAGGATGAAATAGTCATAAAAAGTTCGAGAACAGTTATATAAGGCCGAAGGTGCAACCATTGATTATAGGGTTCAGATATATGTATATACGTGTGTAATCCAGAAGATACAATTGGAAATTTGTTGTGAAATCATTTATTCATCAATTTCTTTGAAATTGACAAATAAAAATGAAAAGGGAATGCAGATAGAGTCACACAGTGTTGACCATCCCTCCATTGGGTGTTGACTTTTGGTGTTGCTGCGTCAGATACTCCCTACCACACATATTTCATTGAGATCCCTTGTTTTAGATGTTGGTTGGATATTCACAGTCTTTATGCTTGAGCAATAATTATACTGATAGGAGTCCTTCTTATGCATGAGAGTTTTGCAATGGAACATCTCGTAGAGAGGTCTATCCGCTCTTGCGTGAGGGCATTTTCATTATATGTCAAAGAAACACATCCATGTACATCTTCTATTTACAACACTTAATGCAATGGCCTACAACATCGTGATACTGAGGCCCCAAGATGTAGTCCCTCCTGGACGAAATCCGTTATCAAACGACATGTTCTTATGATTGTTGATCTTGACATATTACATTTCTCTTATTTACAACATGCAGTTGTTAATTTAAGTTCATTAATGCCTCAATGAATGAAATTCTAATTTATCATCTGAAGTAAAAGGTATTGGTTAAGGGTATCAAGAATTTACCCTGAATCAAGAAGGTGAGGTGGCCCATTAAAACTTGAACTCGAATCCAACAAATCTTACAGGTGTCACAATATTAAATTTCCAGGACATGACAACAAGACTTTGGTACACACAGTATTCGAGACATTTATTAAATGTGATGACCTTTTGCTGACACAAACCATAGGCTTAATTAGTGGTTAGTTTTTTGTGAGTTTTCAGAAGGGGAAAATTTAATATGTGTTGGTTTACATATAAACCTAAGAATTATTTTTAACATTAGTAAGCATGCCATAGAAGATTAAACTTTGAAGTATTGACATTAATGCAAGAAGTAAATATTTTTTCTTTATCTTATATGTTACAAGTGCTATTACAGCAACGTTCCCACGTTGGGACCTTAGGGGGCACCTAATGAGTTAGAATGTTTGTATATTGATGCACAGAAAATAAGTAGTACTACAAGGAAGAAATTAAAAGGGGATCGACACAGCAAACACCTCAGAATACTGAGGAACCTACACCTCAAACACAACCATAAATGAATCCTGAAATGTGGATTCAGCTGAGTGTAGATCAGCACCAATAGACTAATAGACTACTGGAGTAACAACAACACCAGACCAGCATACTGTTAAGTATTTTTTAGAATTTGTAGGAGGAAATGGTTCGAGTAGGAAGTGACAATGAACGTCTGATGCAAGAACAAGAAAGGATAATTAAAAGCCTTTTCGACAAGCAGAATGAAGGGGTGTTACAACCCAGTCCTGATAGGGATAAGAAAGAAGAGAATGAACGAGAAACCAAGGACCAAAACAAGGATAGAATTAGCAGGATACCTTCATAGCGAATCAACAAGAATAAGAACTATAATGAAGCAATGTCTGGTAATGTGTCAGATCAACAAGAAATTAAGAAGCAAAAATGTGGAGCTACATGGTGGGTTTTGAAAAATAAAACCACCTACATTCGATAAAGAAGCTAATGAGGTGGCACAGGCCTCGTTGATAAATATGAATAATTACTTTCAAGTATATGAGTATAGAAGAAACCTTAAAGCGAAACTGGCCATTACCAGTTGAGATAAAAAGCCACTCTATAGTGGGAGGAGGTAAAGAATGTTTGCAACATTGAAGATTAATATGTGACATGGGATTCATTCCAAAAATAATTTAAAGAAAAATATTTAAAAAAACATTTCTATGAAAAAAAATTTAGATAAATTTGTGGTTTGAAGCTGGTTCAGATGACTATGGAAGATTATATTACAAAGTTCACCTTCCTATTAAGATATCTTCCTCATGTCAGAGAGGAAAAGGCTAAGGTTCAAAGGTTTCTAAGTACTTTTCCAATCCACATGAAGGGACGAATTGAATTCGAAAGGCAAGAATGTGCTACCAAGACTCCAAGGAAAAAGGGGAAGTGGGAAAAATTTGGCAGCCAAGAAAAGGACAAAAAAATAGTTCAAAGTTCAAGGGTGCCAGAAGTAACAATTTGAAAAATTCTGCATGAAGTTTTGTACGCCTAAACAAGGAAAATTTTCCAAACCACCCCTGTAGTGTTGGAGGTGTGGTGAGGTGCATTATTACCAAAATTTTCCTTAGTGAGGTGGAAGTGAAATAGTTACTAATATTTAGGAAGATTCTAAAGTTGGAGATGTAGCTCGAAATATACCTTGAATCAGCGTAGCATTGGAAGATCGTCAGACAGATTATGAGCCAACGATGATAGAGTTGGAAGGTAAGATACTTTCCTAATCTGTTTCTATTTTGGTTGACCCAGGTTCAATTTAATTTATGTAAACTACAAAATAGTAGAAGTATGTAAATTAAAAGGTTATAAATTCAAAAATCCTTGGCTGGCACAGCTAGCCACAGGGGCTAGAAAAAAATTAAGTGCCAAAATTCCAAACTGTACTTTGGAAATTGGAGACCAGCAGTTGAACATGGATCTGAACATACTGCCATTAGGATCATATAATGTTTTTCTGGGTATGGATTGGCTAGAAAAGAATTGGACTTTGGTGACTGTCAACAAAAGATTATTTACTATAGAATGCAAGAGGGAACGCACAAAGAGATTTAGGGAACCAAAAAAACACTACAACTATGTCCTACTACAACATTTCAAATGAATAAGTGTATGAGGAAGGGATGTCAGATTTATGCTATTCAGGTGGGATATGCCAATTCCAAGGAGAAGTCCCCTATGATGGAGAACATACTAGTGGTACAAGACTTTATGGATGTATTTCCATTAAACGTACCGGATTACCCCCAAGAAGAGATATTGACCTCACCATTGAGTTAATTCCAGGAGCATCACCAGTTTCAAGAGCTCCTTTCAGAATGAGTGTTTCAAAGCTAAACGAATTAAAAATGCAATTGCAATAGGTACTAGTAAAAGGATTCATTCGTCCGATTTTATCCCCTTGGGGAGCACCAGTGCTATTCTTAAAGAAGAAATATGGAGCCATGCAAATGTGCATGGATTATAGACAACTCAATACATTGACAGTCAAAAATAAATATCCTTTACCTCAGATTGATGAGCTGTTTATTCAGCTGAAAGGGGCCATAGTATTCTAAAAAATAGACTTAAGGTCTGGATACCACTAGATCCATATTAAGGATGAGGATATCTACAAGACTCCTTTCCCTACTATTAAGTGTTTTAAGAAGAAGATGTACATGGATGCATTTTTCTGACAGATAAGGAAAATTCCCTCATGTAGGAGTGGCTAGACCTCTCTACGAGATTTTCCACTGTAGAACTCTCATGCATAATAATGACTCCTATCATTATGATAATCTCTCATGTGTAAAGACTGTGATTATCCCACCACCATGTCAAAAAATGATCTCAATGACATATGTGTGACACAGGGTATCCCACCAACATGGCATAAAAGTGAATCTAAAAAGTAATACAAGTCCATGATAGAGAGTACATCAACAAAAAAATAAAACAAAACAAGATCCCATGACTCATATATCAATAGAGATATGTACAACACTAAGGATGTCGAAACAAAAAAGTACATGAAAGCATCACATCATATACCTCATGCTGAAGATGACTGAATAATGGTTGATGCTACTGCTACATCTAAAAACACCATCGTCATCATGGGAAACAGATATTTATGAAATCTCCAAGGAAGAGGAATGATTGGGACACTTCACCTTTGTTCCATGATGATGTGTGTTGGAGTGAAAGAGCTGAGGCGAGCCCCCATCAACATGATCACACTAGAGACTTCCATAGAAGGTATAATGAGTCTCATTATTCCAGAGTGCATTTTGATTATAAAAATGTTGATACCCACCATCGTAAATCATGGAATCACAAAGCGTGTTATTTCTTTGGTTCAAATAACCATGTGATTTCCAAGTGTTCGAAAAGGACGGCAACAAAAAGAAGAATGAGGCCTGAAAAGCCTTCACCACAACAGGAAAAGAAATCAGTTAAAGAGGTTTGTAGCAAACATACCTTTTGCACCCATTGCGACTGAAGTGGCCATCAAAGAGCCACATGTGGAGACTCCATCCAGAGTAGCACCTTAAGGATGAAGCGCCCATGCAGACCCCAGTCGAAAGAGATGATCGACAAGAAAGTTCGCCACAACAAAATGATCCACTCACTTTGATAAGTGAAATATGGTTCTTCTAGATTTTTTTTCTAGAGATGTTAGCTTGTCATGGTCATGTTTGTAAATTATTTGTTGCATTTTTAATTTTGAGATTCCATCACTTGTTTGAGCGACAATGATATTTTTCTTGGCCTTGTTTTTATAAGTAGTGTGTTGTATTTTTTTCATGTAAAAATGATGAGGTGTTACCATCACTTCGAAATGCGACGAAGATGTTGTTACCCTTGTTTTATGTGTCCTCTAATGCATTTATTTCATGTAAAAGTGATGAGGTGTTTGCCATCACTTCGCAATGCGACAATGAAGTCTTGTTTGGTAAAGATAGCTCAGGTATGATTCCCTTTTGATGTAAACATGACCACTGAGTACATCTTATAAGCTCATGCCAAGTATGGGAATATTTGGGTCATAGATTGGTCAATTTGAGCATGTGTTTGCATGGGATTGTACAACAAGTTTTCAAGAGATGTAGGTGTTAGTTCATCACTTATGGCTTTGAAGGACACATGTGAAGAAGAAGGAAGGGTAACTTTTCAAGACGCTTGTGGTGCAGTAGTACACATCAATGCAGATTATTTTAATGCTTTTAGAGGACCAAAAGCTCCTTAGTGGGGAGGATTGATCCAGGTGGCTTTAGAGACACACGTAGGACAAGAAGTGCTCATAACTCAAAGTGTTTGGATTTCTCTCGAACCAGGTTCAGGTTGAAGAGCTTTTCACCCTGATCGCAATGGTGTGAATGGTTCATCAAATCGATCCCATATGCGAAGGATAGTAGTGGTAAAAGTTTTGGTTTGACTTGAATAACTGGGAAGGTTAAGCAGGACACAAATTTGACCTTTCCCGCCCATTGGATTCTGGCAAGCTCAGGCTAGATTCTAGGAAAATTTTTGGGATGATTAATTTCACTCCTACGGTCAAAATCATAATTTTTAAAAAGTTATAATCTGTTTTTAATTACAACAAAAAATTAGTTAAAAAAAGGGGGTGGCAAGACACCACCCCTGGCACTCCACCCAACTAACTATAACATATTTTAAAAATATATATTGGAAGATACAATGCGTCGTGAACCCCGTCGGACCCCCGACAACCAAAATATATTACAAACATGTTTCATATAATGGCCACCATAAGACATGGTTCCGGCGGGTGTCGAACCCGCTCAACTTAATAGCTGGCCGGTCCACCGACAGAACTGCAAATAACCTCCACTCCATGCTACAGCATGTGATAGCTCCAATGTAATGTGGGTGGCGTAGGTGTCAGTTCCACCGCGAACTCGACCACTGCCAAATTGTTGCTATGATTACCATACAGAGCCAACTCCATGTTAGAATATAGTCAATTTTATAGTCATTTTTCACGGTTTTCTGTAGGGAATGCAATGGCGATGTCAGATTTTCCTTTTGAGTTGTAGATTTCCAATCCACCCATGGAGAAACTATGTGGAGGAACCTAAGGGGAATCTAAAAGATTCCATTTTTCCCCAGATCTTCACTTTCTCAAAATTCAGCAAATGGACAGTCATTTTTTCACTATTTGACATCACAAAGCTTATGGTATATTCAAAATTTTCATCTAATATTTACATTTTTCAGTCACTTTTTGAAGTGAAGTTGCAGGTGTCAGTTTTCAGGGAGTGAGAAGTCAATTTCACACTTTTCAACACCACAATCATGATGGTGTTTTTAGATCTAGCAGTAGTAGTAACCATTCTTCAGTCATCTTCAATGTGAGCTATATGATTTGATTCTTTAATGTACTTCTTTGTTCTAAGATGCTTACTGTTGTACAAATCCCTATTGATGTATGAGTCATGGGATCTTGTCTTGTTTTTTTTTTTTATTGATGTCCTTTCTGTCATGGAATTGTATTATTTTTTAGATCCCTTTTATGCCATGTTGGTGGGATACTCCCTGCCACACATATGTCATTGAGATCCCTTGTTTTAGATGTTGGCAGGATATTCACAGTCTTTATGCTTGAGCAATCATTATACTGATAGGAGTCCTTCTTATGCATGAGAGTTTTGCAATGGAACATCTCGTAGAGAGGTCTATCCACTCTTGCGTGAGGGAATTTTCCTTGTATGTCAAAAAAACAATCCATGTACATCTTCTACTTACAACACTTAATGCAGTGGCCTACACCATCGTGATACTGAGGCCCCGAGATGTAGTCCCTCCTGGACGAAATCCGTTATCAAAAGACATCTTTTTATGATTGTTGATCTTGACATATTACATTTCTCTTATTTACAACATGTATTTGTTAATTTAAGCTCATTGATGCCTCAATGAATGAAATTCTAATTTATCGTCCGAAGTAAAAGGTCTTGGTTAAGGGTATCAAGAATTTACCCTGAATCAAGAAGGTGAGGTGGCCCATTAAAAATTGAACATGAATCCAAAAAATCTCACAGCTATCACAATATTAAAATGCCAGGACATGACAACAAGACTTTGGTACACACAGTATTCGAGACATTTATTAAATGTGATGACCTTCTGCTGATGCAAACCATAGTATTAATTAGTGGTTAGGTTTTTGTGAGTTTTCAGAAGGGTAAAGTTTAATATGTGTTGGTTTACATATAAACCTAAGACTTCTATTTAACATTAGTAAGCATTCCATAGAAGATTAAACTTTTAAGTATTGACATTAATGCAAGAAGTAATTTATTTTTTAATATTATATGTTACAAGTGTTATTAGAGCAATGTTCCCATGGTGGGACCTTAGGGGGCACCTAACGAGTTATAATGTGTGTATACTGATGCACATAAAATAAGTAGTAATACAAGGAAGAAATGAAAAGGGGATTGACACAGCAAACACCTCAGAATACTGAGGAACCTACACCTCAAAAAACAACCAAAAATGAATCCTGAAATGTGGTTTCAGTTGAGTGTAGATCAGCACCAACAGACTAATAGACTACTGGAGTAACAACAACACCAGACCGACATACTGTTAAGTATTGTGTAGAAGTTGCAGGAGGAAATGGTTCGAGTAAGAAGTGACAATGAACATCTAATGCAAGAACAATAAAGGACAGAATCAGTAGGATACCTTCGAGTAAGAAGCATAATGAAGCAATGTCTAGTAATGTGTCAGATCAACAGGAAATTAAGAAGAAAAAAAGTGGAGCTACATGGTGGGTTTTGAAAAATAAAACCATCTACAGTAGATAAAAAACGCTAATGACGTGGTAGAGGCTTGGTTGATACATATGAATAATTACTTTCAAGTATATGAGTATTGAAGCAACCTTAAAGCCAAACTAGCCATTTACCAATTGAGATAAACAGCCACTCTATAGTGGGAGGAGGTAAAGAATTTTCACAACATTGAAGATGAATATGTAACATGGTATTCATTCCAACAATAATTTAAAGAAAAATATTTAAAAAAACATTTCTATGAAAAAAAATCTATATAAATTCGTGGTTTGAAGCTCGGTCAGATGACTATGGACGAGTATATTACCAAGTTCACCTCCCTATTAAGATATTTTCCTTATGTCAGAGAGGAAAAGGCTAAGGTTCAAAGGTTCCTAAGTACTTTTCCAACCGAAATGAAGGCACGAATTGAATTCGTAAATCCTAGGACCGTGGAAGAAGAAATTCGAAAGGCAAGAATGTGCTACCAATAGTCCAAGGAAAAAAGGGAAGTGGGAAAAATTTGGTAGCCATGAAAAGAACAGAAAAATAGTTCAAAGTTCAAGGGTGCCAGAAGTAACAATTTGAAAAATTCTGCGTGAAGTTCTGTATGCCTAAACAAGAAAAAATTTCCAAACCACCCCTGCAGTGTTGGAGGTGTGGTGAGGCACATTATTACAAAAATTTTCCTTAGTGAGGGGGAAGTGAAATAGTTACTAATATTTAGGAAGCTTCTACAGTTGGAGATGTAGCTCAAAATATACCTTGAATCAATGTAGCATTGGAAGATCGTCAGGGAGATTATTAGCCAACAATGATAGAGTTGGACGGTAAGCTACTTTCCTAGTCTGTTTCTATTTTGGTTGACCCAGGTTCAATTTAATTTATGTAAAATACAAAATAGTAGAAGTATGTAAATTATAAGTCTAGAAATTCAAAAATACTTGTTTGGCATAGCTAGCCACAAGAGCAAGAAAAAAATTAAGTGCCATAATTCCAAACTGTACTTTGGAAATTCGAGACCAGCAGTTGAACGTGGATCTGAACATACTACCATTAGGATCATATGATGTTTTTCTGGGTATGGATTGGCTAGAAAAGCATTGGACTTTGGTGACTGTAAAGAAAATATTATTTACTACAGAATGCAAGATGGAATGCACAAAGAGATTCACAGAACCAAGAAAACACTACAGCTATGTCCAATTACAACATTTAAAATGAATAATTGTATGAGGAAGGGATGTCAGATTTATGCTATTCACCTGGGATATGCCAATTCCAAGGAGAAGTCCCCCATGATGGAGAACATACCAGTGGTACAAGACTTTATGGATGTATTTCCATAAAACGTACTAGATTACCCCCAAGAAGAGATATTGACCTTACCATTGAGTTAATTCTAGGAGCATCACTAGTTTCAAGAGCTCCTTTCAAAATGAGTGTTTCAAAGCTAACTGAATTAAAAATGCAATTGCAATAGGTACTAGTAAAAGGATTCATTCGTCCGAGTTTATCCCCTTTTGGAGCACCAGTGCTATTCGTAAAGAAAAAAGATGGAGCCATGCAAATGTGCAGGGATTATAGACAACTCAATAAATTGATAGTCAAAAATAAATATCCTTTACCTCAGATTGATGACCTGTTAATTCAGGTGAAAGGGGCCATAGTATTCTAAAAAATAGACTTAAGGTCTGGATACCACCAGATCCAGATTAAGGATGAGGATATCTACAAGACTCCTTTCCGTACTATTAAGTGTTGTAAGAAGAAGATGTACACCGATGCGTTTTTCTAACATATAAGGAAAATTCCCTCATGTAGGAGTGGCTAGACCTCTCTTAGAGATTTTCCATTGCAGAAATCTCATGAATAAGAATGACTCCTATCATTATGATGATCGCTCATGCATAAAGACTGTGAGTATCCCACCACCATGTCAAAAAATTGTGTCAATGACATCTGTGTGACACAGGGTTTCCCGCCAACATGGCATAAAAATGAATCTAAGAAGTAACACAAGTCCATGACAGAGAGTAAATGAACAAAAAAATAAAACAAGACAAGATCCCACGACTCATATATCAATAGAGATATGTACAACACTAAGCATGTCGAAACAAAGAAGTACATGAAAGCATCACATCATATACCTCGTGCTGAAGATGACTGAAGAATGGTTGTTGTTGCTGCTACATCTAAAAAGACCATCATCATCATGGCAAACAGATATTTATGAACTCTCCAAGGAAGAGGAATGATGGGGACACTTCGCCATCGTTCCATGGTGATGCATGTTGGAGTGAAAAAGCTGAGGCGAGCCCCCATCAACATGATCACACTAGAGACTTCCATAGAAGGTATAATGAGTCTCATTATTCCAGAGTGCATTTTGATTATAAAAATGTTGATAACCAACATCATAAATCATGGAATCGCAAAGTGTGTTATTTTTTTGGTTCAAAGAATGAGGCGTGAAAATTCTTCACCACAACAGGAAAAGGAAATCACTTAAAGAGGTTTGGAGGAAAAATAACTTTTGCACCCATTGCGATTGAAGTGGCCATCAAAGAGCCACATGTGGAGACTCCATCTAGAGTAGCACCTTAAGAACGAAGCACCCATGCAGACCCTAGTCGAAAGAGATGATCGACAAACAAGTTTGCCACAGCGAAATGATCCACTCACTTTGATAAGTGAGAGAAGGTTCTTCTAGATTTTTTTTCTAGAGATGTTAGCTTGTCATGGTCGTGTTTGAAAATTATTTGTTGGATTTTTAATTTTGAAAGTGATGTGCTTTCCATCACTTGTTTGAGCGACAATGATATTTTTGTTGGCCTTGTTTTTATAAGTTGTGTGTTGTTTTCTTTTCATGTAAAAGTGATGAGGTGTTACCATCACTTCGAAATGTGATGAAGATGTTGTTGCCCTTGTTTTATGAGTCGTCTGATGCATTTATTTCATGTAAAAGTGATGAGTTTTTTTCCAGTACTTCGAAATGCGACAATGAGTTCTTGTTTGGTACAGATAGCTCAGGTATGATTCCCTTTTGATGTAAACTTGAACATTGAGTACATCTTATAAGCTCATGGCAAGTATGGGAATATTTGGGTCATATATTGGTCAATTTGAGCATGTGTTTTCATGGGATTGTACAACATGTTTTCAAGAGATGTAGGTGTTAGTTCATCACTTATGGATCTGAAAGACATAGGTGTAGGAGAAGGAAGGGTGACTTTTCCGGATGCTTGTGGTGCAGTATTACACATCAATGCATATTATTTTGATGCTTTTAGAGGACCAAAAGCTCCTTAGTGCAGAGTATTGATCCAGGTGGCTTTAGAGACACATGCGGGACAAAAAGTGCTCAAAACTCAAAGTGTTTGGATTGCTCTTGAACCAGGTTCAAGTTGAAGAGCTTGTCGCCTTGATCGCAATGGTGTGAATGGTTCGTCAAATCGAGCCCGTATGTGAAGGATAGGAGTAGTAAAAGTTTTATTTTGACTTGAATGATTGGGAAGGTTAAGGAGGATGCAAATTTGACCTTTCCTGCCCATCGGATTCTGGCAAGCTGAGGCTAGATTCTAGGAAAATTTGTGGGATGATTAATTTCACTCCTATGGCCAAAATCATAATTCTCAAAAAATTATAATTTGTTTTTAATTACAACAAAAAATTAATTAAAAAAAGGGGGTGGAAAGACACCACCCCTTGCACTCCACTCGACTAACTATAATATATTTTAAAAATATATATTGGAATATCCAACGGGTCGTGAACCCCGCCAGACCCCGAACAACCAACATATATTACAAACATGTTTCATATAATGGCCAGCATAAAACATGCTTCCGGTGGGTGTCAAACCTGCTCGACTTAATAGCTGGTTGGTACACCGATAGAACTGCAAATAACCTCCACTCCATGCTATAGCATGTGATAGCTCCAATGTAATGTGGGTGGCACAGGTATCAGTTCCATCGCAAACCCGACCACTGCCAAATTGTTGCTATGATTACCATACAGAGCCAACTCCTCTAGCGGGAGTTAAGGGGCGGCCCGCCCAATGCGGGTCTAACACCCTCCAATTTGGTTAAAAAATATGTATGTGGTTTTTAAAAAATACATGGCATGGTATTACTCCTTTTTAGGAGGGGTCAGGGTTTTATCACCCGACCTTCTCCCTCCTAACATGGATCCTAACCAACTCATCTAAATGAGTTTTTTGAAAACTCCACCCAAGAAAAATACCTAAACCCAACATTTGAATGGTGTACCCAAGCCAGACCAGAGCAGGAGTGCCCATGTGGATCGAGCATGTTTGTAGGTGGAACCATGAGCGTGGATTAGTAATTATGCAGGTGGAACCATACGCCTTGAAATTTTCCTGGGAAGGTATTTTTTCTCCATGTCGGAATATAGTCAAGTTTATAGTCATTTTTCATGGTTTTCTGTAGGGAATGCAATGGCGAGGTCAGATTTGCCTTTTGGGTTGCAGATTTCAAATCCACCCATGGAGAAACTACGTGGAGGAACTAAGGGGAATCTAAAAGATTCCATTTTCCCCCAGATCTTCACTTTCTCAGAATTCAACAAATGGACAGTCATTTTTCCACTATTCCACATCATAAAGCTAATGGTATATTCAAAATTTTCATCTAAGATTTACATTTTTCGATCACTTTTTGAAGTGAAGTTGCAGGTGTCAGTTTTCAGGGAATGAGAAGTCAATTTCACACCTTTCGACGCCACAATCATGATGGTGTTTTCAGATCTAGCAGTAGTAGTGACCATTCTTTAGTCATCTTCAATGTGAGCAATATGATGTGATTATTTCATGTACTTCTCTATTCCAAGATGCTTACTGCTATACAAATCCCTGTTGATGTATGAGTCATGGGATGTTGTCTTGTTTTGTTTTTTTATTGATTTTCTTTTTGTCATGGACTTGTATTATTTTTTAGATCCCTTTTATGCCATGTTGAAGGGATACTCCCTGCCACACATATGTCATTTAGATCCCTTGTTTTAGATTTTGGCAGGATATTCACTATCTTTATGCTTGAGAAATCGTTATACTGATAGGAGTCCTTCTTATGCATGAGAGTTTTGCAATGGAAAATCTTGTAGAGAGGTCTATCCACTCTTGTGTGATGGAATTTTCCTTGTATGTCAGAAAAACACATCCATGTACATCTTCTACTTAGAACACTTAATGTAGTGGCCTATACCATCGTGATACTGAGGCCCCGAGATGTAGTCCTTCCTAGACAAAATCCGTTATCAAACGACATCTTCTTATGATTGTTGATCTTGAAATATTGTGTTTCTCTTCTTTACAACATGCAGTTGTTAATTTAAGTTCATTAATGCATCAATGAATGAAATTCTAATTTATCATCCGAAGTAAAAGGTCTTGGTTAAGGGTATCAAGAATTTACCCTGAATCAAGAAGGGGAGGTGGCCCATTAAAAATTGAATTCGAATCCAAAAAATCTCACAGATGTCACAGTATTAAATTGCCAGGACATGACAACAAGACTTTGGTACACACAGTATTCGAGACATTTATGAAATGTGATGACCGTCTGCCGACGCAAACCATAGGCTTAATTAATGGTTAGCTTTTTGTGAGTTTTCAAAAGGGTAAAATTTAATATGTGTTGGTTTACATATAAACCTAAGACTTCTGTTTAAGATTAGTAAGCATGCCATATAAGATTAAACTTTGAAGTATTGACATTAATGCAAGAAGTAATTTTTTTTTTATCTTATATGTTACAAGTGCTATCAGAGCAACGTTCCCACGTTGGGACCTTAGGGGGCACCTAACGAGTTAGAATGTGTGTATACTGATGCACATAAAATAAGTAGTACTACAAGGAAGAATAGAAAAGGGGATTGACACAGCAAACACCTCAGAATACTGAGGAACCTACACCTCAAACACAACCATAAATGAATCCTAAAATTTGGATTCGGTTGAGTGTAGATCAGCGCCAACAGAATAATAGACTACTGGAGTAACAACAACACCAAACCAACATAATTTTAAGTATTGTGTAGAAGTTGGAGGAGGAAATGGTCCAAGTAAGAAGTGACAATGAATCTCTGATGCAAGAACAAGAAAGGATACCTAAGAGCCTTTCCAACAAGTAGAATGAAGGGGTGTTACAATCCAGTCCTGATAGGGATATGAAAGAATAGAATGAACGAGAAACCAAGGACCAGACCACAGACAGAATCGGCAGGATACCTTCATAGCAAATCAACAAGAATAAGAACTATAATGAAGGAATGTCTGGTAATGTGTCAGATCAAAAACAAATTAAGAAGAAAAAAAGTGGAGCTACATGGTGGGTTTTGAAAAATAAAACCACCTACATTCGATAAAGAGTATAATAAGGTGGCAGAGGCCTGGTTGATAAATATGAATAATTACTTTCAAGTATATGATTATAGAAGCAACCTTAAATCCAAACTAGCCATTTACCAGTAGAGATACAAAGCCACTCTATAGTGGGAGGAGGTAAAGAATGTTTGCAGCATTGAAGATGAATATGTGACATGGGATTCATTCCAACAATACTTTAAAGAAAAACATTTAAAAAAACATTTCATTGACAAAAAATCTAGATAAATCCGTGGTTTGAAGCTGGGTCAGATGACTATGGATAATTATATTACCAAGTTCACCTCCATATTAAGATATGTTCCTTATGTCAGAGAGGAAAAGGCTAAGGTTCAAAGGTTCCTGAGTGCTTTTCCAACCCACATGAAGGAACGAATTGAATTTGTAAATCCTAGGACCATGGACGACGAAATTCGAAAGGCAAGAATGTGCTACCAACAGTCCAAGGAAAAAGGGGAAGTGGGAAAAATTTGGAGCCAAGAAAAGGACAGAAAAATAGTTCAAAGTTCAAGGGTGCCAGAAGTAACAATTTGAAAAATTTTTCGTGAAGTTCTGTATGCCTAAACAAGGAAAAATTTCCAAACCACCCCTGCAGTGTTGGAGGTGTGGTGAGGCGCATTATTACCAAAATTTTCCTTAGTGAGGGGGAAGTGAAATAGTTACTAATATTTAGGAAGCTTCTACAGTTGGAGATGTAGCTCAAAATATACCTTGAATAAACGTAGCATTGGAAGATCATCAAGCAGATTATGAGCCAACGATGATAGAGTTGGAAGGTAAGCTACTTTCCTAGTCTATTTCTATTTTGGTTGACCTAGGTGCAATTTAATCTATGCAAACTACAAAATAGTAGAACTATGTAAATTAAAAGGTTAGAAATTCAAAAATCCTTGGCTGGTACAGCTAGCCACAGGAGCAAGAAAAAAATTAAGTGCCAAAATTCCAAACTGTACTTTGGAAATTGGAGACTAGCAGTTGAACATGGATCTGAACATAATGCCATTAGGATCATATGATGTTTTTCTAGGTATGGATTGGCTAGAAAAGCATTGGACTTTGGTGACTGTAAAGAAAATATTATTTACTATAGAATGTAAGATGAAACACACAAAGATATTCAGGGAACCAAGAAAACACTATAGCTATGTCCTATTAGAACATTTAAAATGAATAAGTATATGAGGAAGGGATGTCAAATTTATGCTATTCAGGTGGGATATGCCAATTCCAAGGAGAAGTCCCCTATGATGGAGAACATACTAGTGGTACAAGACTTTATGGATGTATTTCCAGAAAACGTACCGGATTACCCCCAAGAAGAGATATTGACCTCACCATTGAGTTAATTCCAGGAGCATCACCAGTTTCAAGAGCTCCTTACAGAATGAGTGTTTCAGAGCTAACTGAATTAAAAATGTAATTGCAATAGCTACTAGAAAAAGGATTCATTCATCTGAGTTTATCCCCTTGGAGAGCACTAGTGCTATTCGTAAAGAAGAAAGATGGAGCCATGCAAATGTGCATGGATTATAGACAACTCAATAAATTGACAGTAAAAAATAAATATCCTTTACCTCAGATTGATGACCTGTTTATTCAGGTGAAAGGGGCCATAGTATTCTAAAAAATAGACTTAAGGTCTGGATACCACCAGATCCAGATTAAGGATGAGGATATCTACAATACTCCTTTCCGTACTAGGTACGAGCATTATGAGTTTGTGGTACTACCCTTCAGTTTAACAAATGCATCAGCAACATTTATGAGATTAATGCATGCTATATTTCATGCCTGATTGGATAAATTTGTGCTAATATTTATTGATGATATTTTAATCTATTCTAAGAATCAGGAAGAACATAAGGATCTCCTAAGAATAGTGTTGGAAATGTTAAGGAAACACCAGTTGTATGCTAATTTCAGCAAATGTGATTTCTTCAAAGTAAAAATTCAGTACTTACGCCATGATATTTCGGCAGAAGGGATAGCTATTGACCCAAAAAAAGTTAAGACAATTATGGAATGGCATATTCCACAAAATGTGGCGAATATCCAATCCTTTATGGGATTGGCAGGGTAGTACCCAAGATTCATTGAAGGGTTCTCTAGAATTTCTTTTCCAATCACCTCCTTGCAGAGAAAGGGAAAAGTATTTAAGTGGACTATTGAGTGCCAGAACAATTTCAGAAGTTTAAATCATTTGTTCACCACTACTCTAGTGTTGAGGGTAGTTGACCCCAATAAAGAGTTCTAGGTTTTTACAGAAGCATGTAAGGAAGGATTTGGGGCAGTTTTATCACAGGAAGGAAAGGTAGTGACCAATGAGTCAAGGAAGTTAAAAGAACATGAGAAAATATATTTAGCCTATGACTTGGAGTTAACAATAGTGGTACATGAGAAGGAACATCTTTGAATACTTAAACAAGTGTTTGGAGTGTCAACATGTCAAGGTGGAGCATCGGTATCTAGCTGGATTGTTGCAGCCCATACCTGTACCTGAATGGAAATGGGAAGTCATTTCCATAGACTGCATTACTGGTTTTCCACGTTAAAAAAAGGCATAATGATTCCATTATGGTGGTGATCGACAGATTGAGAAAGGCTTCACATTTTATACTAGTATAGTCTACATACGAGACTGTACACATAGCTGATATTTTTATGAGAGAAGTTTTTAGATTGCATGGTATTCCAAAGACTGTCATTTCGGAAAAATATTTGAATTGTAGTTCAACATTTTGGAAAAATTTATTTACAGGTTTGGTAACCCAAATAATTTTCAGCTCTGCTTATCATCCCCAAACGTATGGACAAAAAAAATTGGTAAATTAGGTTTTGGAAGACATGCTATGCATGTATGTGATGTAGTAGCTAACAAAATGGGAAGAATATTTACACCTAGTTGAATTTTCTTACAAAAAATGGTTATCAAGAGACTCTTAAGATGAGTCCTTTCAAACATCTATATGGACGAAAATTTCATACCTCCATTAATTGGAGCAGCCCCGAAACTAAGTTAATTCTTGGACTAGAAATGTTGGCTGAAATGGAACTGGAGGTAAGGAAGATCAGGAAAAACCTGAGAGCTACTCAATATCAACATAAGATATACGTAGAGAAGAAAAGGACTTATTGAGAGTGTGAGGTGGGTTATCACGTGTATGTGCGGATCAAACCAAAGAATAACACCTTGAGATGGGTCTCTTGTGCCAAGTTGGCCCCTAGGTTCTGCGGACCTTTCCAGATATTGGAAAGGGTGGGGCCTTTGGCATATGGGTTGGCCATACCTAGCCGCATTCGGGTGCACAATGTTTTTCACGTATCCCTACTAAAGAGATATGTACATGATCTGAAGCATGTAATCCATTGGCAGAACATTCATGTAGGAATAATTAGAAAAATCCTAACTTGAAAACATAAATTTTTATGTGAATTTGACAAAAAAAAACTTTGTTGTTTGCAGGTAGAGCCGGATGGTGAGTTTCTAGTTGAACCTCAACGTATACTTGACCAGAGAGAAATCATGCTCCAGAAGCAAGTCATCACCCAGGTTAAAGTGTAGTGGAACCACTTCAACTCGAATGAGGCTACCTGGGAGGATGAGGGATTTGTACGTGAGGTATACCTATAGTTGTTTCTAGAGATAGAGTGAAACACCATGGACGGTGTTACTTCCAAAGGGGAAGTTGTGACAACTGAATTAAGTATTAACTAGTTTTTAAATAGAAATATGACATTTTAGTTAATATTTTAAAGAAAATACCGAAACATTTATTGTTTTCTGGAAAATTTTATTGCTTTTGTTGTTATGAAAAATAAAATTAGCTATGGAAAATTAGTTCCATAAAAATTAAAAAGGTTGATGGTAAAAGTGTTCCAAGAACTGAGAAGTGGTTGGAAAATTTTGAATAGTTACCTGCTCTTCTGAGGATAAAAGATACATCCCAGTGAGGAAAATGGGTTATGTTCATTAACTAAGGAAGAGAGTGAGGAATTTCCTGAGCTAGTAGAGACTAGTGGAAATCACTCAGAGTTCCTAATAATTTCTAGTTCTGATTGGACTTGGGGTCCGGAGGTCAGAAGAGAAAACTGTTTCAACCTAAATCTCTCTTGTGTGGAGCATGGGTGAAAGAGAAAGACATAATTTCCTCTCGTGATGGTTAGGTGGACATCATAAACCAATTTCAGATTCAAATAAATAACTGTCCATTTCAGATAATTTAGTCAGGAAGCTTATTATAGTTACTTGCACACAGATATGTGTTTAATAAGCTTCACGAAAACAATATTGTTATGGATCAATACCTGGAAACAAAGAAATGAGTTTTCAATGTTATTCATGAACTCGTCAATTACTTACAAGATTCTGCAATTATTATTATGAGTTACTGTAAGTTAATCTTGTGAGTTTCTACAACTAAAATAAGAATTTTTGCAAAGTAATTTTAATTAGTGCAAATTAATACTATGAGATTCTGTAAAAACAATAATATGAGCTACTGTAAATATTTATTGCAAATATTTTGAATCTATCAAAATGCATACAAAATAATAGCTGAAAAAGAGATTATGCTATTGAAATATATTTACAAATTGACTGTAAAAAGCCAAAGCAAGTAAACAAACTATAGAAAATATATCATCTAAAAACAGTTGTGGAGTGAACCATTGGTTCTAGGAATGAGGAGATAATATCAACCCAGAACTCATTGCTACTCCTGACTACTTATACTTGCACAAAAGTTAGAGGTCCCGTCACCTAAGTGAAAAAGATACAAAACCCCGTATTGGTAATTTAAAAAAAAGGAATGAAAACTAACTAAGACAAAATAAACTTTTCATTTCCAGAATCTGCATGCTAAGAATATATCTAGCTATAAAATAAGTGAAATGGAAGCTAGGATGCATTGAAAAACTGATATATATATATATATATATTAGAGATCAAGAATGAAGGTCTGGCCTAAGACTCTGAACACAAATATGTTACCAGATAAGAATAAAGTACACATAATGGAAAAAATAACTTATATGTATATATAAACTGCATCGAATAACACAGTTCCTAAACACAACAAGAAATTACCATGAATAAATTTGTATTATGATATAAATTTAGAAGGAAAACAAATCCTTAAGCATTACATTTCCAAAACTAAGAAATTACAATAATTAATTTTGCAAAACTAAACCGAGGCCCAAAGGTACCGGCTCAGAGGAAATCCTCTAACAAATTCATACACTTGAAGCGAGGAATATTCATATAACCAATACTAGAGTACATATAATAAAATGAAAGAAAGCCGACGCTAGAAAAACAAGCTACTCAACTAGACAAATTCTATGGTCAAACTCAAGTGAATTTCACTAATATGCTAGCAAGGGGAAGGAGTCCTTCTTATACTCAGCGGATTCACACATGCATACATGGAAAAGTAGATATGTTTTCGTTAGTAGTAATACAGGACCCCAGTGCTCAACATGAAGGAAGATTTACGAGAGACCTTGATCTTCGGTAAGGAACTCACCTACAATAATTAGCCACAAAAAATTTCAACCATCAGCATGATGAAATAAAACGATAATTATTGTAAAATTTGAAGCAAAAATGAAAAGAAAATGAAACCCAGAAATCTAAATACCTGCAAATGGTAATTCACCACGAGATTTTTCGAGAGTCGAACTGGAGACAAATGAATAGGAAAAAATTTCAGAAGATTAAATCACCATAATTAGATTTCATAAGGTAAGATTTGAATAAGGTAAGCCGAGAGGCAAAGTAACATTGTAACCAAAAGAAGGGTATTACCTGTGCTGAGTAGAGAGGGTTTGAGCGGGATTCAGACCAGCAACTTGCATTCACAACAGAGGCCGAAAACCTGCCAAAATCTCAGAAAAGTGAATATGGCGGATTCAATTCTAGCTCGTCGACAACCACAGGGAATTTCTCATTATGGACGACATCCCAAGTCAGTTCAACCTTCCTAACCCTGATTCATTGGTTACCTTTGTTACCAATCAGAGAAGAGCTTATAACTGTGACATCCAACCCTTAACCAACTACAGAACAAACTCATCGCATTGGAAAATAAAAACGAGGGAATCAGATAGGGTTTTTCTGGGATAAACCAAGTAATTTCCCACCGAACACAACCACCATAGATTTCCAAGGACCGTTCGGTGAGCAGAAAGGAAGGTGGCCCATTAAAACTTGAACCCGAATCCAGGAAGTCTCACAGCTGTCGAGGTATTATATTTCCAGGACATGACAATAGGACTTTGGTACACACAGTGTTTGAGACTTTTATTAAAATGTGATGAGCTTCTGCTAGCGCAAACCATAGACTTAATTAGTGGTTATGTTTTGGTGAGTTTTCAGAAGGGTAAAATTTAATATGTGTTGGTTTACATAAAAACCTAAAACTTATGTTTAAGATTAGTAAGCATGCCATAGAAGTATTAATGTAAGAAGTAAATTTTGTTTTATCTTGTATGTCACACATATGTATACACCTATAAGTTATAGTGGAAGCATGTAAGGTGAGAAAAAAATATATGTGGCTTTTTATTGTGTCTCATGCAAGTAATGTTGTGTGATGAAAGTTTGTGCTATGTAAGTCTGAATCAAATTATGTGTCATGTGAGTACAAAACTAGTCAAATTAGTGATTTGTTTCAAGAGAATATAAAACTGACTTATTCATTTTGTGTCACTTAAATATGCCCAATTATCTAATATTTAATCTATATGTCTACTCTAATTTAATAACTTAAATTAAACAAACCACCCCTATTAAAATTAAATATCATAAATATACCTAATAAATAATTACGCCGTAAGGCGTTCTTATTTGAAAACAACTTTCCTAGCTGCCAATGTGTCCATGTCTGAGCCATTGGATCAAATGTTAGATGATTGAAATTTTTTGAGGCATTAGATCACAAGTAAATAGTTTTATATATATTTTTATAGTGTTATTTTTTTTTTCTTTCTTTTTAATAAGTTAGATTGATTTTAGGTGTATAATAGAAATGTTGCAATGTCATGTTTAACATTTTGACTAATAAAAATAATAAAATAATAATAATAATAAAATATAAAAACAAAAAAAACCCATGGTATTGACCCATGGTATGCATGTGGAAAATAGTTTATTTAAAGGGCTAAATTAAGATGGCTTAGATCAATCTTGACTATGGATCTACCAAGAGCCAAGATGGATCAAATGTATTCATATGCAAATCTCTTTTAGAGTGAAAAGAAAATTGATCCCTCTGATAAATAGTATAGATCTAAACAACTACTTAACAAAATTAATGTTAACTGTTTATAACCATTATTATTTTAAAATTTTATTAATAAAATGTATCTAAATTTTCATACATCCAAATATACATAGTTGTTACAATTGTTTTATTATTCATGAGTATTATTTATTAATATATAAAAATTAAATTAATAATGAATTTTTTTAAAATATGTGAAATTATTTCACACGACATGATTTAACTTGACTAATAATGATGATTATTCATAATTCTCATTTCTTAAATAACACTAAATTTACCTTTAATTACTTAATTGTACTAGTTTGTAACTACATACATACTCTTTCCATTTTTTTTTGTTAATGAATATAAAATTTCTTCTATTAAAAAAAACACTATATACATATCTTTAATTACCTAATTGTAGGTAAAAAACATTATATGTTTTAACTTTATAATCATAAACAAATTTCATATTATATGATGTCAAACTTACTCAACTTTTTATTCAGAAATTTTAAACAATTTTTTTCACTACATAATTTTATCTTTTATAATTTTTTGATTTTTCAATTCAAGCAAAACTTACAAAATAAGAAACCCACTCAGTCCTTAGTGTAGATTATAGTTTTACAAAATTGACACTATGTGATTAACACTAGAGTAAGTTGAGAAGGTAGCTATTGAAGTATGCTCATCGATTTTTTTGTTTGAGGAACTTTTTTAGGATGGCTTCTGCTAGGGTTTTGAGAAGTTATGCTGCTGCTATCAAATCCATCCTCAAGGATATAGATACAGAGAGGGTTTCTCTCGGCACGGTCATCGCCGATCAAGATGCCTCAGAGGTCACCATCATTTCAAAGTTCCTCATCGCCCGAGAGACTGTTCTAGTTGTTTCTCTTGGCTCTGAGCTCTGGCTCCTAGCCTCAAATCATTTTGCGGTCTATTATTGGAAGGGTCGAAACATGTTCAGCGTTGAGGCCGGGAATTTGTGCTGGTAGCTCTATTGTCTCAAGCATGGTATCCAACCCGATGGTATGATGCAAAAATATATGTCTGTGGGTGTTGGAGATGATGTGTTCAACACTCTTTTCCTTGAGACAGGAGCAGATAAATATGTGCTGACATTTGCGATCATAGATCTGGAACCCATGGTCATTGATGGGGTTCCAATAAGGGCATATAGCCTTTTCTTCCACCCTCAACAGTTGATCTTAGGTAAAGAGGATGCTGCCAAAAATTTGGCTCGTGGCCATTACACAGTGGGGAGGGAGAATGTGGACGTCTGTTTAGATCAAATACGCATGGCAGCGCTAGCGTTCAGATAGAAGAATTTTCTGGTGGCACAGAAGGTAGGGAAGGTAGCTTTGGCGCGAGACAAGAAACAAAAGGGTGGTCCACACGCTAATTTTTCATCCCATCGCACGGTTCTTTACCCTCAGTTAACAGGTAACCCCTCACAACAGGTAATTCCCAATCGCTTTCAGATTTTTATCAGACCCCCTGTGGGTAAATCCCTCTTAGTTTGGGTATAAGAAGACAACACTATTCTGCAGCCGAAACAAAAAATATGGGGACTGCTGGGGTACCCGGACTCATTTCAATATCTGGTAAGTGGCTGGTGCTCTCTTCAGGACAGCAGGACTCTGAAGGACTATGCTATAAGTACAAAAATGACTATCTCCCTAAATCTTCGCTTGAGAGGGGGCGGTGCGAACCAGGGCACATCAAGATTTGCAGGGGGAGACAAAGGGAAAAAACCCATAAACCAGCAACAATCAAATGGAGGCCCATCCTAAAAAAATGTTCTATAGGAGAAAAATGTCATAGGATCACCTCTAGAACAAGCAAGAAATGCCCCAAGGCCATACATAGTAGAACAACTTGGACAAACTTCAGCACTAAAGATCGATATCCCAGAAACAGAGTAGTACGTCAAGACATATGAAGCCCAAGCGTTAATATGCCAGTTTAACTGCTTCTGGCCAAAACCAATGGACCTTTTCCATTGGATCTTCACTCAATGGACCATAGAATGTGAAATTCACCTCTACTCCAAGGGGTTTTTTATTGTCAAATTTAAATCCTCAGAGGGCAAATAACATATCATCAGAGAGGGGCCTTGGTTTCGGGGAACCATGGGTCTCTTCATTACCCCATGGTTCCAAAATTTGACGCAAACACTATGACAGTCTCTAGAATGCCGGTATGGGTTAGATTATATAACCTCCCCCTTCATTTTTGGAATGACGAGTTCTTCGAGGGTATTGGGAATAGTATTGGGTGATACATAAAAACATACACAGAGAGAATAGAGGAGAGGATCTACACATTTGCATGGATCTGCGTGGAAGTAGATCTAAGAAAAGTATTACCAGAAAATATTATGATGATCTACAAGCAACAAAACTGGCTGCAACCACTAGACTATGAAAACACTGCATTCAGATGCAGAATTTGTAGGATGATAGGAAATTTACAAAAAACATGTCCAGAAGCTAATAAAGAAAACAACAAAAAGAAACATAAAGGGAAACAAAGAAAAGGTTGGCAATATCCCCATCTAGAGTAAGAGGAGGATGAGTCAGAAGAAGAGGAGGAAATAGTTCCCACGGGAAACAATCAGCCAACACAGGGACTGGAGATACAAAGGAAGGACACACTAGCACACATGGATTCACAACTTCACCCAAACCAATAAAAAAAGACTACCGAGGACACGAGTAATGGAGGGATCAAACGACACCATCCATCAGATACTTCAGACTCAGACAAGGACATAGGAACCCAGATAGCAAATAATCAGATTGTCCTTGCAACTGTTGTACTATCTCAGGGTGAGTGGTGCAAGGTTGAGAAGAAGAAAGGGAGGAAAACCTGAGTTGTGGAACATCTACCCACTCTCTGGCAGATGAGGTTTCCTTTGGGGCCGTCAGTTTAGTTTTTCTCTTCTCTCCTCTATCGATTCATTTTTTTTCATATTTATTTTTACTAAATGTAATGGTAGCCTCACTACGATGCGTTGTGTGCGAGAGCACATGAGCCCTAAGGGCACTTTTCTGAATTCTTAATTGCATATACTACATGTAAATTTTCATTTTATAAATAAAATTTTGCTGATTTTTTCTTTGGAAAAAAAAAATAGAGTAAGTTGAGATAACCCTAAGGGGTTCTTTTACAAGTTTTATCATAACCTTCCCCTCCATCCAATATATATTGTAGAGTCTTCTGAAGATAGAGTGTATTCTAGTTTATAACCTGATCCACAATCAAAGAAAATGGGTAGGGATTTCACAAAGTATTAGTTTGTAACCTCATCCACAATCAAAGAAAATGGTCAAGGATGTCACAAGTTTCATTCACACAGTGATCTATTGACGTTATCAGTTGAAATGGATCTTATTAGATGCATGGTAGTCATAGACACTAAAAATTCAAAATAGATATCTATTATGGCATCCATATTCTCTACAAACCATCCAAATTTCCCATCTTATACAACAATTTCTAACAATAACCGCTCAATTTACTCTCCAATTTTTGAAACCCCCAGCCATGTTGGGGAGATCAGAGAGTAAAATAAAATGTTATTGTGGTTTTTTTAAAGGGTTCATAAACAAAACAGAGAATGATAAAGTCAATATTGTGGTATAATAACTGATTTTTGAATCATTGTGACAAACAAAACATCACATTAGCTCACAGAATAGATCTAATTCTAGAAGGATCTGAGATAATAACAATGTTTTGAATCATGATAACTAGGTGACAACCAAAAATAAGTTTTAGCCACAAGAAAAAAAATCACAACAACTCACATAATATATCCAAGGTTGTAATACATAGTAATGGACATCATAATCTCTCTGAGTGATGAAAGTCATCATTGTTTCATATAGGAGCATTTAGTTTTGGTAAGAAAATTGTGATAGTGTCTATTATCCCTTTTTAGTTTTTTAATGATTCAATTAAGATTAACATTTGTATGTTGTCATGAGGAGATTTTTTATTTTTCATGTCAATTACCTTTTATAGCTCTAAGAGGTTCTTAATTTTGCCTTTGTTTTTAATAAATGGAACTCAATTATATATTTAAAGAGATGATTAGGTAAGAGAATTTTAGGATTATAATTTTTTTTTCCAAGTTGACAATGTGAATGTTTATTTACCTAAAGTTCACTCCCATGTTCAATACCTCCCCCATCGGGTTTGAAGATAATAGGTAATGGAAATTCAACGACATATAAAATAAATAATTTATACATCAAAAATCGGTTCTATATATTATAGTAGTTCTCAATTGAGTAATCTTTCAATTTGGCATTCAATTCTTTCTTAATCAATTTGTTTTACTTACTAGGGAGTACAATAATTTTGTAATCAAATAATAGGAGAAAAAATATTCACAATATAATTTATTTGAATAAATAGATGTGTGTAAAATAGTTTAATAAGAAACTAGATTTGTAATTATAAAATTTAAAATTATAACTTAAAATTGTGAAATTACTTTGTATTTTTTGTTTCTTATCTATATGGAGAAACAATAAACCAAGTTTGGAGTTAAGAAAATAAACCATAACATAAAGAAAAATATCTCCTTACAAAAATGTGTCCATATTAAAATGACATTTACTTTCTTGTATACCAAGACTATTGTTATACATACACAATATACAATTTTCTACAAGCATGCAATTAGAGCTCATATATGTAGATGAACTTGGAGTAGACTGTCACATACATGCCCAAAAAGTTACCATAAAAAAAAATTTATAACCTACTATTACCACAGTGAATATAATATACGAACGATAAACATACGGAAAATTATGTCATCACACTAAATGCTCAAGTTATGGTACAGGAATAAATAATTAAATTTCTGGTACTGAATCCCAACAAATTTTATGGTTCCGGGGTGTTTAATATACTTGGCGCTATGGTTATCCATTAATTTCATAGAGTTCTGTGCTGATCTCATTACTTATCTTTGGTATGGATTTGTGTTTTAAATAATGTATCGATGCCATGTGTCCAAACCTCCGCTTGGAGATTTACGCCGATTTTGTTGTTGGATATGGTGATTATTGCAAACTGGTTTATGTTTAATAACGCCAACTCTTATGTTACGATGAGTTCAACACCTGGGTTTATCTAAGCCCTCCCCATGGCTTCTCACTTAATGCAATTTAATATTCAGTGGTACTGCCAGCCCGGCTTGGCACAGCTATCTTCCCGGTGGCGCATTCCCTCCAATCTTTCCGTGAAAAACTACACTTCCAGCTCTAACTTGCCGATTTACCTTAGCGCGGGTTTCTTGAGCTTTAACTTCCAGTAGACAAGAGATTAAGGAGGGATGCTTTCCTGATTTCATCAGCGTGCATGGCGCCATTGGGATGCCTGTTCATGACCTTTGCACAGTCTCCTTCAAATTCAGGTTAAGCCGATACTCCACAGCATCTTGGTGAAGATGTTAGCAGTTCCTCTCCGGTTTCTTCTTTTTCTTCCTCGGGATATTTATCTGTCTAATAACTTATTCTTCTTTTTTGTTAAGAAGGATGAGGTTTAATTCCTTAATGCATGCAATGGCAGGGTGCAAGAAACCTAGAGCTTTCCCCTGCTTTGGGGTCAATTTCACTCCGGAAGGGTTCATTCAGTTTCAGTTTGCGTTGGTAGGTTTTTTCCATATGCCTAATCCACCCTACCTAAGCACCTGCCTGCAAGCATGCTTGTGAATAATGATATTTCTCGACTCCAAACCGAAATGGCAGCTATTGACCATTCCCTTCTCTGCTTACTTACAGGATAGCCTAGATTCGGAAAGTCGACTCAAAGGTACGCTACTCGTGCGACGACTAACCCCACAGAGCTTCCTTGTTCACTGTTTATTATATTCTATTTACTATTAACAGCACTATAATCGATATTATAACTATTATTCTGGAATTTTGTAGGTATGAATGGCCCCCTTCATCATTCTACGTCTATCAAGTTTCAGGCTCCTAATCCTAAGCTAACTATCAGAATCATTCTCTCAGGTACCTACTTTCTGATGGCAGGAGGGAAAAGAATTCTTGTCAAAGCCCTTGTCAAGGCTTCGGGCCTTCGACCGTCTCTGTTAGTTAGGGTCTGATTTAATGTAACAGAGATTAGTTCCTCAGTTTTTATTCCCTCGGTGCCTGTGTTTTACCATTCTCCTCCAGGGTTTTATGATATGTTGGACAGCGCTTACGGAGCAATTTCTTCGCATCATTGATCATGTTTAACTTACTATTTTTTAGCAATTTTACGGTCCATATTTTTGTTTCGGAGATCATAGACAGTTCTTCTTTTGACTGTTAAATGTTTAAATGTTTATGCGCGTTCTTCTGAAGAATATCTGAATGCTATAGTGCGAATCTTGTATTCCGACCCTTCATCCCATAGGGTAGCGGAAACCCTAATTCTGCGCTCTGTTTGCATGCATATACACCATGGTCTTTTCCATGTTTCTATTTTGGCAGAAGGTTCTATGTTATATCTACTGCGTTCTATTTTATTTTCGTTTCCGTATCTTGCACTACTGTTAGTATGGTTTCAACTTTCCATACTGACCTGTCGAGTGATGGACACAAACTCTGAAATATACATATTTACAACAGTCGTTATCATAGTATTGCTAAACAATAGTCCGTTAACAGTTCTTACTGATGTTTGGATTTCTACTCGTTTTCTACTAAGTTCCACTACCAAGAAGATTAATACCCTGTAGTCGATTGTATGAAGTTTCATTTTCTGTTCTCCTATCTGTTTCTTTCAATTTATCTAATACCAGACAGTTGCAAGTAATAAATAAGAACAGATTGAATAAGAAAGAAACGAATAAATGCACCTTCTTTATTGTTCTAACTTAAATGGGTTCTTTCAGTGCCTCAACAGAGTTTAAACTTGAGTTAACTCTTAGTCCAGTATAATTACAACTGGTTATTTTTAGACTTTCCTAAAGTAATTCCGGAAAAGAGTAAGAATTGTAGACTCTGTACTTAAACTCGTTTTTCCGCTATCATTTTTTAGACAAGGCACACTTTCCATCTTTTTTTTTTAAATAAAACATTAAGGTAGCAACACAGTAGTACATATCTGTAACTCTATAGTTGAAATAACTCAAGATTACCACATTAGTACTTATCTGTAGGGATAGATCTGTCCAAGCTATTGTCCACCCAACCTTCAAGGGAGGCTATCACGTCCTCCGCTTGCCCCCTAGCTCCGGAAACTGATTGGTGCCATGGGATTAACAGTGGATTAGCCTGCTGTGACCTCTGGATATCAATTCCAGTCACCAACAGTCAATTTGGCTTACACAAGGGTTTCCAAATTTATTTTCAACTTGTCTCATACCAGCTCAAGAAAATACTTTCCCTTTCTTGCCCATTTTCCAGAACCCCCCCAAATCCTCTGGATTCCAACTTTATCCAATGAGGAAGGGGTAACTGTTTCCAACTGTCCCCAACCACCATCTATTCTGGGAAACTAATACCAACAGCTTAGCAGCTTCCCTTCCAATCATTGGTTTCTTTTTAATAAATTCAAAAATAAAAATAAATAGAATTTTGTCTCAACATATAACCATTAAGTCTTTCTTATCAGAAATTAAAAATAAACAAATTGTTTAAACTAGTTAATGCTAACTAATCTTTAAATGAGGCTGTCACATAGACTCTATTTTTGTTAATAAAAATGATCTTTATTTACATCTATGCTAGATAGATTGTACTTGAATGTATTTAAAATATCTTATTTGATTTACATGCTTGTTTCAAGGATTATTAATCACCAAAGGATTTTTATCCCCAATTTCCTATATCAATATCTATAACAATTTTTTTATATATGTGAACATATTATGTTGGTTTATATATATGTTTTCACCCACAATTGCCTATTTCAATATCTATAACAAAATTTTCTGTTTGATAACTCTTATCATCAATATCTTTGAAACCTGTCTTTCATTCCTTCACGATGGCTTCTTCTTTGCAATGACTTATTTCTTCTAGGATACTCTTTCCTATACTATTCCCTTACGGTGTTTCTTTTGCAACATGTGGTGCAATTGCTAGTTAACTATATTCTATAACTTTACTACTCTATTTTCAATAGACATAACAAATTGAATTAAAAAACATTATATAATTAATAATTGTGTTAGTATAAATAAATATATAACATAAAAAAATCAACATGGATATATTTTTGCTTCTGTTTGCATTCGTTACAGTACCATGGGCCAATACCATCTCTTACTAATACCACATTCTCAAAAAAAATTAACTCATGTTCATGTGACACATGTTCCTATGACATTTTTTTTTAATTAATAAAATTAATTCAAAGGAAAGAAAGTGAATAACTACTTTTGAGATAAATCCCAACATTTGATGAGTAACTATTACTAAGAATACTCTAGGATATAACATGGATCTTAAATATCTACCATCCACTTCATAATTATTGATCATTAAATTAAAATTCTAGAATTCTTATTACAGAATAAAGTCCCTATTGCTATAATTTTTCTTTCTATATAATTATTGAATTAATTAATTAATTATATTTTAACGTCCACCAGACAAACTTGAATTGCAAAAGAAAAAAAATAAGGAGACTGGTACTTCTAACATGCCCCTCACTAAAAAGACAATACCACTGCCACTGAATTGATGCTACCATGCTGCCATAACTATCCTTGACATCTTTGAAAGCATCACATCCCAAAAGGAAATGATTTTCAGATTCCAGTACCCCAAAAGTGAAAAAAAGTACATACCTCTTCCCAAGCTTCTTTAGGTGTCTTCGATGGTCCCTTTTCATGCCAAAGTTGATGTGAGTTACTTCTTAATTAAGCTATAATACTATTTTCTCTCCACGAACTGCTAGCTGCAATGTACTATTTTTGTTGGAGATTACAAGTGGGGTTCAATTGGTGAACATAGTACTTCTTCTTTCTACCCAACTCTTTTCACCATATACCCTTACTAAACTTCTCCATAACAAAATTCTTTAACTCGTTGCTATTTGTGGTACATGAATTGAGGTAAATATTCAATTTTTTGCATTTTATTTCTTTCGCTCGGCCATCTACCTCCTCCCATTTCCACAATTCTTTTTAAATGACAAACGATAATTGTATACCCATGTTTGCATATGGGCATATGTATACACCTATAATTTATAGTGGATGCATGTAAGGTGGGAAAGAACCCTACGTAGTTGTTGATTGTTTCTCATGCAAGTAATGTTGTGTGATGCAAGTTTGTGTCATGCAAGTCCAAAATCAACTTATGTGTCACGTGCATACACAACTAATGAAATTAATAATTTGTTTCAAAAGACTATAAACTAACTTATTCATTTTGTGTCACTTAAATATGCCAAATTATTTAATATTTAATCTATATATTTACTTTAATTTAATAACTTAAATTAAACAAACCACCCCTATTAAAATTAAAGATCATAAATATACCTAATAAATAGTTAACTTTATTGTACAACTTTACTATTCTATTTTAAATAGATATAACAAATTAAATTTAAAAAACAATATATATTTAATAATTATTTTAATATAAATAAATATATAACATTAAAAAAAAATCAATTATAATTAAATAAAAAAAAACAATATGTAATTAATAATTATTTTAATATAAATAAATATATAACATAAAAAAAAATCAACTATAGATATATTTTCGCTTAATAATTGTTTTTATATAAATAAATATATAACATAAAAAAAACTCAACATGGATATATTTTCGCTTCTCTTTTCATTCGTTTTCCAACCACATTATGAAAACCAAAATCTTATTTCAGAGTTCGCTGAAGGAAAATTTTATAAAGTAAATCAAGAATGGATGTAAAATACTAAAAAATAAATAAAATATAGTAAATCAAGAATGGATGTTAAAAACTAAAAATCCCGATAGGAAAAAGCAACACTGTATCAAATTTCTAAGTTTCTTAATGTAAAACAAATAATTTACTATTGCATTGTGGGTCCTTAAACCCCTAATCCAAAAAGCGCCGCGCTCAAGAACCGTTAAGAAACTTGGTTTGCATATTTACTTTAATTTACATATATATGAAATATTAATTATAAAAATCGACTATATTCCATAATGCATATTTATCTTAAAATAACTTTTTATTGCAATAATTTTTTTTTTAGATAATTATTGAACTATTGAATTAATTATATTTTAAGGTTTACCAGACTCACAATAGTGTATGGGAGTATCAGTCTCCTTGTTTTTTGTCTTTTGCAATTCAACCATTTTCCTACTCAAATTGATAACGGGCTGTCCCAACCTTCTAACAAGCCCCTCACTAAAAAGACAATACCACTTCCACTGAATTGATGCTACCATGATGCCATAACTATTCTTGACTTCTCTGAAAGCATCACATCCCAAAATGAAATGATTTTCATATTCCACTACCCCAAAAGTGAAAAAGGTACACACCTTTTCTTCCCAAGCTTCTATAGGTCTCTTTCATGGTCGCTTTTCATGTCAAAGTTGATGTGAGTTACTTCTTAATCAAGAAATAATAATATTTTCTCTTCACTACATGGTAGCTCCAATGTACTCTTTTTGTTGGAGATCATAAGTGGGGTCGAATTTTTGAACATAGTACCTCTTCTTCCTACCTAACTCTTTTCACCGTATACCCTTAACTTCTCGATAACAAAATTCTTTAACTCCTTGCTATTTGTGGTACATGCATTGATGTAAATATTTCATTTTTAGCATTTTATTTCTTTTCCTCGGCCATCTACCTCCTCCCATTCGCTCAATTATTTTTACATACACAACGATAATTGTATATTGTGCATCACTGTGTTAATAAAGTGGTATGTATCATGAGATTCTAGGTTCAAATATCCCCAGTTTACCCATGTTTGCATAGGGGCATATGTGTACACCTATAGTGGTATGTATCATGAGATTCTAGGTTCAAATATCCCCAATTTATCCATGTTTGCATAGGGGCATATGTATACACCTATTAATTATAGTGGACGCATGTAAGGTGAGAAAGAAACCTACATAGTTGTTGGTTGTGTCTCATGCAAGTAATGTTTTGTGTCATGCGAGTCGAAACTCAACTTATATGTCATGTGAGTACAAAACTAGTTAAATTAGTGATTTGTTTCAAGAGAATATAAAACTAACTTATTCATTTTGTGTGAGTTAAATATGCCCAATTATCTAATATTTAATCTATATATCTACTCTAATTTAATAATTTAAATTAAACAAACCACTCCTATTAAAATTAAAGATCATAAATATACCTAATAAATAATTAACTATATTCTACAACTTTACTACTCTATTTTAAATAGATATAACAAATTATATTAAAAAAACAATATATAATTAATAATTGTTTCATTATAAATAAATATATAACATAAAAAAAAAAAATCAACATGCATATATTTTCGCTTCTCTTTTCGCTGCTCTTTGCATTTGTTTTCCAACCACGTTATGAAAGGCAAAATCTTATTACAGACATTGCTAAAAGGAAAATTTTAGAACTAAATAAAAAATGGATGTAAAAAACTAAAATTCCCGACAATCAAGAATGGATGTAAAGAATGGAGTTAATAAAAATTTAACTCATGTTCATGTGAGACATGTTTCTATGACATTTTTTTTAATTAATAAAGTTAATTCAACTGAAGGAAAGTGAATAACTACTTTTGAGATAAATCTCAACATTTGATGAGTAACTATTACTAAGAATACTCTAAGATATTCCATGGAGCATAAATATCTACCATCCATTTCATAATTATTGATCATTAAATTAAAATTCTAGAATTCTTATTACAGAAAAAAATCCCTATTGCTATAATTTTTCTTTTTAGATAATTATTGAATTATTGAGTTAATTATATTTTAACGTCCACCAGAATAACAATAGTGTATGGGAGTACCAGTCTCCTCATTTTAACATGGCCCTCACTGAATTGATGCTAGCATGCTGCCATAACTATCCTTGACTTTTCTAAAAGAATCACATCCCAAAATGAAATGACTTTTAGATTCCACTACCCCAAAAGTGAAAAAAAATACACACCTTTTCTTCCCAAGCTTCTTTAGGTCTCTTGAATGGTCCCTTTTCATGCCAAATTTGATGTAAGTTACTTATTAATTAAGCAGTAATAATATTTTCTCTCCACCAAATTCTAGCTCCAATGTACTCTTTTTGTTGGAGATCACAAGTGGGGTTGAATTCAGTGAACATAGTACTTCCTCTTTCTACCCAACTCTTTTCACCATATACCCTTACTAAACTTCTGCATAGGAAAATTCCTTAACTTTGCTATTTGTGGTACATGCATTGAGGTAAATATTCCATTTTTCGCATTTTATTTCTTTCACTCGGCCATCTACATCCTCCCATTTGCACAATTCTTTTTAGATACAAAAGGATAATTGTATATTGTGCATCACTGTGATAATAAAGTGGTATATATCATGATATTTTAGGTTCAAATACCCCAAATTTACCCATGTTTGCATACGGGCATATGTATACACCTATAATTTATAGTGAATGCATGTAAGGTGAGAAAGAAACCTAGGTAGTTGTTGATTGTGTCTCATGCAAGTAATGTTGTTTGATGCAAGTTTGTGTCATGCAAATCCAAAATCAACTTATGTGTCATGTGAGTACACAACTAGTAAAATTAGTGATTTGTTTCAAGAGAATATAAAACTAAATTATTTATTTTGTGTCACTTAAATATGCCTAATTATCTAATATTTAATCTATATATGTATTCTAATTTAATAACTTAAATTAAACAAACCACCACTATTAAGATTAAAAATCATAAATATAACTAATAAATAATTAACTATATTCTACCACTTTACTACTCTATTTTAAATACATATAACAAATTAAATTAAAAAAACAATATATAATTAATAATTATTTTAAAATAAATAATATATATCAAAAAAATAAAAAATCAACTATAATTAAATTAAAAAAACAATATATAATAAACCATTATTTTAATATAAATAAATATATAACATAAAAAATCAACTATAGATATATTTTCACTTAATAAAATAGTATATATAAATAATTGTTTTAATATAATAAATATATAACACAAAAAAATCAATTATAAATATATTTTCTCTTAATAACTGTTTTTATATAAATAAATATATATAAAAAAATCAAGATGGATATATTTTCGCTTCTCTTTGCATTTGTATTCCAACCACATTATGAAAACCAAAATCTTATTACAGACTTTGCTAAAAGGAAAATTTTATAAAGAAAATCACGAATGCATGTAAATAACTAAAAATCCCCATAGGAAAAAGCCGCAGTGTAACAAATTTTTAAATTTTTTAATATAAAAAAAATAATTTACTATTGCATTGTGGGTCCTTAAACCCCTAATCCAAAAAGCGTCGTCCATCAAGAATCTTCAAGAAACTTGGTTTGCATATTTACTTTTATATATATATATATATATATGAAATATTAAATTATAAAAACCATAATTCATTTGCAACAGAGGCCAAAAACTTGTCAAAATCTTATACAAGTGCATATGGAAGACTTGATTTCAGTTTATGGATAACCGCGGGGAATTTCTCATTTCGGACCACACTCCAAGGCAAATCAACCTTCGTAACCCTAATTCATTGGTTCCCTTACATATCATCTGGAGAAGGACTTTAACTCCGACATCCAACTTTTAACAGGCTGCAAAACAAACTCAGTTTAACTAGTTCTAACTCAGTGATGAGATAGCTAGATGTCCAGTGAATTAAATTAGATTTCATTCACAAGTAGTGATCAATCACATAACTGACGAGTCACTTTTAATATATGCATGCATGCCAGTTCTTATGTAAAAAATAGTGATCATTCACATAGCTCATGAGTCACTTTTAATAGATGCATGCATGCCAGTTCTTATGAAAACCTAGTTGAGACAGAGGTTAAAGTGAACATAACTATTGGTTGTATTATGAGAAAACTTATTTGAGCCCAATTATAAAGTCATGGGAAGCCCATGATGGATTGCGCAATCAAGTAAGGTTTATTATCCTATTTAATAGGGATTAATTGCTTAGGGACTGTGTGAGCAAGGCTGGGCTAAGGAGGGGTTGAGAATTGGCTAACTGTTTGTCAAGTTTTCCCGAGAATTGCTAGTCAATTTTGAGCGGGATTAGAGTGAAATAGTGAGGAGAGTGCATGATTTTATCAGTGTTAGAAAGCATTGTATTGTTTCATGATTCTTTGAATTTGTCCAATATATGATAGAGCGGTTTTGAGCAGGTTCTTTCCCGAAGATACATCTTGTGTTACGTGATTGATAATTTATTTCTCTTACTTACATGTGATTGAACGATTGTTTTATATTCAACAAATATAGTAGAAAGATTCAGTATCTTGTTTCAGTACATCACAAGATTGGATTGAATCCATTGGTATAGAGATTCTATATAATTTCTATAGGGGATGTTACATTAAGAAAAATTTTATATGATATTTTAAATTTATATGTATATTTCACTCATATACTAGGGAATAGTATAGATTAAATGACAAATAAATATGGATAGGCATCAAAATAATTTTTTCCTCATGATACATCTTACAATACCAAGATTTAAAGAATTAATAAAATTAGCTAAATTATAATTTTATTTTAAATTATTATTAATAATAGCCTAAATCCAAGTTAACTCCACATATACCAAACCTTGAAAGGGATCAAATTTCTTTCCATATTAAAATATTTCCATCTCAAGAGATTTGATGCCTCTCAGTGCTTGCCAGATATGGAGTTAAGATGGATGTAGGTTGATTTAATTCCCCCATTTAAATAATACATATTCCACATAAATAAGATGGGTTCTCATAAACCTAGAGCCAAAAACTAACCAATAACTTGACCAAGTCAAGTTTACCTTAACTATTCAACAAAAATTAATAATAAAAAAATAATAATGTAGAATATTTATTTTAAAATAGGATTATTTTTATTTTTTTATTTTGATGGATCTAAAATGTTTACATTACATTAATGTTTTTACTTTTATTTTTATGCATTTTAACAGAGTCAAAATGTTTACAAGACAAGACATTGCAATACCTCTTCCATACTAGGTTGGGGAGCATCCCTTGAAGCAGTTATATATATATATATATATATATATATATATATATATATATATATAACTAGATTCTTTACCATGAGGAATAATCTCCACTTTATTATAGACATTGTTAAATTGAAAATAGGTTTTGATACAGTACCATGGGCCAATACTATAGCTTACTAATACCACATTCTCAAAAAACTTTACTCATGTTCATGTAACACATGCTCCTATGACATATTTTTTAATTAATAAAATTAATTCAAAATAAAGAAAGTGAATAACTACTTTTGAGATAAATCCCAACTTTTGATGAGTAACTATTACTAAGAATACTCTAGGATATTCTATGGAGCTTAAATATCTACCATCCACTTCATAATTATTTATAATTAAATTAAAATTCTAGAATTCTTATTACAGAATAAAAGTCCCTATTTCTATAATTTTTCTTTTTAGATAGTTATTGAATTAATGAATTAATTATATTTTAATGTCCACCAAGCTAAAAATAGTGTATGGGAGTACCAGTCTCCTTGTTTTTTGTCTTTTGCAATTCAATCATTTTCATACTCAAATTGATGATGGGTTGTCCCAACCTTCTAACAAGCCCCTCTCTGAAAAGACAATACCATCACATCCCAAAATGAAATGATTTTAAGATTTCACTACCCCAAATGTGAAAAAAGTACACACCTTTTCTTCCCAGGCTTCTTTAGGTCTCTTCCATGCTCCCTTTTCATGTCAAAGTTGACGTGAGTTACTTCTTAATCAAGCAATAACAATAATTTCTCTCCACTAAATGCTAGCTCCAACGTACTCCTTTTGTTGGAGATTACAAGTGGGGTTGAATTAGTTGGCATAGTATTTCTTCTTCCTACCCAAGTTTTTTCACCATATACGCTTATTGAAATTCTCCATAACAAAATTCTTTATCTCCTTACTATTTGTAATACATGCATTGATGTAAATATTCCATTTTTCCCATTTTATTACATTCTCTCGGTCATCTACCTCCTCCCATTCACTTAATTCTTTTTAGATACACAAGGATAATTGTATATTGTGCATCACTTTGATAATATAGTGGTAGGACAATCGTATATTGTGCATCACTTTGATAATAAAGTGGTATGTATCACGATATTCCAGGTTCAAATATCCACAATTTACCCATGTTTGCATAGGGGCATATGTATACACCTATAAATTATAGTGGACGCATGTAAGGTGAGAAAGAAACCTACGTAGTTGTTGGTTGTGTCTCATGCAAGTAATGTTTTGTGGTGCAAGTTTGTGTCATGCAAGTCCAAAATCAACTTATATGTCATGTGAGTGCAAAACTAGTTAAATTAGTGATTTGTTTCAAGAGAATATAAAAGTAACTTATTCATTTTGTGTCAGTTAAATATGCCCAATTATCTAATATTTAATCTATATATCTTCTCTAATTTAATAATTTAAATTAAACAAACCACTCCTATTAAAATTAAAGATCAATTATCAGCTTGTTATGTAAGAATGCCGCAGCAATGAGCTGGAACTCCTAGGCCTCGGCCTCTCTGTAATCTTATTTTGTATCAATATAGAAGTAGCCATATTCAGAAGAAAAAAAAATAAAAAATCATAAATATACCTAATAAATAATTAACTATATTCTACAACTTTACTATTCTATTTTAAATAGATATAAAAAATTAAATTAAAAAAACAATATATAATCAATAATTGTTTCAATATAAATAAATATATAACATAAAAAAAAATCAACATGGATATATTTTTGCTTCTCTTTTCGCTGCTCTTTGCATTGGTTTTCCAACCACGTTATGAAAGGCAAAATCTTATTACAGACATTGCTTAAAGGAAAATTTTATAACGTAAATCAAGAATGGATGTAAAAAACTAAAACTCCCGATAGGAAAAAGCAGTCTTGTAACAAATTTCTAAATTTCTTAATGTAAAACAAATAATTTACTATTGCATTGTGGGTCCTTAAACCCCTAGTCCAAAAAGCACCGCGGTCAAGAACCGTTATAGAAACTTGGTTTGCATATTTACTTTTCTATATATATATATATATAATAATTATAAAAATTGGCTAAATTATAAAAACTATAATCCTAATTCGAAAAAAAAACAACCGTTATGAATCACAAGTTGTGTTTATCAAGTTCAACAATTTCACTCTTCCATCATTGAATGTCATGAAAATATATCCGTTGAATAGGAGAAATGTTCATCTTTTGTTCATTATAATTGGGTTCTCTTTCTTTTTCTTCAATTCAACCTTTTCTGCTTTCACCAATTTCTTCCTCCGCCTCCCAGGCCGTTTGTTTTTCTCTCTCGTTTCTTGTATTTCTCTGTGTTCTATTCTCTGTGTTATTTCTGTATGTGCATGTATTTTTGTTCGGGTTTGTATTCCTGTTTGATATTTAATAGGTGGTGGAGTCAAGGGTTTTAAGAGAGACAGAAGCATCGGATCATGGTCTTTCTCCTTGGCAGATTATAATGGTAATATTTTGTAGTCTTTGTTTTTTTAAATATTTTGTTTTGAAATTTTTTTCCACAACGAACAAGGGATATTTTTTTCTTAATCTTGATTAAAAACAATTGTGTTATATCTCATATCAATTTGCAATGTGAATTCTAACCTTGTGTATATATTTGTTAATATCCCAGCTCCAGGTCCATTCAAGAGTGTTGAGATAGATATATAATGCAAAGGGCAGTATTCAGATAAATAATGGCAGAGGAGTAGTTCGACACAAAATTCAGGTACGTAACCTTCATGTAACCTATATTAATTTTTAAATGGAAAAGAAAAAAGAGATACCCAACCTGGGCATATATTTTCATGTGTTTATTGAATTTGAGTTAGAAATTGGATTGTGGTTAATATGTCTTCAAAAATAGGTTAATAGGTCTTCGATTGCGGTTAAATGTCTTCAAAAATAGAGGCATATGTCTTTGTAATCCTTTCTTTTCATAATTATATGTTTTTTTGGGTAAGTTTCAACAGTTACGTCTAAAAACAAAAGCTTAAAAACAAAAGCTTAAAAAAGATAAACATGAAACTCTCTCTGATGTTTCTTATTTGTGGTTGGAAGAATATAAAGAAACAAATAGTCTAAACAATAGTAGACGTTTGGACTAATAAATTTAAATTTTGGCCTCCCTCATTCATCTTTACTCAGGTATCACCACAAATTTATTAGCATGCAGACTCGCCCATTAGTTTATAGCTCAAATTATTCACATACGAACTTGCCCTACGAACTTCCCTATTCACATACGAACTTGCCCATTAGTTTGTTTTTTCAGAATCTACCCCAAATCTTTCACATGCGAAATTTCCCAGAGGTTTTCTTTTCAGAATCTACCCAAAATCTTTCACATACGAACTTTCCCAGAGGTTTTGTTTTCAGAATCTACCCTAAATCTTTCACATACGAACTTGCCGTGAGATTTTGTTTTCAGAATCTACCCCCAAATCTTTCACATACGAACTTGCCCAGAGGTTTTCCTTTTCAGAATCTACCCGAAATCTTATGCACTTACAATTATTTCAGTGATCGATTAGTTGTTTATGGAATAATTTGATGCTTATTGGGTCGAAATTCTAGACCATGCGACCCTCCTCTTCCTTGGACAATCCAATTGTTTAGATCCTTGATTGTACTCGGAATACCCTAATAGTATTCAATACGGCCTTACGCATTAGTAGCGCAGGAAATAAGGTTTTGCTTTCACAATCTGCCCCAAATATTTTGCGCTTATGGGGTTTCGAGTTGTCTAATAGTTCTGAACTCGGAATAATTTGTTGTCCCTCGAACTTACTTGGACAATGTCTAATAATATTCAATTAATAAATACAGTAGATGTCAATAATGTCTATTAATATTCAATTAAAAAAAACCTCTCCCAGTTCTTTCTATTATTCTTTTAACCATCCTAGAACCTTATATTACTCTCTTTACAATCTCAGAACCTTCTATTACTCTATTTACAGTCCTGCTGTAGCTATCTGATATTGTTTTTAAATTCAAAAATATTTCTCTTCCAAGTCGACTCAATTTCATAAAACCCCTCTAATATCGCTCCGACGTCCTTTGATACTGCTATTAATATGTGTATAGAATTTACCGGGGTAGTTTCCATATCGATTGTCTAAACTAGTTATCCAGATATTAAAAAGTCAATATTAATTTTGAACAATATTAATTTATATTAGATTCCATGTCTATAAACAGATATGATGAATACACTTTTATATAATGTAATATTCCTTCTAGATGTATAAAATTTTTCCAATCGAATAAAATCGAAGTTAAAAAAAATTGTTTTTACGATATATATAAATTTTCCTCGTAAACGATATAAAATTTATATTATATAATTTTTTCATCGAAGGTTATACAATAAGTACATGATTATATAGTTGAGTAGTAACTAAAGTTTTGAACAAAATTTTATAATTATATGATTGAATATTAATTAGTTTCTTTAAGAGATGATTTATGTATATACTCAGTCATAGAGATGTAGTTTATATTATAAAGAAATATTATACTTTGTAAATAAAAAAAATTGATTTTTTTTAAGATCAATGCTTTTTTATCTTTTTTTTATATATTTAAATAATTGACTTTCTTGTTTATAAATAATGGATGGATTATTTATAATTATATTTATATATAATTAAAATTAATATAAAATTGAATAATGAATATTTCTTATTATTGTATTCTAAAATTTAAATAATTATTTATTTATTATATTTGAATATGTGATGTAGAGTGTGGTTTTATTTTACTTTATTTATTAAGTTATGTTGTTGAATTTATGTTATTGATGTTATTAATAGTAGAAGAGAAAGCAAGGGATTGAGAGAGGAGGAAAGAGGTGCGAAAGAGGAGGAGGTAGAGGCATCTGCGAAGGAGAAGGACAAGTATAGGAGGAACTGGAGGAGGTGGAGGTTGAGGTGCATGGAGAGGGAGTAGCAGGAGGTGGGGAGGATGAGGATGAGGTGGAAGGCGGGGTGGGGAAGAGATCGAGAGGAGGATGCAGAGGGGAGGGGAGGGGAAATGAATCAGGAGGAGGTGGGGGGGAGGGGAATGCGGAGAAGAGAGGGAGAGGGTGGATTTGGAGAGTGACAAGGGGAGAGGGTGGAGGAGAGGGAGACATGGATATGGGGAGGAGGATGAGGAGGAGAGGGGAGGGGTGATGAATTAGGAGGAGGTTGGGGGGAGGAATGGGGAGTGGAGAGGGAGAGGGTGGATGGGGATAGTGAGGAGTGGGAGGGGGGGTGGGGGGAGGACAGGATGGGTGGGTAGAGGGACGAGGAGGAGGGAGAGGATATATGGGGAGAGGGAGGAGGAGGGGAGAGTAGGAAGAGGAAGAGGAGGAGGAGGAGGTTGGGGGTGGTATATGGGGAAGAGCAAGAGGGGGATAGGGGAGAGGAGAGGGAGAGGATGGATGTGGAGGGGGAGGAGGAGGAGGAGGAGGGGGGAGAGGGAGGAAGTTGTAGGGGTGCAGAGGTGGAGGAGGGGGGAAGAGAAAGAGCAGGGAAGGGAGAGGAGAGGGAGAGGATGGAGGGGGGGAGAGGGAGGAAGAGGAGGAGTGGGAGGAGGAGGTGGTGGAGGAGGAGGGGGGAGAGGGAGGAAGCGGTAGGGGCACAGAGGTGGAGGAGGGGGGAAGAGCTAGAGCGGGGAGGGGAGAGGAGGGGGAGAGGATGGAGGGGGGGAGAGGGAGGAAGGTGGGGGGAAAGGAGATGGAGTAAGGGGAGAGAGGGGGAAGAGGAGGAGGTTGAGGGTGGTATATGGGGAAAAGGAGGGGAGGGGAGAAGAGAGGGAGGAAGAGGAGGAGGGGGAGAGAGAGGGGAGAGGAGGAGGAGGGGGAGAGGGAGAGGGAGGAGGGGAGGTGGGGTGGTATAAGGAGGTTGGGCATGGTATAAGGGGAAAAGGAGGAGGGGACACGAGGAGATGAGAGGGGCAGGGGGATAGGGGAGGGGTAGGAGAGGGAGATGATGGATGGGGAGAGGGAGGACGAGGGGAAAGGGGGAGGGGGATGAGGAGGGGGAAAGAACAGGAGGGGGGGAGTGGAGAGGAGTGGGAGAGGAGGAGGAAGGGGGACAGGGAGGAGAAGGAGGAGGAGGTTGGGGGTGGTATAAGGGGAAAAGGAGGAGGCGAGGGGGGAGAGGGAGGCAGAGTGGGAAAGGGGAGGTGGGTGGTGGGGAGGTTAAGGAGGAGGGGGGGAAGAGTAGGAGTGGGGTAGGAGAGAGGAGAGGGAGAGGATGGAGGATGGGGATAGGGAGGAGGAGATGGGGGAGAGGATGGAGGAAGAGGGAAGAGGAGGGGGGAGGAGGAGGAGAGAAAGGGGGAGGAGGAGAGAGGGAGGAATGGGGGGAGGGAGGGGGGAGACAAGGAGGAGAAGGTCGTGTTTGTAAATTATTTGTTGGATTTTTAATTTTGAAAGTGATGTGCTTTCCATCACTTGTTTGAGCGACAATGATATTTTTGTTGACCTTGTTTTTATAAGTCGTGTGTTGTATTTTTTTCATGTAAAAGTGATGAGGTATTACCATCACTTCGAAATGCGATGAAGATGTTGTTGCCCTTGTTGTTTTGGTAAAGATAGCTCAGGTATGATTCCCTTTTGATGTAAACCTGACCACTGAGTACATCTTATAAGCTCATGGCAAGTATGGGAATATTTGGGTCATAGATTGGTCAATTTGAGCATGTGTTTGCATGGGATTTTACAATAGCTTTTTAAGAGATGTAGGTGTTAGTTCATCACTTATGGCTTTGAAGGACACAGGTGAAGGAGAAGGAAGGGTGACTTTTCCAGACATTTGTGGTGGATTAGTACACATCAATGTAGATTATTCTGATGCTTTTAGAGGACCAAAAGAACCTTAATGGGGAGGATTGATCCAGGTGGATCTAGAGATACACGCAGAACAAAAAGCGCTCAAAACTCAAAGTGTTTGGATTTCTCTCGAACCAGGTTTAGGTTGAAGAGCTTGTCGCCCTGATTGCAATGGTTTGAATGGTTCATCAAATCGAGCCCGTATGCGAAGGATAGTTGTGGTCAAATTTTTGGTTTGACTTGAATGACTGGGTAGGTTAAGGAGGATGCAAATTTCACCTTTCCTACCCATCGGATTCCGGCAAGCTCAGGATAGATTCTAGGAAAATTTATGGGATGATTAATTTCACTCCTACGGTCAAAATCATAATTTTCAAAAAATTATAATTTTTTTTTAATTACAACAAAAAATTAATTAAAAGAAGGGGGTGGCAAGACATCACCCCTGGCACTCCACCCAACTAACTATAACATATTTTAAAAATATATATTGGAAGATACAATGGGTCGTGACCCCCGCCGGACCCCCAACAACCAACATATATTACAAACATGTTTCATATAGCAGCCACCATAAAACATGGTTCCGGTGGGTGTCGAACCCGCTCGACTCAATAGTTGGCCGGTCCACCGACAGAACTGCAAATAACCTCCACTCCATGCTATACCATGTGATAGCTCCAATCTAATGTGGGTTGCGTGGGTGTCAGTTCCATCGTGAACCTGACCACTGCCAAATTGTTGCTATGATTACCATAGAGAGCCAACTCCGTTTGCAGGAGTTAAGGGGCGGGCCGCCCAATGCAGGTCCGACACCCTCCACTTTGGTTAAAAAATATGTATGTGGGTTTTAAAAAATACATGGCATGATATTACTCCTTTTTAGAAGGGGTCAAGGTTTGATCACCCAAACTTCTCCCTCCTAACATGGATCCAAACCAACTCGTCTAAACAGGTTTTTGGAAAACTCCACCCAATAAATATACTTAAACCTAGCATTTGCATGGTGCACCCAAGCCAGACCAGAGTAGGAGTGCCCATGTGGATCGAGGACATTTGTAGGTGGAACCATGAGCGTGGAGTAGTAATTATGCAGGTGGAACCATAAGCCTTGAAATTTTCCCGGGAAGGTAAATTTTCTCCATGTCGGAATATAGTCAATTTTATAGTCATTTTTCACAGTTTTCTGTAGGGAATGCAATGGCGATGTTATATTTTCCTTTTGAGTTGTAGATTTCCAATCCAGCCATGGAGAAACTACGTGGAGGAACCTAAGGGGAATCTAAAAGATTACATTTTTCCGCAGATCTTCACTTTCTCAAAATTCAGCAAATGGACAGTCATTTTTTCACTATTCGACATCACAAAGCTGATGGTATATTCAAAATTTTCATCTAAGATTTACATTTTTCGGTCACTTTTTGAAGTGAATTTGTAGGTGTCAGTTTTCAGGGAGTGAGAAGTCAATTTCACACCTTTCAACACCACAATCATGATGGTGTTTCCAGATCTAGAAGCAATAGCAACCATTATTCAGTCATCTTCAACGTGAGCTATATGATGTGATTCTTTCATATACTTATTTGTTCCAAGATTCTTACTGCTGTACAAATCCCTGTTGATGTATGAGTCATGGGATCTTGTCTTGTTTTGCTTTTTTATTGATGTCCTTTTTTTCATGGACTTGTATTATTTTTAAGATCGCTTTTATTGAATGTTGGAGGGATACTCCCTGCCACACATATGTCATTGAGATCCCTTGTTTTAGATGTTGGCGGGATATTCACAGTCTTTATGCTTGAGCAATAATTATACTAATAGGAGTCCTTCTTATGCATGAGAGTTTTGCAATGGAACATCTCGTAGAGAGGTCTATCCACTCTTGCGTGAGGGCATTTTCATTATATGTCAGAAAAACAAATCCATGTACATATTCTATTTCCAACACTTAATGCAGTGGCCTACACCATCATAATACTGAGGCCCCAAGATGTAGTCCCTCCTGGAAAAAATCCGTTATCAAACGACACGTTCTTATGATTGCTGATCTTGACATATTACGTTTCTCTTATGTACAACATGCAGTTGTTAATTTAATTTCATTAATGCCTCAATGAATGAAATTCTAATGTATCATCCGAAGTAAAAGGTATTGGTTAAGGGTATCAAGAATTTAGCCTGAATCAAGAAGGTGAGGTGGCCCATTAAAACTTGAACTCGAATCCAACAAATCTCACAACTGTCACAATATTAAATTTCCAGGACATGACAACAAGACTTTGGTACACACAGTATTTGAGACATTTATTAGATGTGATGACCCTCTGCTGACGCAAACCATAGGCTTAATTAGTGGTTAGGTTTTTTTCAGTTTTCAGAAGGGTAAAATTTAATATGTGTTGGTTTACATATAAACCTAAGACTTCTGTTTAACATTAGTAAGCATTCCATAGAAGATTAAACTTTGAAGTATTGACATTAATGCAAGAAGTAATTTTTTTTTTTAATCTTATATGTTACAAGTGCTATTATAGCAACGTTCCCACGTTGGGGCCTTAGGGGGCACCTAATGAGTTAGAATGTGTGTATACTGATGCACAGAAAATAAGTATACTACAAGGAAGAAATGAAAAGGGGATCGACACAGCAAACACCTCAGAATACTGAGGAACCTACACCTCAAACACAACCATAAATGAATCCTGAAATGTGGATTTAGTTGAGTGTAGATAAGCACCAATAGACTACTAGACTACTGGAGTACCAACAACACCAGACTGACATACGGTTAAGTATTCTGTAGAAGTTGTAGGAGGAAATGGTTCCAGTAGGAAGTGACAATGAACGTCTGATGCAAGAAAAAGAAAGAATAATTAAGAGCCTTTCTGACAAGCAGAATGAAGGGGTGTTACAACCCAGTCCTAATAGGGATAAGAAAGAAGAGAATGAACGAGAAACCAAGGACCAAACCACGAACAAAATCGGCACGATACCTTCATAGCAAATCAACAAGAATAAGAACTATAATGAAGCAATGTCTGGTAATGTGTCAGATCAACAGGAAATTAAGAAGGAAAAAAGTGGAGCTACATGGTGGGTTTTGAAAAATAAAACCACCTACATTCGATAAAGAAGCTAATGAGGTGGCAGAGGCCTGGTTGATAAATATGAATAATTACTTTCAAGTGTATGAGTATAGAAGCAACCTTAAAGCCAAACTGGCCATTACCAGTTGAGATAAAAAGCCAATCTATAGTGGGAGGAGGTAAAGAATGTTCGCAACATTGAAGATTAATATGTGACATGGGATTCATTCCAACAATACTTTAAAGAAAAATATTTAAAAAAACATTTCTATGACAAAAAATCTAGATAAATTTGTGGTCTGAAGCTGTGTCAGATGACTATGGACGATTATATTACAAAGTTCACCTCGCTATTAATATATCTTCCTTATGTCAGAGAGGAAAAGGCTAAGGTTCAAAGGTTTCTAAGTACTTTTCCAATCCACATGAAGGAACGAATTGAATTCGTAAATCCTAGGACCATGGACGAAGAAATTCGAAAGGCAAGAATGTGCTACCAAGACTCCAAGGAAAAAGGGGAAGTGGGAAAAATTTGGCAGCCAAGAAAAGGACAGAAAAATAGTTCAAAGTTCAAGGGTGCCAGAAGTAACAATTTGAAAAATTCTGCGTGAAGTTCTATACGCCTAAACAAGGAAAAATTTCCAACCACCCCTGTAGTGTTGGAGGTGTGGTGAGGCGCATTATTACCAAAATTTTCCTTAGTTAAGGGGAAGTGAAATAGTTACTAATATTTAGGAAGCTTCTACAGTTGGAGATGTAGCTCAAAATATACCTTGAACCAACGTAGCATTGGAAGATCGTCAGGCAGATTATGAGCCAGCGATGATAGAGTTGGAAGGTAAGATACTTTCCTACTCTGTTTCTATTTTGGTTGACCCAGGTTCAATTTAATTTATGTAAACTACAAAATAGTAGAAGTATGTAAATTAAAAGGTTATAAATTCAAAAATCCTCTGCTGGCACAACTAGCCACAGGAGCAAGAAAAAAATTAAGTGCCAAAATTCCAAATTGTACTTTGGAAATTGGAGACCAGCAGTTGAACGTGGATCTGAACATACTACCATTAGGATCATATGATGTTTTTTTGGGTATGGATTGGCTAGAAAAGCGTTGGACTTTGGTGACTGTCAAGAAAATATTATTTACTATAGAATGCAAGATGGAACGCACAAAGAGATTCAGGGAACCAAAAAAACACTATAGCTATGTCCTACTACAACATTTCAAATGAATAAGTGTATGAGGAAGGGATGTCATATTTATGCTATTCAGGTTCGATATGCCAATTCCAAGGATAAGTCCCCTATGATGGAGAACATACTAGTGGTACAAGACCTTATGGATGTATTTCAATTAAACGTACCGGATTACCCCCAAGAAGAGATATTGACCTCACCATTGAGTTAATTCCAGGAGCATCACCAGTTTCAATAGCTCCTTTCAAAATGAGTGTTTCAGAGCTAAATGAATTAAAAATGCAATTGCAATAGCTACTAGTCAAAGGATTCATTCGTCCGAGTTTATCCCATTGGGGAGCACCAGTGCTATTCGTAAAGAAGAAAGATGGAGCCATGCAAATGTGCATGGATTATAGACAACTCAATAAATTGACAGTCAAAAATAAATATCCTTTACCTCAGATTGATGACCTGTTTATTCAGGTGAAAGGGGCCATAGTATTCTAAAAAATAGACTTAAGTTCTGGATACTACCAGATCCATATTAAGGATGAGGATATCTACAAGACTCTTTTCTGTACTATTAAGTGTTTTAAGAAGCTGATGTACATGGATGAATTTTTCTGACATATAAGGAAAATTCCCTCATGCAGGAGTGGCTAGACCTCTCTACAATATTTTCCACTGTAGAACTCTCATGCATAAGAATGACTCCTATCATTATGATAATCACTCATGCGTAAAGACTGTGATTATCCCACCACCATGTCAAACAATGATCTCAATGACATATGTGTGACATAGGGTATCCCGCCAACATGGCATAAAAGTGAATCTAAAAAGTAATACAAGTCCATGATAGAGAGTACATGAACAAAAAAATAAAACAAGACAAGATCCCACGACTCATATATCAATAGAGATATGTACAACACTAAGGATGTAGAAACAAAAAAGTACATGAAAGCATCACATCATATACCTCATGCTGAAGATGACTGAATAATGGTTCATGCTATTGCTACATCTAAAAACACCATCGTCATCATGGAAAACATATATTTATGAACTCTCCAAGGAAGAGGAATGATGGGGACACTTCGCCATTGTTCCATGGTGATGCTTGTTGGAGTGAAGGAGCTGGGGTGAGCCCCCATCAACATGATCACACTAGAGACTGCCATAGAAGGTATAATGAGTCTCATTATTCCAGAGTGCATTTTGATTATAAAAATGTTGATACCCACCATCGTAAATCATGGAATCGCAAAGCGTGTTATTTTTTGGTTCAAATAACCATGTGATTTCCAATTTTTCGAAAAGGACGGCAGCAAAAAGAAGAATGAGGCCTGAAAAGCCTTCACCACAATAGGAAAAGAAATCACTTAAAGAGGTTTGGAGGAAAAATACCTTTTGCACCCATTGCGACTGAAGTGGCCATCAAAGAGCCACATGTGGAGACTCCATCCAGAGTAGCACCTTAAGGATGAAGCGCCCATGCAGACCCCAGTCGAAAGAGATGATCGACAAGCAAGTTCGCCACAACAAAATGATCCACTCACTTTGATAAGTGAAATATGGTTCTTCTAGATTTTTTTTCTAGAGATGTTAGCTTGTCATGGTCGTGTTTGTAAATTATTTTTTGCATTTTTTATTTTGAAATTCCATCACTTGTTTGACCGACAATGATATTTTTGTTGGCCTTGTTTTTATAAGTAGTGTGTTGTATTTTTTTCATGTAAAAGTGATGAGGTGTTACCATCACTTTGAAATGCGACGAAGATGTTGTTACCCTTGTTTTATGCGTCCTCTGATGCATTTATTTCATGTAAAAGTGATAAGGTGTTTGCCATCACTTCGAAATGCGACAATGAAGTCTTGTTTGGTAAAGATAGCTTAGGTATGATTCCCTTTTGATGTAAACATGACCACTGAGTACATCTTATAAGCTCATGGCAAGTATGGGAATATTTGGGTCATAGATCGGTCAATTCGAGCATGTGTTTGCATGGGATTGTACAAAAAGTTTTCAAGAGATGTAGGTGTTAGTTCATCACTTATGGCTCTGAAGGACACATGTGAAGAAGAAGGAAGGGTGACTTTTCAAGACACTTGTGGTGCAGTAGTACACATCAATGAAAATTATTTTGATGCTTTTAGAGGACTAAAAGCTCCTTAGTGGGGAGGATTGATCCAGGTGGCTTTAGAGACACACGTAGGACAAAAAGCGCTCATAACTCAAAGTGTTTGGATTTCTCTCGAACCAGGTTCAGGTTGAAGAGCTTGTCACCCTGATCGCAATGCTGTGAATGGTTCGTCAAATCGATCCTGTATGCGAAGGATAGGAGTGGTAAAAGTTTTTGTTTGACTTGAATAACTGGGCAGGTTAAGCAGGATGCAAATTTTACCTTTCCTGCCCATTGGATTCTGGCAAGCTCAGGCTAGATTCTAGGAAAATTTGTGGGATGATTAATTTCACTCCTACGGTCAAAATCATAATTTTCAAAAAATTATAGTTTGTTTTTAATTACAGCAAAAAATTAATTAAAAAAAGGGGGTGGCAAGACACCACCCCTAGTGCTCCACCCCACTAACTATAACATATTTTAAAAATATATATTGGAAGATCCAATGCGTCGTGAACCCCGCCGGACCCCCGACAACCAACATATATTACAAACATGTTTCATATAATGGCCACCATAAAACATCGTTCCGGCGGGTGTGGAACCTGCTCAACTTAATAGCTGGCCGGTCCACCGACAGAACCGCAAATAACCTCCACTCCATGCTACAACATGTGATAGCTCCAATGTAATGTGGGTGGCATAGGTGTCAGTTCCATCGCGAACCCGACCACTGCCAAATTGTTGCTATCATTACCATACAGAGCCAACTCCATGTCGGAATATAGTAAATTTTATAGTCATTTCTCACAGTTTCCTGTAGGGAATGCAATGGCGATGTAAGATTTTCCTTTTGAGTTGTAGATTTCCAATCCACCCATGGAGAAACTACATGGAGGAACCTAAAGGGAATCTAAAAGATTCCATTTTGCCCTAGATCTTCACTTTCTCAAAATTCAACAAATGGACAGTCATTTTTTCACTATTCAACATCATAAAGCTGATGGTATATTCAAAATTTTCATCTAAGATTTACATTTTTCAGTCACTTTTTGAAGTGAAGTTGCAGGTGTCAGTTTTCAGGGAGTGAGAAGTCAATTTCACACCTTTCAACACCACAATCATGATGGTGTTTTTAGATCTAGCAGTAGTAGCAACCATTCTTCAGTCATCTTCAATGTGAGCTATATGATGTGATTCTTTCATGTACTTCTTTGTTCCAAGATGCTTACTGCTATACAAATCCCTGTTGATGTATGAGTCATGGGATCTTGTCTTGTTTTGTTTTTTTATTGATGTCCTTTCTGTCATGGACTTGTATTATTTTTTAGATCCCTTTTATGCCATGTTGGAGGGATACACCCTACCACACATATTTCATTGAGATCCTTTCTTTCAGATGTTGGTGGGATATTCACAATCTTTATGATTGAGAAATCGTTATACTAATAGGAGTCCTTATTATGCATGAGAGTTTTGAAATGGAACATCTTGTAGAGAGATCTATCTAGTCTTGCATGAGAGCATTTTCCTTGTATGTCAGAAAAACACATACATGTACTTATTCTACTTACAACACTTAAATGCAGCGGCCTACACCATCGTGATACTGAGGCCCCGATATGTAGTCCCTCCTGGACGAAATCTGTTATCAAACGACATGTTCTTATGATTGTTGATCTTGACATATTACGGTTCTCTTCTTTACAACATGCAGTTGTTAATTTAAGTTCATTAATGCCTCAATGAATGAAATTATAATTTATCGTCCGAAGTAAAATGCCTTGGTTAAGGGTATCAAGAATTTACCCTGAATCAAGAAGGGGAGGTGGCCCATTAAAACTTTAACTCGAATCCATATTAAATTGCCAGGACATGACAACAAGACTTTGGTATACACAGTATTCGAGACATTTATGAAATGTGATGACCTTCTGCCAACACAAACCATAGGCTTAATTAATGGTTAGGTTTTTGTGAGTTTTCGGAAGGGTAAAATTTAATATGTGTTGGTTTACATAGAAACCTAAGACTTCTGTTTAATATTAGTAAGCATGCCATAGAAGATTAAACTTTGAAGTATTGACATTAATGAAATAAGTAAAAAAAATTTTATCTTATATGTTACAAGTGCTATCAAAGCAACGTTCCCACGTTGGGACCTTAGGGGGCACCAAAAAAGTTAGAATGTGTGTATACTGATGCAAAGAAAATAAGTAGTACTACAAGGAAGAAATGAAAAGATGATTGACACAACAAACACCTCAGAATACCGAGGAACCTACACCTCAAACACAACCATAAATGAATCCTAAAATGTGCATTCAGTTGAGTGTATATCAACACCAACAGACTAATAGACTACTGGAGTAACAACAACACCAGACCGGCATACTGTTAAGTATTGTGTAGAAGTTGTAGGAGGAAATGGTTCGAGTAAGAAGTGACAATGAACGTCTGATGCAAGAACAAGAAAGGATACTTAAGATCCTTTCTGACAAGCAGAATGAAGTGGTGTTACAACCCAATCCCGATAGGGATATGAAAGAATAGAATGAAGGAGAAACCAAGGACCAAACCACGGACAGAATCGGTAGGATACCTTCATCACGAATCAACAAGAATAAGAACTATAATGAAGCAATGTCTGGTAATGTGTCAGATCAACAAGAAATTAGGAAGCAAAAAAGTGGAGCTACATGGTGGGTTTTGAAAAATAAAACCACCTACATTCGATAAAAAAGCTAATAAGGTGGCAGAGGCCTGGTTGATAAATATGAATAATTACTTTCAAGTATATGAGCATAGAAGCAACCTTAAATCCAAACTGGCCATTTACCCATTGAGATAAAAAGCCACTCTATACTAGGACGAGGTAAAGAATGTTCGTAGCATTGAAGATAAATATGTGACATGGGATTCATTCCAAAACATTTCTATGACAAAAAATCTAGATAAATTTGTGGTTTGAAGCCGGGTTAGATGACTATGGACGAGTATATTACCAATTTCACCTCCTTATTAAGATATCTTCCTTATGTCAGAGAGGAAAAGGCTAAGGTTCAAAGTTTCCTGATTACTTTTCCAACCCACATGAAGGACTGAATTGAATTCGTAAATCCTAGGACCATGGACAAGGAAATTCGAAAGGAAAGAATGTGCTACCAATAGTCCAACGAAAAAGGGGAAGTGGGAAAAATTTGGTAGCCAAGAAAAGGACAGAAAAATAGTTGAAAGTTCAAGGGTGCCAGAAGTAACAATTTGAAAAATTTTGCGTGAAGTTCGGTATGACTAAATAAGGAAAAATTTCCAAACAACCCCTGCAGTGTTGGAGGTGTTGTGAGGCGCATTATTACCGAAATTTTCCTTAATGAGGGGGAAGTGAAATAGTTACTAATATTTAGGAAGCTTCTACAGTTGGAGATGTAGCTCGAAAGACACCTTGAATAAACGTAGCAATGGAAGATCGTCAAGCATATTATGAGCCAACGATGATAGAGTTGGAAGGTAAGCTACTTTCCTAGTCTGTTTCTATTTTGGTTGACCCAGGTGCAATTTAATTTATGTAAACTACAAGATAGTAGAAGTATGTAAATCAAAAGGTTAGAAATTCAAAAATCGTTGACTGGTATAGCTAGCCACAGGAGCAAGAAAAAAATTAAGTGCCAAAATTCCAAACTATACTTTGGAAATTAGAGACCAGCAGTTGAACGTGGATCTGAACATACTGCCATTAGGATCATATGATGTTTTTCTAGGTATGCATTGGCTAGAAAAGCATTGGAATTTGGTGACTGTAAAGAAAATATTATTTACTATACAATGCAAGATGGAACACACAAAGAGATTCAAGGAACCAAGAAAACACTACAGCTATGTCCTCTTATAACATTTCAAATGAATATGTGTATCAGGAAGGGATGTCAGATTTATGCTATTCAGGTGGGATATGCCAATTCCAAGGAGAAGTCCCCTATGATGGAGAACATACCATTGGTACAAAAATTTATGGATGTATTTCCAGAAAACGTTTCAGATTACCCCCAAGAAGAGATATTGACCTCACCATTGAGTTAATTCTAGGAGCATCACCAGTTTCAAGAGATCCTTACAAAATGAGTGTTTCAGAGCTAATTGAATTAAAAATGCAATTGCAATAGCTACTAGAAAAAGGATTCATTCGTCCGAGTTTATCCCCTTGGAGAGCACCAGTGCTATTAGTAAAGAAGAAAGATGGAGCCATGAAAATGTGCATGGATTATAGACAACTGAATAAATTGACAGTAAAAAATAAACATCCTTTGCCTCAGATTGATGACATGTTTATTCAGGTGAAAGGGGCCATAGTATTCTAAAAAATAGACTTAAGGTCTGGATACGACCAGATATAGATCAAGGATGAATATATCTACAATACTCCTTTCCATACTAGGTACGAGCATTATGAGTTTTTGGTACTACCCTTCGGTTTAACAAATGCATCAGCAACATTTATAAGATTAATGCATGGTATGTTTCACCCCTTATTGGATAAATTTGTGCTAATATTTATTGATGATATTTTAATCTATTCTAAGAATCAGGAAGAACATAAGGAGCACCTAATAATAGTGTTGGAAATGTTAAGGAAACACCAGTTGTACGCTAATTTCAGCAAATGCGATTTCTTCAAAGTAGAAATTCAGTACTTAGGCCATGATATTTCAGCAGAAGCGATAGTTGCTGACCCAGAAAAAATTAAGAAAATTATGGAATGGCATATTCCCCAAAATGTGGCGAATATCCAATCCTTTATGGGATTGGCTGGGTACTACCGAAGATTCATTGAAGGGTTCTCTAGAATTTATTTTCCAATCACCTCCTTGCAGATAAAGGGAAAATTATTTAAGTGGACTATTGAGTGCCAGCATAGTTTCAGAAGGTTAAAGCGTTTGTTCACAACTACTCCAGTGTTGAGGGTAGTTGACCCCAATAAAGACTTTTAGGTTTTTACAGACTCATGTAAGGAAGGAGTTGGGGCAGTTTAATCACAAGAAGGAAAGGTAGTGGCCTATGAGTTAAGGAAGTTAAAATAACATGAGCAAAGATATTTAGCCTATGACTTGGAATTAACAGCAGTGGTACATGCACTGTAGGTATGGAGACACTACCTGGTGGGAAATAAGTGTGTATTAAAGACTGACCATAGTAGCCTAACTAGTTATGTCAAGAAAGCTAATTTAAACTCCCAACAGACAAGATGGAATGCCTTCCTAACTGAGTTTTATATGGATATTTAGCACGTGAATGGTAAGGAAAACCATGTGACGGATGCCTTAAGTAGGAAACTACATTGTGTTTAAGATATTTACTATAACTAGCTTGAATGCAAATTCTTAGATCAAGTAAAAGAGGAAGCACGAAAGGATCCTGAATACCAATTTCCATGGGAACAAATGGAGGAGGCCAGAGAGCAAGGAAGCACTTCTGAATATGGAGTTAGTTAAGAACAAATGCTAGCTTTTACATGAAAGATATACATACCAAACTGTGTGGATCTAAAGGAGGTAATCATGAATGAATATCATCATAGTAATTATGCAGGACACCTAGGATACCAGAAAATGTTGATGACAATTACAAAAGTTTATTTCTAGCCTGACATGAGAAGGAACATCATTGAATACTTAAACAAGTGTTTGGAGTGTCAACATGTCAAGGTGGAGCATCGACACCTAGCTGGATTGTTGCAGCCCATACCTGTACCTGAATGGAAATGGGAATTCATTTCCATAGACTTAATTACTGGTTTTCTGCATTAAAAAAAGGCACAATGATTCCATTATGGTGGTGATCGATAGATTGAGAAAGGCTTCACATTTTATACTAGTACAGTCTACATATGAGACTGTACACATAGGTGATATTTTTATGAGAGAAGTTTTTAGACTGCATCATATTCCAAATACTGTCATTTCGGAAAAAAATGTGAAGTTTAGTTCAACATTCTGGAAAAAATTATTTGCAGGTTTGGTAACCCAAATAATTTTCAGCTCTGCTTATCATCCCCAAACATATGGACAAACAAAATTGGTAAATTAGGTTTTGGAAGACATGCTATGCATGTATGTGATGTAGTAACCAACAAAATGGGAGGAATATTTACACCTAGTTGAATTTGCTTACAGAAAATGGTTATCAGGAGACTCTTAAGATGAGTCCTTTCAAAGCTCTATATGGACGAAAATTTCATACCTCCATTAATTAGAGTAGCCCCAAAACTAAGTTAATGCTTGGACTAGAAATGTTGGCTAAAATGGAACTGGAGGTAAGGAAGATCAGGAAAAACTTGAGAGTTGCAGAAGATCAACATAAGATATACGCAAAGAAGAAAATGACTTATTTGGAGTGCGAGGTGGGTGATCATGTGTATGTGCAGATCAAACCAAATAAGAACACCTTGACATGGGTCTCTTGTGCCAAGTTGGCTCCAAAGTTCTGTGGACCTTTCCAGATATTGGAAAGGGTGGGCCCTATGGCATATGGGTTGGCCTTACCTAGCCGCATTTGGGTGCACAATGTTTTTCACGTGTCCCCACTAAATAGATATGTACATGATCTGAAGCATGTAATCCATTGGCAGAACATTCAAGTAGGAATAATTAGAAAAATCCTAACTTGAAAACATAATTTTTTATGTGAATTTGACAAAAAAAAACTTCGCTGTTTGCAGGTAGAGCTGGATGGTGACTTTCTGGTTGAACCTCAACGTATACTTGACCAGAGAGAAATCATGCTCCAGAAGCAATTCATCACCCAAGTTAAAGTGCAGTGGAAGCACTTCAACTCGGATGAGGCTACCTAGGAAGATGAGGGATTTGTACGTGAGGCATACCTATAGTTGTTTCTAGAGCTAGAATGAAACACCATGGACAATGTTACTTCCAAAGGGGAAGTTGTGACAACTGAATTAAGTATTAACTAGTTGTTAAATAGAAATATGACATTTTAGTTATTATTTTAAAGAAAGGACCGAAACATTTATTGTTTTCCGGAAAAGTTGATTGTTTTTGTTGTTATGAAAAATAAAATTATTATGGAAAAGTAGTTCCATAAAAATTAAAAAGGTTGATGGTAAAAGTATTCCAATAACTCAGAAGTGGTTGGACAATTTTGAATAGTTACCTGCTCCTCTGAGGATAAAAGATACATCCCAGTGAGGAAAATGGGTTATGTTCATTAACTAAGGAAGAGAGTGAGGAATTTTCTGAGCTGGTAGAGACCAGTGGAAATCATTCAGAGTTCCTAATAATTTCTAGTTCTGATTGGACTTGGGGTCCTGAGGTCACAAGATAAAACTCTATCAACCTAAACCTCTCTTGTGTGGAGCATGGGTGAAAGAGAAGGACATAATCGCCTCTCGTGATGGTTAGGTGGACATCATAAGCCAATTTCACATTCAGATAAATAACTGTTCATTTGAGATAATTTAGTCAGGAAGCTTATTATAGTTACTTACACACAGATATTTGTTAATAAGCTTCACGAAAACAATATTGTTATGGATCGATACCTGGAAACAAAGAAATGAGTTTGCAATGTTATTCATGAACTCGTCAAATACTTACAAGATTCTGCAATTATTATTATGAGTTACTGTAAGTTAATCTTGTGAGTTTCTGCAACTAAAATAAGAATTTTTGCAAAGTACTTTTAATTACTGCAAATTAATACTATGAGATTCTGTAAAAACAATAATATGAGCTACTGTAAATATTTATTGCAAATATTTTGAATCTGTCAAGATGCATAGAAAATAATAGCTGAAAAAGAGATTATGTTATTGAAATATATTTACAAATTGACTGTACAAAGTCAAAGCAAGTAAACAAACTATAGAAAATCTATCATCTAAAAACTGTTGCGGAGTGAACCATTGGTTCTGGGAATGAGGAGGTAATCTCAACCCAGAACTCATTAATACTCTTGACTACTTATACTTGCACAAAATTTAGAGGTGGACCTGTCACCTAAGTGAAAAAGATACAAAACCCTATATTGGTAATTTAAAAAAAGGAATGAAAACTAACTAAGACAAAATAAACTTTTGATTTCTAGAATCTGCTTGCTAAGCATATATCTAGCTATAAAATACGTGAAATCGAAGCTAGGATGCATTGAAAACTGATATATATATATATTAGAGATCGAGAATCAAGGTATGGCCTGAGACTCTGAACACAAGTATGTTACTAGATAAGAAGAAAGTACACATAATGGAAAACATAACTTATATGTATATATAAACTGCATCGAATAACACAGTTCCCAAACACAACAAGAAATTCCCATGAAGAAACTTGTCTTATGATATGAATTTAGAAGGAAAAAAAATCCTTAAGCATTACATTTCCAAAACTAAGAAATTACAATAATTAATTCTGCAAAACTAAACCGAGGCCCAAAGATACTGGCTCGGAGGAAATACTCTAAAAACTTCATACACTTGAAGGGAGGAATATTCATATAACCAATACTGGAGTACATATAAGAAAATGCAAGAAAGCTGACACTAGAAAAACAAGCTACTCAACTAGACAAATTATGTGGTCAAACTCAAGTGAATTTCACTAATATGCTAGCAAGAGGAAGGAGTCCTTATTATCCTCAGTATATTCACACATGCATACATGGGAAGGTAGATCCGTTTTCGTTAGTAGTAATATAGGACCACAACGCTCAACGTGAAGGAAGATTTACGAGAGACCTTCATGTTCGGTAAGGAACTCACCTGCAATAATAAACCACAAAAAATTGCAAGCGTTAGCATGATGAAATAAAACGATAATTATTGTAAAACTTGAAGAAAAAATGAAAAGAAAATGAAACCCATAAATATAAATAGCTGCAAATCGTAATTCACCACAAGATTTTCCGAGAGTCGAACTGGAGACAAATGAATAGGAAATTTTTTTGGAAGATTAAACCACCATAATTAGATTGCATAAGGTAAGATTTGAATAAGGTAAGCCGAGAGGCAAAGTATCATTGTAACCAAAAGAAGGGTATTACCTCTCCTGAGTAGAGAGGGTTTGAGCGGGATTCAGACCAGCAACTTGCATTCACAACAGAGGCCGAAAACCTACCAAAATCTTAGAGAAGTTCATATAGCGTAGTCAATTATAGCTCATCGACAACCACAAGGACTTTCTCATTCTGGATGACATCCCAAGTTAGATCAACCTTCCTAACCCTGATTCATTGCTTACCTTCGTTACCAATCGGAGAAGAGCTTATAACTATGACATCCAACCCTTAATCAGCTACAGAACAAACTCATCGCATTGGAAAATAAAAATGAGGGAATCGGATAGGGTTTTTCTGGGATAAACCAAGTCATTTCCCACTGAACACAACCACCATAGATCTCTAAGGATCAGTCGGTGAGAAGAAAGGAAGGTGGCCCATTAAAACTTGAACCCAAATCCAAGAAATCTCATAGCTGTCGCGGTATTAAATTTCCAAGACATGACAACAAGACATTGGTACACATAGTGTTTGAGACATTTATTAAAATGTGATGAGCTTCTGCTGGTGCAAACCATAGACTTAATTAGTGGTTAGGTTTTCGTGATTTTTCTGAAGGGTAAAATTTAATATGTGTTGGTTTACATAAAAACCTAAAACTTATGTTTAAGATTAGTAAGCATGCCATAGAAGTATTAATGCAAGAAGTAAATTTTGTTTTATCTTGTATGTTACACATATGTATACACCTATAAGTTATAGTGGAAGCATGTAAGGTGAGAAAGAAATATATATGGCCTTTTATTGTGTCTCATGCAAATAATGTTGTGTGATGCAAGTTTGTGTTATGTAAGTCTGAATCAACTTATGTGTCATATGAGTATAAAACTAATCAAATTAGTGATTTGATTCAAGAAAATATAAAACTGACTTATTCATTTTCTGTCACTTAAATATGCCCAATTATCTAATATTTAATCTATATGTCTACTCTAATTTAATAACTTAAATTAAACAAACCACCTCTATTAAAATTAAAGATCATAAATATACCTAATAAGTAATTAACTATATTCTACAACTTTACTACTCTATTTTCAATAGACGTAACAAATTAAATTAAAAAACATTATATAATTAATAATTGTGTTAATATTAATAAATATATAACATAAAAAAATCAACATGGATATATTTTTTCTTCTCTTTGCATTTGTTGCAGTACCATGGGCCAATACCATCTCTTACTAATACCACATTCTCAAAAAAATTTAACTCATGTTCATGTGACAGATGTTCCTATGACATTTTTTTTTTAATTAATAAAATTAATTCAAAGGAAAGGAAGTGAATAACTACTTTTGAGATAAATCCCAACATTTGATGAGTAACTATTACTAAGAATACTCTAGGATATTCTATGGATCTTAAATATCTACCATCCACTTCATAATTATTGATCATTGAATTAAAATTCTAGAATTCTTATTACAGAATAAAGTCCCTATTGCTATAATTTTTCTTTTTAGATAATTATTGAATTAATTAATTAATTATATTTTAACGTCCACTAGACCAACAATAGTGTATGGGAGTACCACTCTCCTTGTTTTTTTCCTTTTGCAATTCAATAATTTTCCTACTCAAATTGATGATGAGTTGTCCCAACCTTTTAACATGACCCTCACTAAAAAGACAATACCACTGGCACTGAATTGATGCTACCATGCTGCCATAACTATCCTTGACATCTTTGAAAGCATCACATCCCAAAATGAAATGATTTCCAGATTCCACTACCCAAAAAGTGAAAAAAAGTACATAAGTTCTCTTGCCAAGCTTCTTTAGGTCTCTTAGATGGTCCCTTTTCATGCCAAAGTTTATGTGAGTTACTTCTTAACTAAGCAATAATACTATTTTCTCTCCACAAAATGCTAGCTCCAATCTACTATTTTTCTTGGAGATTACAAGTGGGGTTCAATTGTTGAACATAGTACTTCTTCTTTCTACCCAACTCTTTTCACCATATACCCTTACTAAACTTATCCATAACAAAATTCTTTAACTCGTTGCTATTTGTGGTACATGAATTGAGGTAAATATTCCATTTTTTGCATTTTATTTCTTTTGCTCGGCCATCTACCTCCTCCCATTTCCACAATTCTTTTTAAATACAAAATGATAATTGTATACTCATGTTTGCATATGGGCATATGTATACACCTATAATTTATAGTGGATGCATATAAGGTGAGAAAGAAACCTACGTAGTTGTTGATTGTTTCTCATGCAAGTAATGTTGTGTGATGCAAGTCCAAAATCAACTTATGTGTCATGTTCGTACACAACTAGTGAAATTAATAATTTGTTTCAAAAAAATATAAACTAACTTATTCATTTTGTGTCACTTAAATATGCCCAATCATCTAATAGTTTACTATTGCATTGTGGGTCCTTACACCCCTAATCCAAAAAGCGCCGCGCTCAAGAACCGTTAAGAAACTTGGTTTGCATATTTACTTTAATTTATATATATATGAAATATTAATTATAAAAATTATAATCCATAATGCATATTTATCTTAAAATAAGTCTTTATTGCAATAATTTTTTTTTTAGATAATTATTGAATTATTGATTTAATTATATTTTAAGGTCTACCAAACTCACAATAGTGTATGGGAGTATCAGTCTCCTTGTTTTTTTGTCTTTTGCAGTTCAATAATTTTCCTACTCAAATTGATGATGGGCTATCCCAACCTTGTAGCATGCTCCTCACTGAAAAGACAATACCACTGCCACTGAATTGATGCTACCATGTTGCCATAACTATCGTTGACTTCTCTAAAAGCATCACATCCCAAAATGAAATGATTTTCAGATTCCACTACCCCAAAAGTGAAAAAAGTACACACCTTTTCTTCCCAAGCTTCTTTAGGTCTCTTCCATAGTCCCTTTTCATGTCAAAGTTGATGTGAGTTACTTCTTAATCAAGAAATAATAATATTTTCTCTCCACTAAATGGTAGCCCCAATGTACTCTTTTTGTTGGAGATCGTAAGTGGGGTCGAATTTTTGAACATAGTACCTCTTCTTCCTACCCAACTCTTTTCACCATATACCCTTATGAAACTTCTCGATAACAAAATTATTTAACTCCTTGATATTTGTGGTACATGCATTGATGTAAATATTTCATTTTTAGCATTTTATTTCTTTCGCTCGGCCATCTACCTCCCATTTGCTCAATTATTTTTAGATATAAAATGATAATTGTATATTGTGCATCACTGTGATAATAAAGTGGTATGTATCATGAGATTCTAGGTTCAAATATCCCCAATTTACCCATGTTTGCATAGGAGCATATGTGTACATCTATAGTGGTATGTATCATGAGATTCTAGGTTCAAATATCCCCAATTTATCCATGTTTGCATGGGGGCATATGTATACACCTATAAATTATAGTGGACTCATGTAAGGTGAGAAAGAAACCTACATAGTTGTTGGTTGTGTCTCATGCAAGTAATGTTTTGTGGTGCAAGTTTGTGTCATGGAAGTCGAAAATCAACTTATATGTCATGTGAGTACAAAACTAGTTAAATTAGTGATTTGTTTCAAGAGAAGATAAAACTAACTTATTCATTTTGTGTCAGTTAAATATGCCCAATTATCTAATATTTAATCTATATATCTACTCTAATTTAATAATTTAAATTAAACAAACTACTCCTATTAAAATTAAAGATCATAAATATACCTAATAAATAATTAACTATATTCTGCAACTTTACTACTCTATTTTAAATAGATATAACAAATTAAATTAAAAAAACAATATATAATTAATAATTGTTTCTATATATATAAATATATAACATAATAATTTAAATTAAAAAAAGAAATCAACATGGATATATTTTCGCTTCTTTTTTCGCTGCTATTTGGAGTACATATAAGAAAATGGAAGAAGGCTGACCCTAGAAAAACAAGCTACTCAACTAGATGAATTTTGGGTTCAAACCCAAGTGAATTTTACTAATACTCTAGGAGGAAGGATTCCTTTTTATACTGGGCAGATTCACACATGCATACATGGAAAGGTAAGACTCCAGTGCTCAATGTGAAGGAAGATTTACGAGAGACCTTGTTGTTCGGTAAGGAACTCACATGCAATAATAAGCCATATAAAATTGTAAGCGTTAGCATGATGCAATCAAATGATAAATATTGTACAACTTGAAGGACAAGTGAAAAGAAAATGAAACCCAGAAATCTAAATACCTGCAAGTGATAATTCTTCACGATATTTTCCGAGAGTCGAACTGGAGACAAATGAATAGGCAAAAATTTCGGAAGATTAAATCACCATAATTAGATTGCATAAGGTAAGATTTGAATTAGGTAAACCAAGAGGGAAAGTAATATTGTAACCAAAAGAAGGGTTTACCTGTGCCGAGTAGAGAGGGTTTGAGCTAGATTGGGACCAGCAGCTTGCATTGGCAACAAAGGCCAAAAACTTGCCAAAATATCAGAGAAGTGCATATGGTGGACTCAATTCCAGCTCATGGATATCTGCGGGAAATTTCTCATTCCAAATGACATCCCAAAGCAGATCAACCTTCCTAACCCCGATTCATTGGTTACCTTCGTTAGCTTATAACTACGACATCCAACGCTTAACCAACTACAAAACAAACTCATCGCATTGGAAGAGAAAGATGAGGGAATCAGATAAGGTTTTTATGGGATAAACCAAGTCATTTCCCACTGAATGCAACCACCATAGATCTCCAAGGATCAGACAGTGAGAAAAAAGGAAGGTGGCCCGTTAAAACTTGAACCCGAATACAATAAATCTGACAGTTGTTACGGTATTAAATTTCTAGGACATGACAGGAGGACTTTGGTACACACATTATTTGAGACATTTATTAAAATATGATGAGCTTCTGTCAACGCAAACCATAGACTTAATTAGTGGTTAGGTTTTGGTGAGTTTTCGGAAGGGTAAAATTTAATATGTGCTCATTTACATATAAACCTAAAAATTATGTTTAAGATTAGTAAGCATGCCCTAGAAGATTAAAATTTGAAGTATTAATGCAAGAAGTAAATTTTTTTTTATCTCCTATGTTACATGTATGTATACACCTATAAGTTATAGTGGAAGCATGTAGGGTGAGAAAGAAAGAAATGTACATGGTTTTCAATTGTGTCTCATGCAAGTAATGTTGTGTGATGCAAGTTCGTGTTATGCAAGTCCAAATCAACTTATGTGGCATGTGAATACAAAACTAGTCAAATTAGTGATTTGTTTCAAGAGAATATAAAACTGACTTATTCATTTTGTGTCACTTAAATATGCCCAAGTATCTAATATTTAATCTATATGTATACTCTAATTTAATAACTTAAATTAAACAAACCGTGCCTATTAAAATTAAAGATCATAAATATACCTAATAAATAATTAACTATATTCTAAAACTTTACTACTCTATTTTCAATAGACATAACCAATTAAATTAAAAAAATATTATATAATTAATAATTGTTTTAATATAAATAAATATATAACATATAAAAAAAACATGGATATATTTTGGCTTATCTTTGCATTTGTTACAATACCGTGGGCCAATACCATAGCTTACTAATACCACATTCTCAAAAAAAATTAACTCATGTTCATGTGACACATGTTCCTATGACATTTTTTTTAATTAATAAAATTAATTCAAAGGAAAGAAAGTGAATAACTACTTTTGAGATAAATATCAACATTTGATGAGTAACTATTACTAAGAATACTCTAAGATATTCCATGGAGCATAAATATCTACCATCCACTTCATAATTATTGATCATTAAATTAAAATTCTAGAATTCTTATTACAGAATAAAGTCCATATTGCTATAATTTTTCTTTTTAGATAATTATTGAATTATTGAGTTAATTATATTTTAACGTCCACCAGAATAACAATAGTGTATGGGAGTACCAGTCTTCTCATTTTAACATGCCCCTCACTGAATTGATGCTACCATGCTACCATAACTATCCTTGACTTTTCTAAAAGAATCACATCCCAAAATGAAATGATTTTCAAATTCCACTACCTTAAAAGTGAAAAAAAATAAACACCTTTTCTTCCCAAGCTTCTTTAGTTCTCTTGAATGGTCCCTTTTCATGCTAAATTTGATGTGAGTTACTCATTAATTGAGCAGTAATAATATTTTCTCTCCTCCAAATTCTAGCTCCAATGTATTCTTTTTGTTGGAGATCACAAGTGGGGTTGAATTCAGTGAACATAGTATTTCTTTTTTCTACCCAACTCTTTTCACCAAATACCCTTACTAAACTTCTCCATAGCAAAATTCTTTAACTCGTTGCTATTTGTGGTACATGCATTGAGGTAAATATTCCATTATTCACATCTATTTCTTTCACTCGACCATCTACCTCCTCCCATTTGTGCAATTATTTTTAGATACAAAACGATAATTGTATATTGTGCATCACTGTGATAATAAAGTGGTATATATCATGATATTGTAGGTTCAAATACCCAAAATTTACCCATGTTTGCATACGGGCATAGGTATACACCTATAAGTTATAGTGAATGCATGTAAGGTGAGAAAGAAACCTACGTAGTTGTTGATTTTGTCTCACGCAAGTAATTTTGTTTGATGCAAGTTTGTGTCATGCAAGTCCAAAATAAACTTATGTGTCATGTGAGTACACAACTAGTGAAATTAGTGATTTGTTTCAAGAGAATATAAAACTAACTTATTTATTTTGTGTCACTTAAATATGCCTAATTATCTAATATTTAATATATATATGTACTCTAATTTAATAACTAAAATTAAACAAACCACCGCTATTAAGATTAAAAATCATAAATATAGCTAATAAATAATTAACTATATTCTACCACTTTACTACTCTATTTTAAATAGATATAACAAATTAAATTAAAAAAACAATATATAATTAATAATTATTTAAAAAAAATAATATATATCATTAAAAAAAAAATCAACTATAATTAAATTATAAAAACAATATATAATAAATCATTATTTTAATATAAATAAATATATAACATAAAAAAAATCAAGTATAAATATATTTTCTCTTCATAAAACAATATATAATAAATAATTATTTTAATATAAATAAATATATAACATAAAAATATCAACTATAAATATATTTTCGCTAAATAATTGTTTTTATATAAATAAATATATAAAAAAATCAACATGGATATATTTTCACTTCTCTTTGCATTTGTTTTCCAACCACATTATGAAAACCAAAATGTTATTACAGACTTTGCTAAAAGGAAAATTTTATAAAGTAAATCATGAGTGGATGTAAAAAACTAAAAATCCCCATAGGAAAAAGCCGGAGTGTAACAAATTTCTAAATTTTTTAATATAAAACAAATAATTTACTATTGCATTGTGGGTCCTTAAACCCCTCATCCAAAAAGCGCCGCCCCTCAAGAATCGTCAAGAAACTTGGTTTGCATATTTACTTTATTATATATATATATATATATATATATATATGAAATATTAAATTATAAAAACCGTAATCCATTGCCCATAGAGGCCGAAAACTTGTCAAAATCTCAGAGAACTGCATCTGGAAGACTTGATTTCAATTCATGGATAACTGCAGGGAATTTCTCATTTCGGACCACACTCCAACGCAGATCAACCTTTGTAACCCTGATTCATTGGTTCCCTTCCTTACCATATGGAGAAGGGCTCTCACTCCGAAATCCAACTTTTAACGAGCTGCAAAACAAACTCGGTTTAACTAGTTCTAACTGAGTGATGAGATAGCTAGATGTCCAGTGAGTTAATTTAGATTTCATTCACAAGTAGTGATCAATCACATAACTGACGAGTCACTTTTAATGTATGCATGCATCCCAGTTCTCATGAAAAAAATAGTGATCAATCACATAACTGATGAGTCACTTTTAATAGATGCATGCATGCTAGTTCTTATGAAAACCTAGTTGAGACAGAGGTTAAATTGAACATAACTATCAGTTGTACTATCAGAAAACTTATTTGAGCCCAATTATAAAGTCATGGGAAGCCCATGATGGATTGCGCAATCAAGTAAGGTTGATTATCCTATTTAATGGGGATTAATTTCTTAGGGACTGTGTAAGCAAGGCTGGGCTAAGGAGGGGTTGAGAATTGGCTAACTGTTTGTCAATTTTTCCTGAGAATTGCTAGTAAATTTTGAGCGGGATTAAAGTGAAATAGTGAGGAGAGTGCATGATTTTATCAGTGTTAGAAAGCATTGTATTTTTTCATGATTCTTTGAATTTGTACAATATATGATAGAGGGGTTTTGAGTAGGTTCTTTCCCGAAGATACATCTTGTGTTGTGTGATTGATAATTTATTTCTCTTACTTACATGTGATTGAGCGACCGTTTTATATTCCACAAATATAGTAGAAAGATTCAGTATCTTGTTTTAGTACATCACAAGATTGGATTGAATCCATTGGTATCGAGATTCTATATAATTTCTACAGGGGATGTTACCTTAAGAAACTTTTTATATGATATTTTAAATTTATATGTATAGTTCACTCATATACTAGGGAATAGTATAAATTAAATGACAAATAAATATGGATAGGCATCAAAATAATTTTTTCCTCATGATACATCTTACAATACCAAGATTTAAAGAATTAATAAAATTAGCAAAATTATAATTTTATTTTAAATTATTATTAATACTAGCCTAGATCCAAGTTAACTCCACATATACCAAACCTTGAAAGGGATCAAATTTCTTTCCATATTAAAATATTTCCATCTCAAGAGATTTGATGCCTCTCAATGCTTTCTAGATATGGAGTTAAGATGGATGTAGGTTGATTTAATTCCCCCATTTAAATAATACATCTTCCACATGAATAAGATGGGTTCTTATAAACCTAGAGCCAAAAAATAACCAATAACTTGACCAAGTCAAGTTTACCTTAACTATTCAACAAAAATTAATAATAAAAAAATAATAATGTAGAATATTTATTTTAAAATAGGATTATTTTTATTTTTTTATTTTGGTGGATCTAAAATGTTTACATTACATTAATGTTTTTATTTTTATTTTTATGCATTTTTATTTTTATGCGTACTAGGTTGGGGAGCATCCCTTTGTATATATATATATATATAACTAGATTCTTTATCATGAGGAATAATATCCACTTTATTATAGAGATTGTTAACTTGCAAATAGGTTTTGATACAGTACCATGGGCCAATACTATAGTTTACTAATACCACATTCTCAAAAAACTTTAACTCATGTTCATGTGACACATGCTCCTATGAAATATTTTTTAATTAATAAAATTAATTCAAAAGAAAGAAAGTGAATAACTACTTTTGAGATAAATCCCATCTTTTGATGAGTAACTATTACTAAGAATACTCTAGGATATTCTATGGAGCTTAAATATCTACCATCCACTTCATAATTATTGATAGTTAAATTAAAATTCTAGAATTCTTATTACAGAATGAAAGTCCCTATTGCTATAATTTTTCTTTTTAGATAATTATTGAATTAATGAATTAATTATATTTTAATGTCCACCAGACTAACAATAGTGTATGGGAGTACTAGTCTCCTTGTTTTTTGTCTTTTGAAATTCAATCATTTTCATACTCAAATTGATGATGGGTTGTCCCAACCTTCTAACAAGCCCCTCTTTGAAAAGACAATACCATCACATCCCAAAATGAAATGATTTTAAGATTCCACTACCCCAAAATCGAAAAAAGTACACATCTTTTCTTCCCAGGCTTCTTTAGGTCTCTTCCATCGTCCCTTTTCATGTCAAAGTTGATGTGAGTTACTTCTTAATCAAGCAATAATAATAATTTCTCTCCACTAAATGCTCCAACGTACTCTTTTTGTTGGAGATTACAAGTGGGGTTGAATTCGTGAACATAGTACTTCTTCTTCCTACCCAAGACTTTTCACCATATACCCTTATTGAACTTCTCCATAACAAAATTCTTTAACTCCTTACTATTTGTAGTACATGCATTGATGTAAATATTCCATTTTTCCCATTTTATTTCTTTCTCTCGGTCATCTACCTCCTCCTATTCACTTAATTCTTTTTAGATACACAAGGATAATTGTATATTGTGCATCACTTTGATAATAAAGTGGTATGTATCACAATATTCCGGGTTCAAATATCCCCAATTTACCCATGTTTGCATATGGGCATATGTATACACCTATAAATTATAGTGGACGCATGTAAGCTGAGAAAGAAACCTAGGTAGGTGTTGGTTGTGTCTCATGCCAGTAATGTTTTGTGGTGCAAGTTTGTGTCATGCAAGTCGAAAATCAACTTATATATCATGTGAGTACAAAACTAGTTAAATTATTGATTTGTTTCAAGAGAATATAAAACTAACTTATTCATTTTGTATCAGTTAAATATTCCCAATTATCTAATATTTAATCTATATATCTTCTCTAATTTAATAATTCAAATTAAACAAACAACTCCTATTAAAATTAAAGATCATAAATATAGCTAATAAATAATTAACTATATTCTACAACTTTACTACTCTATTTTAAATAGATATAACAAATTAAATTAAAAAAAAACAATATATAATTAATAATTGTTTCAATATAAATAAATATATAACTTTAAAAAAAATCAACATGGATATATTTTCGCTTCTCTTTTCGCTGCTCTTTGCATTCGTTTTCCAACCACGTTATGAAAGTCAAAATCTTATTACATTGCTAAAAGAAAAATTTTAGAACGTAAATCAAGAATGGATGTAACAAACTAAAACTCCCGATAGGAAAAAGCAGTCGTGTAACAAATTTCTAAATTTCTTAATGTAAAACAAATAATTTACTATTGCACTGTGGGTCCTTAAACCCCTAGTCCAAAAAGCACCGCGGTCAAGAACCGTTATAGAAACTTGGTTTGCATATTTACTTTTCTATATATATATAATGGCTAAATTATAAAAACTATAATCCTAATTCGAAAAAAAACAACCGTTATGAATCACAAGTAGTGTTTATCAAGTTCAACAATTTCACTCTTCCATCATTGAATGTCATGAAAATATATCCGTTGAATATAATTGGCTTCTCTTTCTTTTTCTTCAATTCAATCTTTTTTGCTTTCACCCATTTCTTCCTCTTCCTCCCAGACCGTTTGTTTTTCTCTCTCGTTTCTTGTATTTGCTGAGTCCCGTGTTCTATTCTCTGTGTGATTTCTGTATGTGCATGTATTTTTGTTCGGGTTTGTATTCCTGTTTGATATTTAATAGGTGGTGGAGGCAAGGGTTTTAAGAGAGACAGAAGCATCGGATCACACTACACCTATCCACATATTGGTCTTTCTCCTTGGCAGATTATAATGGTAATATTTTGTAGTCTTTGTTTTTTTAAATATTTTGTTTTGAAATCTGTTTTCCACAACGAAAAAGGGATATTTTTTTCTTAATCTTGATTAAAAACAATTGTGTTATATCTCATATCAATTTGCAATGTGAATTCTAACCTGGTGTATATGTTTGTTAATATCCCAGCTCCAGCTCCATTCAAGAGTGTTGAGATAGATATATAATGCAAAGGGAAGTATTCAGATAAATAATGGCAGAGGAGTAGTTAGACACAAAATTCAGGTACGTAACCTTCATGTAACCTATATTAATTTTTAAATGGAAAAGAAAAAAGAGATACCCAACCTGGGCATATATTTTCATGTGTTTATTGAATCCCATTTAGAATTTGAGCTAGAAATTGGATTGTGGTTAATATGTCTTCGATTGCGGTTAATATGTCTTCAAAAATAAGTTAATATGTCTTCGATTGCGGTTAAATGTCTTCAAAAATAGAGGCATAAGTCTTTGTAATCTTTTCTTTTCGTAATTTATATGTTTTTTTGGGTTAGTTTCAACAGTTACGTCTAAAAACAAAAGCTTAAAAAAGATAAACATGAAACTCTCTCTGATGTTTCTTATTTGTGGTTGGAAGAATATAAAGAAACAAATAGTCGGAACAATAGTAGACGTTTGGACTAATAAATTTAAATTTCGGCCTCCCTCATTCATCTTTACTCAAGTATCACCACAAATTTATTCGCATGCGGACTCGCCCAAATCTTTCACATACGAACTTTCCCAGAGGTTTTGTTTTCAGAATCTACCCAAAATATTTCACATACAAACTTTCCCAGAGATTTTGTTTTCAGAATCTACCCTAAATCTTTCACATACGAACTTGCCCTACGAACTTGCCCTATTCACATACGAACTTTCCCAGAGGTTTTGTTTTCAGAATCTACCCTAAATCTTTCACATACGAACTTGCCCTGAGATTTTGTTTTCAGAATCTACCCTAAATCTTTCACATACGAACTTGCCTAGAGGTTTTCCTTTTCAGAATCTACCCGAAATCTGATGCACTTACAATTATTTCAGTGATCGAATAGTTGTTTAGGGAATAATTTGATGCTTATTGGGTCGAAATTCTAGACCATGCAACCCTCCTCTTCCTTGGACAATCCAATTGTTTAGATCCTTGATTGTACTCGGAATACCCTAATAGTATTCAATACGGCCTTACGCATTAGTAGCGCAGGAAACAAGGTTTTTCTTTCACAATCTGCCCCAAATATTTTGCAGTTATGGGGTTTCGAGTTGTGGTCTAGTCATACGTTCATACTTTTGTAAAAAGAAAGTCTAATACTTCTGAACTAGCAGTTTCCGTATCGATTGTCTAAACTAGTTATCCAGATATTAAAAAGTCAATATTAATTTTGAACATATTAATTTATATTAGATTCCATGTCTATAAATAGATATGATGAATACACTTTTATATAATGTAATATTCCTTCTAGATGTATAAATTTTTTCCAATCGAATAAAATCGAAGTTAAAAAAAAATTGTTTTTACGATATATATAAATTTTCCTCGTAAACGATATAAAACTTATATTATATAATTTTTTCATCAAAGGTTATACAATAAGTACATGATTATATAGTTGAGTAATAATTAAAGTTTTGAACAAAATTTTATAATTATATGATTGAATAATAATTAGTTTCTTTAAGAGATGATTTATGTATATACTCAGTCATAGAGATGTAGTTTATATTATAAAGAAATATTATACTTCGTAAATAAAAAGAATTGATTTTTTTAAGATCAATGCTTTTTTATCTCTTTTTATATATTTAAATAATTGACTTTCTTGTTTATAAATTATGGATGGATTATTTATAATTATATTTATATATAATTAAAATTAATATAAAATTCAATAATGAATATTTCTTATTATATTCTAAAATTTAAATAATCATTTATTTATTATATTTGAATATGTGATGTAGAGTGTGGTTTTATTTTACTTTATTTATTATGTTATGTTGTTGAATTTATGTTATTGATGTTATTAATAGTAGAAGAGAAAGCAAGGGATTGAGAGAGAAGGAAAGAGGTGCGAAAGAGGAGGAGGTAGAGGCATCTGCGGAGGAGAAGGACATGTATAGGAGGAAGTGGAGGAGGAAGAGGTTGAGGTGCGTGGAGAGGGAGTAGGAGGAGGTGGGGAGGATGAGGATGAGGTGGAAGGCGGGGTGGGGCAGAGATCGAGAGGAGGATGCAGAGCAGAGGGGAGGGGAAATGAATCAGGAGGAGGTGGGGGGGGAGGGGAATGAGGAGAAGAGAGGGAGAGGGTGGATTTGGAGAGTGAAAAGGGGAGAGGGTGGAGGAGAGGGAGACATGGAGATGGGGAGGAGGATGAGGAGGAGAGGGGAGCGGAGATGAATTAGGAGGAGGTTGGGGGGAGGAATGGGGAGATGAGAGGGAGAGGGTGGATGGGGACAGTGAGGTGCCGGGCGGGGGAGGAGAGGATGGGTGGGTAGAGGGAGGAGGAGGAGGGGAGAGGGAGAGGGAGGAGGAGAGGGGTGGGGAGGGAGGAGGAGAGGGGTGGGGGTGGTATAAGGGGAAAATGAGGAGAGAGAGGATGGATGGGGAGAGGGAGGAGTAAGGGGGAGGGGGTTGTATACGGGGAAGAGTAGGAAGGGGGAGGGGAGAGGAGAGGGAGAGGATATATGGGGAGAGGGAGGAGGAGGGAGGAGGATGAGGAGGAGAGGGAGGAAGAGGAGGAGGAGGAGGAGGAGGAGGAGGTTGGGGGTGGTATATGGGGAAGAGCAAGAGGGGGATAGGGGAGTGAAGAGGGAGAGGATGGATGTGGAAAGGGAGGAGGAGAGGGGAGAGGGAGGAAGTGTTAGGGGTGGAGAGGTGGAGGAGTGGGGAAGAGCAAGAGCGGGGAGGGGAGAGGAGAGGAAGAGGATGGAGGGGGGGAGAGGGAGAATGGTGGGGAGAGGGGAAAGGGAGGAAGAGGAGGAGGGGGAGGAGGAGGAGGAGGAGGAGGTTCGGGGTGGCATATGGGGAAGAGAAAGAGGGGGATAGGGGACAGGAGAGGGAGAGGATGGATGTGGAAAGGGAGGAGGAGGAGGAGGGGGGAGAGGGAGGAAGCGGTAGGGGTGCAGAGGTGGAGGAGGGTGGCAGAGAAAGAGCGGGGAGGGGAGAGGAGGGGGAGAGGATGGAGGGGAGGGGAGGGAGGAAGGGGGGGGGAGGGGGGAGGGAGGAAGGGGAGAGAGGGGGAAGATGAGGAGGTTGAGGGTGGTATATGGGGAAGAGGAGGGGGAGGGGAGGGGGGAAGAGGAGGGGGAGGGGAGGGGAGAAGAGAGGGAGGAAGAGGGTGAGGGGAGGGGAGGAGGAAGGGGAGGTGGAGAGGGAGGAGGGGAGGTGGTATAAGGGGAAAAGGAGAACGGGACGAGGGGAGAGGAGAGGGGCAAGGGGATAGGGGAGGAGTAAGAGAGGGAGATGATGGATGGGGAGAGGGAAGACGAGGGGAAAGGGGGAGGGGGAGGAGGAGGAAGGGGGGGGAGGTTGAGGAGGAGGGGGGAAGCACAGGAGGGGGGGAGGGGAGAGGAGAGGGAGAGGATGGGGGAGAAGGAGGAAGGGGAGGGAAGAGGAGGAGGAAGGGGGAGAGGTAGGAGAAGGAGGAGGAGGTTGGGGGGTGGTATAAGGGGAAAAGGAGGAGGCGAGGGGGGAGGGGGAGGCAGAGTGGGAGAGGGGAGTTGGGTGGTAGGGAGGTTGACGAGGAGGGTGGGAAGAGTAGGAGGGGGGTAGGGGAGAGGAGAGGGAGAGGATCGAGGAGGGGGATAGGGAAGAGGAGAGGGTGGAGAGGATGGAGGAAGAGGGAAGAGGAGGGGGGAGCAGGAGAGAGGGAGGAATGGGGGGGGGGAGAGGAGGAGGAGAAGGTCGTGTTTGTAAATTATTTATTGCATTTTTAATTTTGAAAGTGATGTGCTTTCCATCACTTGTTTGAGCGACAATGATATTCTTGTTAGCCTCGTTTTTATAAGTCGTGTGTTGTATTTTTTTCATGTAAAAGTGATGAGGTGTTACCATCACTTCGAAATGCGACGAAGATGGTGTTGCCCTTGTTTTGTGAGTCCTTTGATGCATTTCTTTCATGTAAAAGTGATGAGGTGTTTACCATCACCTCGAAATGCGACAATGAAGTCTTGTTTGGTAAAGGTAGCTCAGGTATGATTCCCTTTTGATGTAAACTTGACCACTGAGTACATCTTATAAGCGCGTGGCAAGTATGGGAATATTTGGGTCATAGATTGGTCAATTTGAGCATGTGTTTGCATGGGATTGTACAACAGGTTTTCAAGATATGTAGGTGTTAGTTCATCACTTATGGCTCTGAAGGACACAGGTGAAGGAGAAGGAAGGGTGACTTTTCCAGACGCTTGTGGTGCAGTAGTACACATCAATGCAGATTATTTTGATGCTTTTAGAGGACCAAAAGCTCCTTAGTGGGGAGGATTGATCCAGGTGGCTCTAGAGACACACGCAGGACAAAAAGTGCTCAAAACTCAAAGTGTTTGGATTTCTCTCGAACCAGGTTTAGGTTGAAGAGCTTGTCACCCTAATCGCAATGGTGTGAATGGTTCGTCAAATCGAGCCCGTATGCAAAGGACAGGAGAAGTAAAATTTTTGGTTTGACTTGAATGACTCGACAGGTTAAGGAGGACGCAAATTTGACCTTTCCTGCCCATCAGATTCTGGCAAGCTCAGGATAGATTCTAGGAAAATTTGTGGGATGATTAATTTCACTCCTACGGTCAAAATCATAATTTTCAAAAAATTATAATTTGTTTTTATTTACAACAAAAAATTAATTAAAAAAAGGGCGTGGCAAGACACCACCCCCGGCACTCCACCCGACTAACTATAACATATTTTGAAAATATCTATTGGAAGATCCAACGAGTCGTGACCCTCGCTGGACCCCCAGAAACCAACAGATATTACAAACATGTTTCATATAACAGCCACCATAAAACATAGTTGCAGTGGGTGTCGAACCCGCTCAACTTAATAGCTGGCCGGTCCACTAACAGAATCGCAAATAACCTCCACTCCATGCTATAGCATGTGATAGCTCCAATGTAATGTGGGTGGCGCAGGTGTCAGTTCCATCGTGAACCCAACCACTGCCAAATTGTTGCTATGATTACCATACAGAGCCAACTCCGCTGGCGGGAGTTAAGGGGCGGGCCGCCCAATGCGGGTCTGACACCCTCCACTTTGGTTAAAAAATATGTATGTGGTTTTTAAAAAATACATGGCACGATATTACTCCTTTTTAGGAGGGGTCAGGGTTTGATCACCCGACCTTCTCCCTCCTAACATGGATCCAAACCAACTCGTCTAAACAGGTTTTTTTAAAACTCCACCCAAGAAATATACTTTAACCCAACATTTACATGGTGCACCCAAGCCAGACCAGAGCAGGAGTGCCCATGTGGATCGAGGACATTTTCAGGTGGAACCATGAGCATGGAGTAGTAATTATGCAGGTGGAACCATAAGCCTTGAAATTTTCCCGGGAAGGTAATTTTTCTCCATGTCGGAATATAGTCAAGTTTATAGTCAATTTTCACGGTTTTCTGTATGGAATGAAATGGAGATGTCAGATTTGCCTTTTGAGTTGCAGATTTCCAATCCACCCATGGAGAAACTACGTGGAAGAACCTAATGGGAATCTAAAAGATTCCATTTTGCCCCAGATCTTCACTTTCTCAGAATTCAACAAATGGACAGTCATTTTTTCACTATTCGACATCACAAAGCTGATGGTATATTCAAAATTTTCATCTATGATTTAAATTTTTCGGTCACTTTTTGAAGTGAAGTTGCAGGTGTCAGTTTTCAGGGAGTGAGAATTCAATTTCACACCTTTCGATGCCACAATCATGATGGTGTTTTCAGATCTACCAGCAGTAGCAACCATTCTTCAGTCATCTTCAATGTGAGCTATATGATGTGATTCTTTCATGTACTTATTTTTTCCAAGATGCTTACTGCTGTAAAAATGCCTGTTGATATATGAGTCATGGGATGTTGTCTTGTTTTTTTTTTTATTGATGTCCTTTCTGTCATGGACTTGTATTATTTTTTAGATCCCTTTTATGCCATGTTAGAGGGATACTCCCTGCCACACATATGTCATTGAGATCCCTTGTTTTAGATGTTGGCGGGATATTCAGAGTCTTTATGCTTGAGAAATCGTTATACTGATAGGAGTCCGTCTTATGCATGAGATATTTGCAATGGAAAATCTTGTAGGAGGTCTATCCACTCCTGCGTGAGGGAATTTTCCTTGTATTTCAGAAAAACACATCCATGTACATCTTCTACTTAGAACACTTGGTGCAGTGGCCTACACCATCATGATACTGAGGCCCCGAGATGTCGTCCCTCCTAGACGAAATTCGTTATCAAACGACATCTTCTTATCATTGTTGATCTTGAAATATTACGTTTCTCTTCTTTACAACATGCAGTTGTTAATTTAAGTTCATTAATGCCTCAATGAATGAAATTCTAATTTATCATCTGAAGTAAAAGGTCTTGGTTAAGGGTATCAATAATTTACCCTGAATCAAGAAGGGGAGGTGGCCCATTAAAACTTGAACTCCAATCCAAAAAATCTCATAGCTGTCACAATATTAAATTTCCAGGACATGAAAACAAGACTTTGGTACACACAGTATTCGAGACATTTATGAAATGTGATGACCTTCTGCCGACGCAAATCATAGGCTTAATTAATGGTTATTTTTTTGTGAGTTTTCAGAAGGGTAAAATTTAATATGTGTTGGTTTACATATAAACCTAAGACTTCTGTTTAAGATTAGTAAGCATGCCATAGAAGATTAAACTTTGAAGTATTGACATTAATGCCAACAGAATAATAGACTACTGCAGTAACAACAACACTAGACCGACATAATGTTAAGTATTGTGTAGAAGTTGTAGGAGGAAATCGTTCGAGTAAGAAGTGACAATGAACGTCTGATGCAAGAATAAGAAATGATACTTAAGATTCTTTCTGACAAGTAGAATGAAGGGGTGTTACAACCCAGTCTTGATAGGGATATGAAAGAATATAATGAACGAGAAACCAAGGACCAAACCACAGACAGAATCGACATGATACATTCATAGCGAATCAACAAGAATAAGAACTATAATGAAGCAATGTCTGGTAATGTGTCAGATCAACAAAAAATTAAGAAGAAAAAAAGTGGAGCTACATGGTGGGTTTTGAAAAATAAAACCACCTACATTCGATAAAGAAGCTAATAAGGAGGCAGAGACCTGGTCGATAAATATGAATAATTAATTTCAAGTATATGATTATAGAAGCAACCTTAAAGCCAAACTGACCATTTACCAATTGAGATACAAAGCCACTCTATAGTGGGAGGTAAAGAATTTTCGTAGCATTGAAGATGAATATGTGACATGGGATTCATTCAACCAATACTTTAAAGAAAAATATTTAAAAAAACATTTCTATGACAAAAAATCTAGATAAATTCGTGGTTTGAAGCTGGGTCAGATGACTATGGCCGAGTATATTACCAAGTATATTACCAAGTTCAAAGGTTCCTAAGTACTTTTCCAACCCACATGAAGGAATGAATTGAATTCGTAAATCCTAGGACCATGGAAGAAGAAATTCGAAAGGCAAGAATGTTCTACCCACAGTCCAAGGAAAAAGGGAAAGTGGGAAAAATTTGGCAACCAAGAAAAGGACAGAAAAATAGTTCAAAGTCCAAGGGTGCCAGAAGTAACAATTTGAAAAATTCTACGTGAAGTTATGTACGCCTAAACAAGGAAAATTTTCCAAACCACCCTTGCAATGTTGGAGGTGTGGTGAGGCGCATTATTACCAAAATTTTCCTTAGTGAGGGGGAAGTGAAATAGTTACTAATATTTAGGAAGCTTCTACAGTTGGAGATGTAGCTCGAAATATACCTTGAATCAAAGTAGCATTGGAAGATCATCAGGCAGATTATGAGCCAACGATGATAGAGTTGGAAGGTAAGCTACTTTCCTAGTCTGTTTCTATTTTGGTTGACCCAGGTTCAATTTAATTTATGTAAAATACAAAATAGTAGAAGTATGTAAATTATAAGGTTAGAAATTAAGAAATCCTTGGTTGGCACAGCTAGCCACAAGAGCAAGAAAAAAATTAAGTGCCAAAATTCCAAACTGTACTTTTGAAATTGGAGACCAGCAGTTGAACATGGATCTGAACATACTGCCATTAGGATCATATGATGTTTTTCTAGGTATGGATTGGCTAGAAAAGCATTGGACTTTGGTGACTATAAAGAAAAGATTATTTACTACATAATGCAAGATGGAACGCACAAAGAGATTCAGGGAACTAAGAAAACACTACAGCTATGTCCTATTACAACATTTCAAATGAATAAGTGTATGAGGAAGGGATGTCAGATTTATGCTATTCAGGTGGGATATGCCAATTCCAAGGAGAAGTCCCCTATGATGGAGAACATACCAGTGGTACAAGACTTTATGGATGTATTTCCATAAAACGTACCGGATTACCCCTAAGAAGAGATATTGACCTCACCATTGAGTTAATTCTAGGAGCATCACCAGTTTGAAGAGCTCCTTTTATAATGAGTGTTTCATAGCTAACTGAACTAAAAGTGCAATTGCAATAGCTACTAGTAAAAAGATTCATTCGTCTGAGTTTATCCCCTTGGGGAGCACTAGTGCTACTCGTAAAGAAAAAATATGGAGCCATGAAAATGTGCATGGATTATAGACAACTCAATAAATTGACAGTCAAAAATAAATATCCTTTACCTCAGATTGATGACCTGTTTATTCAGGTGAAAGGGGCCATATTATTCTAAAAAATAGACTTAAGGTCTAGATACCACGAGATCTAGATTAAGGATGAGGATATCTACAAGACTCCTTTCCTTACTATTAATTGTTATAAGAAGAAGATGTACATGGATGCATTTTTCTAACATATAAGGAAAATTCCCTCATGCAAGAGTGGCTAGAACTCTCTACGAGATTTTCCATTGCAGAACTCTCATGCATAAGAATGACTCCTATCATTATGATAATCGCTCATGCATAAAGACTATGAGTATCCCACCACCATGTCAAACAATGATCTCAATGACATATGTGTGACACAGGGTATCCCGCAAACATGGCATAAAAATGAATCTAAAAAGTAATACAAGTCCATGATAGAGAGTACATCACCAAAAAAATAAAACAAGACAAGATCCCACGACTCATATATCAATAGAGATATGTACAACACTAAGCATGTCGAAACAAAGAAGTACATGAAAGCATCACATCATATACCTCATGCTGAAGATGACTGAAGAATGGTTGTTGTTGCTACTACATCTAAAAACACCATCGTCATCATGGCAAACAGATATTTATGAACTCTCCAAGGAAGAGGAATGATGGGGACAATTTTCCATCGTTCCATGGTGATGCATGTTGGAGTGAAAAATATGAGGCGAGCCCCCATCAACATGATCACACCAGAGACTGCCATAGAAGGTATAATGAGTGTTATTATTCCAGAGTGCATTTTGATTATAAAAATGTTGATAAACACCATTGTAAATCATGGAATCGCAAAGCGTGTTATTTTTTTGGTTCAAAGAATGAGGCGTGAAAAAATACCTTTCGCACCGATTACGACTGAAGTGGCCATCAAAGAGCCACATGTGGAGACTCCATCCAGAGTAGCACCTTAAGGACAAAGCGCTCATGCAGACCCTAGTTGAAAGAGATGATCGACAAGCAAGTTCGCCACAGCGAAATGATCCACTCACTTTGATAAGTGAGAGATGGTTCTTCTAGATTTTTTTTCTAGAGATGTTAGCTTGTCATGGTCGTGTTTGTAAATTATTTGTTGCATTTTTAATTTTGAAAGTGATGTGCTTTCCATCACTTGTTTGAGCGACGATGATATTTTTGTTGGCCTTGTTTTTATAAGTTATGTGTTGTATTTTTTTCATGTAAAAGTGATGAGGTGTTACCATCACTTCGAAATGCGACAAATATGTTTTTGCCCTTGTTTTATGAGTCCTCTGATGCATTTATTTCATGTAAAAGTCATGAGGTGTTTTCCATCACTTCGAAATGTGACAATGAAGTCTTGTTTGGTAAAGATAGCTCAGGTATGATTCCCTTTTGATGTAAACTTGAACACTGAGTACATCTTATAAGCTCATGGAAAGTATGGAATATTTGGATCATAGATTGGTAAATTTGAGCATGTGTTTGCATGGGATTGTACAACAAGTTTTCAGGAGATGTAGGTGTTAGTTCATCACTTATGGCTCTAAAGGACACAGGTGAAGGAGAATGAAGGGTGACTTTTCCGGATGCTTGTGGTGCATTAGTACACATCAATGCAGATTATCTTGATGCTTTTAGAGGACCAAAAGCTCCTTAGTGGGGAGGATTGATCCAGGTGGCTTTAGAGACACACACAAGACAAAAAGTGCTCAAAACTCAAAGGGTTTGGATTGCTCTTGAACCAGGTTCAGGTTGAAGAACTTGTCACCTTGATCGCAATGGTGTGAATGGTTCGTCAAATCGAGTCCGTATGCGAAGGATAGGAGTGGTCAAAGTTTTTTTTTGACTTGAATGACTCGGCAGGTTAAGGAAGACGCAAATTTGACCTTTCCTGCCCATCGGATTCCGGTAATTTGAGGCTAGATTCTAGGAAAATTTTTGGGATGATTAATTTCACTCCTACGGTCAAAATCATAATTTTCAAAAAATTATAATTTGTTTTTAATTACAACAAAAAATTAATTAAAAAAATGGGGTGGCAAGACACCACCCCTGGCACTCAACCCGACTAACTATAACATATTTTAAAATTATATATTAGAATATCCATCGGGTCGTGAACCCCACCAGACCCCCAACAACCAACATATATTACAAACATGTTTCATATAATGGCCACCATAAAACATGGTTCCTGTGGGTGTCGAACCCACTCGACTTAATAGCTGGCCGGTACACCAACAGAACCACAAATAACCTCCAGTCCATGCCAACTTCGCTAGCGGGAGTTAAGGGGTGCCCCACCCAATGCGGGTCCAACACCCTCCACTTTGGTTAAAAAATATGTATGTGGTTTTTAAAAAATACATGGCACAATCTTACTCCTTTTTAGGAGGGGTCAGGTTTTGATCACTCGACCTTCTCCCTCCTAACATGGATCCAAACCAACTCATCTAAACGAGTTTTTTGAAAACTCCACCCAAGAAAAATACTTAAACCCGGCATTTGCGTGGTGTACCCAAGCCAGAGCAGAGCAGGAGTGCCCATGTGGATCGAGGACATTTGTAGGTGGAACCATGAGCGCGGAGTAGTAATTATGCAGGTGGAACCATAAGCCTTGAAATTTTCTCGGGAAGGTAATTTTTCTCCATGTCGGAATATAGTCATGGTTTTCTGTAGGGAATTCAATGGCGAGGTTATATTTTCCTTTTCGGTTGAAGATTTCCAATCCAGCCATGGAGAAACTACGTGGAAGAACCTAAGGGGAATCTAAAAGATTCCATTTTGCCCCAGATCTTCACTTTCTCAGAATTCAACAAATGGACAGTCATTTTTTCACTATTCGACATCATAAAGCTCATGGTATATTCAAAATTTTCATCTAAGATTTACATTTTTCTGTCACTTTTTGAAATGAAGTTGTAGGTGTCAGTTTTCAAGGAGTGAGAATTCAATTTCACACCTTTCGATGCCATAATCATGATGGTGTTTTCAGATCCAGAAGTAGTAGTAACCATTCTTCAGTCATATTCAACGTGAGCTATATGATGTGATTCTTTCATGTACTTCTTTGTTCAAAGATGCTTACTGCTGTACAAATCCCTGTTGATGTATGAGTCATGGGATCTTGTCTTGTTTTGTTTTTTTATTGATGTCCTTTCTTTCATGGACCTGTATTATTTCTTAGATCCCTTTTATGCCACGTTGAAGGGATACTCCTTGCCAGACATATGTCATTTAGATCCCTTGTTTTAGATTTTTGCGGGATATTCATAGTCTTTATGCTTGAGAAATCGTTATAATGATAGGAGTAAATCTTATGCATGAGAGTTTTGCAATGGAAAATCTCGTAGAGAGGTATATCCACTCTTGCGTGAGGGCATTTTCCTTGTATGTCAGAAAACCACATCCATGTACATCTTCTACTTAGAACACTTAGTGCAGTGGCCTACACCATCGTGATACTGAGGCCCCGAGATGTAGTCCCTCCTAGATGAAATTCATTATCAAACGACATCTTCTTATGATTGTTGATCTTGACATATTACGTTTCTCTTCTTTACAACATGTAGTTGTTAATTTAAGTTCATTAATGCCTCAATGAATGAAATTCTAATTTATCGTCCGAAGTAAAAGGTCTTAGTTAAGGGTATCAAGAATTTACCCTGAATCAAGAAGGGGAGGTGGCCCATTAAAACTTGAACTCGAATCCAACAAATCTCACAGCTGTCACAATATTAAATTTCCAGGACATGACAACAAGACCTTGGTACACACAGTATTCAAGACATTTATGAAATGTGATGGCCTTTTGCTGACGCAAACCATAGGCTTAATTAATGGTTAGATTTTTGTGACTTTTCAAAAGGGTAAAATTTAATTTGTGTTGGTTTACATATAAACCTAAGACTTCTGCTTAAGATTAGCAAGAATGCCATAGAAGATTAAACTTTGAAGTATTGACATTAATGCAAGAAGTAATTTTTTTTTTATCTTATATGTTACAAGTGCTATCAGAGCAACGTTCCCATGTTTGGACCTTAGGGGGCACCTAACGATTTAGAATGTGTGTATACTGATGCACATAAAATAAGTAGTACTACAAGGAAGAAATGAAAAGGGGATTGACACAGCAAACACCTCAGAATACCAAGGAACCTACACCTCAAACAAAACCATAAATGAATCCTAGAATGTGGATTGAGTTCAGTGTAGATCAACACCAACAGAATAATAAACTACTACAGTAACAACAACACTAGACCGACATAATGTTAAGTATTGTGTAGAATTTGTAGGAGGAAATGGTTTGAGTAAGAAGTGACAATGAAGGTCTGATGAAAGAATAAGAAAAGATACTTAAGAGCCTTTCCGACAAGTAGAATGAAGGGGTGTTACAACCCAATCCCGATAGGGATATGAAATAATAGAATGAACGAGAAACCAACGACCAAACCACAGACAGAATCGACAAGATACCTTCATAGCGAATCAACAAGAATAAGAACTATAATGTAGCGATGTCTGGTAATGTGTCAGATCAACAGCAAATTAAGAAGAAAAAAAGTGGAGCTACATGGTGGGTTTTGAAAAATAAAACCACCTACATTCGATAAAGAAGCTAATAAGGTGGCAGAGGCCTGGTTGATAAATATGAATAATTAATTTCAAGTATATGATTATAGAAGCAACCTTAAAGCCAAACTGACCATTTACCAGTTGAGATACAAAGCCACTCTATAGTGGGAGGAGGTAAAGAATGTTCGCAGCATTGAAGATGAATATGTGACATGGGATTCATTCCAACAATACTTTAAAGAAAAATATTTAAAAAAACAGTTCTATGACAAAAAATCTAGATAAATTTGTGGTTTGAAGCTAGGTCAGATGACTATGGATGATTATATTACCAAGTTCACCTCCCTATTAAGATATGTTCCTTATGTCAGAGAGGAAAAGGCTAAGGTTCAAAGGTTCCTGAGTAATTTTCCAACCCACATGAAGGAACGAATTGAATTCGTAAATCCTAGGACAATGGATAAAGATATTCGAAAGGGAAATTAACAAATGCATTAGCAACATTTATGAGATTAATGCATGGTATATTTCACCCCTTATTGGATAAATTTGTGCTAATATTTATTGATCATATTTTAATATATTCTAAGAATCAGGAAAAACATAAGGATAACCTAAGAATAGTGTTGGAAATGCTAAGGAAACACCAGTTGTACGCTAATTTCAGCAAATGTGATTTCTTCAAAGTAGAAATTTAGTACTCATGCCATGATATTTCAGCAGAAGGGATAGTTGTTGACCCAGAAAAAATTAAGACAATTATGGAATGGCATATTCCCCAAAATGTGGCGAATATCCAATCCTTTATGCGATTGGCTGGGTACTACCGAAGATTCATTGAGGGGTTCTCTATAATTTCTTTTCCAATCACCTCCTTGTAGAGAAAGGGAAAAGTATATAAGTGGACTATTGAGTTCCAGAATAGTTTCGGAAGCTTAAAGAATTTTTTCAACACTACTCCAGTGTTGAGGGTAGTTGACCCCAATAAAGAGTTTTAGGTTTTTACAGACGCATGTAAGGAAGGAGTTGGGGCAGTTTTATCACAGGAAGGAAAGGTAGTGGCCTATGAGTCAAGGAAGTTAAAAGAACATGAGAAAATATATTTAGCCTATGACTTGGAGTTAACAATAGTGGTACATGCACTCTAGGTATGGAGACACTAACTGCTGGGAAAGAAGTGTGTATTAAAGACTGACCATAGTAGCCTAACTAGTTACGTCAAGAAAGCTAATTTAAACTCCCTACAGGCAAGATGGAATTCCTTCCTAAGTGAGTTTTATATGGATATTTAGCATGTGAATGGTAAGGAAAACCATGTGACGGATGCCTTAAGTAGGAAACTGCATTGTTTTTAAGATATTTGCTATAACTAGATTGAATGCAAATTCTTAGATCAAGTAAAAGAGGAAGCACGGAAGGATCCTGAATACCAATTTCTATGGCAACAAATGGAGGAGGCCAGAGAGCAAGGAAACACTTCTGAATATGGACTTATTGAAGAACAAATGCTAACCTTTACAGGAAAGATATAGATACCAAACCATGTGGATATAAAGGAGGTAATCATGAATGAATATCATCGTAGTCATTATGCAAGACAAAAGTTTATTTCTAGCCTTATATGAGAAGGAACATCATTGAATACTTAAACAAGTGTTTGGAGTGTCAGCATGTCAAGGTGGAGCATCGGCATCTAGCTGGATTGTTGCAGCCCATACCTGTACCTGAATGGAAATGGGAAGTCATTTCCATAGACTTGATTACTGGTCTGTCGCGTTAAAAAAGGGCACAATGATTCCATTATGGTGGTGATCAACAGATTGAGAAAGGATTCACATTTTATACTAGTACAGTCTACATATGAGACTGTACACATACCTGATATTTTTATGAGATAATTTTTTAGACTGCATGGTATTCCAAATAGTGTCATTTCGGAAAAAGATGTGAAGTTTAGTCCAAAATTCTGGAAAAAATTATTTACAGGTTTGGTAACCCAAATAATTTTCAGCTCTGCTTATCATCCCCAAACATATGGACAAAGAAAATGGGTAAATTAGGTTTTGGAAGACATGCTATGCATGTATGTGATGTAGTAGCCAACAAAATGGGAAGAATATTTACACCTAGTTTAATTTGCTTACAAAAAATGGTTATCAGGAGACTCTTAAGATGAGTCCTTTCAAACATCTATATGGACGAAAATTTCGTACCTCCATTAATTGGAGCAGCCCCGAAACTAAGTTAATGCTTGGACTAGAAATGTTGGCTGAAATGGAACCGGAGGTAAGGAACATCAGGAAAAACCTGAGAGCTGCTCAAGATCAACATAATATATACGCAAAGAAATAAAGGACTTATTGAGAGTGCGAGGTGGGTTATCACGTGTATGTGCAGATCAAACCAAAGAAGAACACCTTGAGATGGGTCTCTTGTGCCAAGTTGGATCCCAGGTTCTGCAGACCTTTCCAGATATTGGAAAGGGTGAGGCCTCTGGCATATGGGTTGGCCTTACCTAGCCGCATTCGAGTGCGCAATGTTTTTCACGTGTCCCTACTAAAGAGATATGTACATGATCTGAAGCATTTAATCCATTGGTAGAACATTCATGTAGGAATAATTAGAAAAATCCTAACATGAAAACATAAATTTTTATGTCAATTTGACAAAAAAAAACTTTGTTGTTTGCAGGTAGAGCCGGATGGTGAGTTTCTAGTTGAACCTCAACATATACTTGACCAGAGAGAAATCATGCTCTAGAAGCAAGTCATCGCCCAAGTTAAAGTGCAGTGGAAGCACTTCAACTTGAATGAGGCTACCTGGGAAGATGAGGGATTTGTACGTGAGGCATACCTATAGTTGTTTCTAGAGCTAGAGTGAAACACCATGGACGATGTTACTTCCAAAGGGGAATTTGTGACAACTGAATTAAGTATTAACTAGTTTTTAAATAGAAATATGACATTTTAGTTAATATTTTAAAGGAAAGAGCGAAACATTTATTGTTTTCTGGAAAAGTTTATTGTTTTTGTTATTATGAAAAATAAAATTAGTTATGGAAAAGTAGTTCCATAAAAATTAAAAAGGTTGATGGTAAAATTATTCCTAGAACTGAGAAGTGGTTGGACAATTTTGAATAGTTACCTGCTCCTCTGAGGATAAAAGATACATCCCAGTGAGGAAAATGGGTTATGTTCATTAACTAAGGAAGAGAGTGAGGAATTTCCTGAGCTGGTAGAGACCAGTGGAAATCACTCAGAGTTCCTAATAATTTCTAGTTCTGATTGGACTTGGGATCTTGAGGTCACAAGAGAAAAATCCGTCAACCTAAACCTCTCTTGTGTGGAGCATGGGTGAAAGAGAAGGACATAATTGCCTCTCGTGATCGTTAGGTGGACATCATAAGCACATTTCACATTCAGATAAATAACTGTTCATTTCAGATAATTTAGTCAGGAAGCTTATTATAGTTACTTGCACACAGATATGTGTTTAATAAGATTCACGAAAAAAATATTGTTATGGATCAATACCTGGAAACAAAGAAATGAGTTTGCAATGTTATTCATGAACTTGTCAATTACTTACAAGATTCTACAATTATTATTATGAGATACTGTAAGTTAATCTTGTGAATTTCTGCAACTAAAATCAGAATTTTTGCAAAGTACTTTTAATTACTACAAATTAATACTATGATATTCTGCAAAAACAATAATATGAACTACTGTAAATATTTATTGAAAATATTTTGAATCTGTCAAGATGCATACAAAAGAATAGCTGAAAAAGAGATTATGTTATTGAAATATATTTACAAATTGACTGTACAAAGTCAAAGCAAGTAAACAAACTATAGAAAATCTATCATCTAAAAACTGTTGTGGACTGAACCATTAGTTCTGGGAATGAGGAGGCAATCTCAACCCAGAACTCATTGCTACTCCTGACTACTTATACTTGCACAAAAGTTAGAGGTGGTCCCATCACCTAAGTGAAAAAGATACAAAACCCTGTATTGGTAATTTAAAAAAAAAAGGAATGAAAACTAACTAAGACAAAATAAACTTTTCATTTCTAAAATTTGCATGCTAAGCATATATCTAGCTATAAAATAAGTGAAATGGAAGCTAGGATGCATTGAAAAACATATATATATTAGAGATCGAGAATCAAGGTCTGGCCTGAGACTCTTAACACAAGTATGTTACCAGATAAGAAGAAAGTACACATAATGGAAAACATAACTTATATGTATATATAAAATGCATCGAATAACACAGTTCCCAAACACAAAAAGAAATTCCCACGAAGAAATTTGTATTATGATATGAATTTAGAAGGAAAACAAATCCTTAAGCATTACATTTCCAAAACTAAGAAATTACAATAATTAATTCTGCAAAACTAAACCGAGGCCCAAAGGTACTGGCTCGGAGGAAATCCTCTAACAACTTCATACACTTGAAGGGAGGAATATTCATATAACCAATACTAGAGTACATATAAGAAAATGCAAGAACGCTGACACTAGAAAAACAAGCTACTCAACTAGACAAATTCTGTGGTCAAACTCAAGTGAATTTCACTAATATGCTAGCAAGAGGAAGGAGTCCTTATTATCCTCAGCAGATTCACACATGCATACATGGGAAGGTAGATTCGTTTTCGTTAGTAGTAATATAGGACCACAACGCTCAACGTGAAGGAAGATTTATGAGAGACCTTGATGTTCGGTAAGGAACTCACCTGCAATAATAAGCCACAAAAAATTGCAAGCATTAGCATGATGAAATAAAACGATAATTATTGTAAAAATTGAAGCAAAAACAAAAAGAAAATGAAACCCAGAAATCTAAATAGCTGCAAATGGTAATTCACCACGAGATTTTCCAAGAGTCGAACTGGAGACAAATGAATAGGAAAAAATTTCAGAAGATTAAATCACCATAATTAGATTGCATAAGGTAAGATTTGAATAAGGTAAGTCGAGAGGCAAAGTATCATTGTAACCAAAAGAAGGGTATTACCTCTGCTGAGTAGAGAGGGTTTGAGTGGGATTTAGACCAGCAACTTGCATTCACAACAGAGGTCGAAAACTTGCCAAAATCTCAGAGAAGTGCATATGGCGGAGTCAATTCTAGCTCGTTGGTAACCACAAGGAATTTCTCATTCCAAACGACATCCCAAGTCAGATCAACCTTCCTAACCCTGATTCATTGGTTACCTTCGTTACCAATCGGATAAGAGCTTATATCTGTGACATCCAACCCTTAATCAGCTACAGAACAAACTCATCGCATTGGAAAATAAAAATGAGGGAATCAGATAGGGTTTTTCTGGGATAAACCAAGTCATTTACCACCGAACACAACCACCATAGATCTCCAAGGATCGGTCAGTGAGCAGAAAGGAAGGTGGCCCATTAAAACTTGAACCCGAATCCAAGAAATCTCACAGTTGTCGCGGTATTAAATTTCCAAGACATGACAACAGGACATTGGTACACACATTGTTTGAGACATTTATTAAAATGTGATGAGCTTCTACCGGCGCAAACCATAGACTTAATTAGTGGTTAGGTTTTCGTGATTTTTCGGAAGGGTAAAATTTAATATGTGCTGGTTTACATAAAAACCTAAAACTTATGTTTAAGATTAGTAAGCATGCCATAGAAGTATTAATGCAAGAAGTAAATTTTGTTTTATCTTGTATGTTGCACATATGTATACACCTATAAGTTATAGTGGAAGCATGTAAGGTGAGAAAGAAATATACGTGGCTTTTTATTGTGTCTCATGCAAGTAATGTTGTGCGATGCAAGTTTGTGTTATGTAAGTCTGAATCAACTTATGTGTCATGTGAGTACAAAACTAGTCAAATTAGTGATTTGTTTCAAGAGAATATAAAACTAACTTATTCATTTTGTGTCACTTAAATATGCCCAATTATCTAATATTTAATCTATATGTCTACTCTAATTTAATAACTTAAATTAAACAAACCACCCCTATTAAAATTAAAGATCATAAATATACCTAATAAATAATTAACTATATTCTACAACTTTACTACTCTATTTTCAATAGACATAACAAATTAAATTAAAAAACATTATATAATTAATAATTGTGTTAATATCAATAAATATATAACATAAAAAAATCAACATGGATATATTTTTGCTTCCCTTTGCATTCGTTACAGTACCATGGGCCAATACCATCTCTTACTAATACCACACTCTCAAAAAAATTTAACTCATGTTCATGTGACACATGTTCCTATGACATTTTTTTAATTAATAAAATTAATTCAAAGGAAAGAAAGTGAATAACTACTTTTGAGATAAATCCCAACATTTGATGAGTAAATATTACTAAGAATACTCTAGGATATAATATGGATCTTAAATATCTACCATCCACTTCATAATTATTGATCATTAAATTAAAATTCTAGAATTCTTATTACAGAATAAAGTCCCTATTGCTATAATTTTTCTTTTTAGATAATTATTGAATTAATTAATTAATTATATTTTAACGTCCACCAGACCAACAATAGTGTATGGGAGTACTAGTCTCCTTGTTTTTTTTTCTTTTGCAATTCAATCATTTTCCTACTCAAATTGATGATGTGTTGTCCCAACCTTCTAACATGTCCCTCACTAAAAATACAATACCACTGTCACTGAATTGATGCTACCATGCTGCCATAACTATCATTGACATCTTTGAAAGCATCACATCCCAAAATGAAATGATTTTCAGATTCCACTACCCCAAAAGTGAAAAAAAGTACATACCTCTTCCCAAGCTTCTTTAGGTCTCTTCGATGGTCCCTTTTCATTCCAAATTTGATGTGAGTTACTTCTTAATTAAGCAATAATACTATTTTCTCTCCACGAAATGCTAGCTCCAATGTACTGTTTTTGTTGGAGATTACAAGTGGGGTTCAATTGGTGAACATAGTACTTCTTCTTTCTACCCAACTCTTTTAATCATATACCCTTACTAAACTTCTCCATAACAAAATTATTTAACTCGTTGCTATTTGTGGTACATGAATTGAGGTAAATATTAAATTTTTTGCCTTTTATTTCTTTCCCTCGGTCATCTACCTCCTCCCATTTCCACAATTCTTTTTAAATACAAAATGATAATTGTATACCCATGTTTTCATATGGGCATATGTATACACCTGTAAGTTATAGTGGATGCGTGTAAGGTGAGAAAGAAACCTACGTAGTTGTTGATTGTTTCTCATGTAAGTAATGTTGTGTGATGCAAGTTTGTGTCATGCAAGTCCAAAATCAACTTATGTGTCACGTGCATACACAACTAGTGAAATTAATAATTTGTTTCAAAAGAATATAATCTAACTTATTCATTTTGTGTCACTTAAATATGCCAAATTATCTAATATTTAATCTATATATCTACTTTAATTTAATAACTTAAATTAAACAAACCACCCTTATTAAAATTAAAGATTATAAATATACCTAATAAATAGTTAACTATATTGTACAACTTTACTATGTTTTAAATAGATATAACAAATTAAATTAAAATATATATATATAATTAATAATGATTTTAATATAAATAAATATATAACCTTAGAAAAATCAATTATAATTAAATTAAAAAAAATAATATGTAATTAATAATTATTTTAATATAAATAAATATATAACATTAAAAAAAATCAACTATAGATATATTTTCCCTTAATAATTCTTTTTATATAAATAAATATATAACATAAAAAAAACTCAACATGGATATATTTTCGCTTCTCTTTACATTCGTTTTCCAACCACATTATGAAAACCAAAATCTTATTTCAGACTTGGCTGAAGGAAAATTTTGTGAAGTAAATCAAGAATGGATATAAAATACTAAAAAAAAAAATTATAGTAAATCAAGAATGGATGTTAAAAACTAAATATCTCGATAGGAAAAAGCAGCACTGTATCGAATTTCTAAATTTCTTAATGTAAAACAAATAATTTACTATTGCATTGTGGGTCCTTAAACCCCTAATCCAAAAAGTTCCGCGCTCAAGAAACGTTAAGAAACTTGGTTTGCATATTTACTTTAATTTACATATATATAAAATATTAATTATAAAAATCCATAAATTATAAAAACTATAATCCATAATGCATATTTATCTTAAAATAAGTTTTTATTCCAATAATTTTTCTTTTAGATAATTATTGAACTATTGAATTAATTATATTTTAAGGTTTACCAGACTCACAATAGTGTATGGGAGTATCAGTCTCCTTGTTTTTTGTATTTTGCAATTCAATCATTTTCCTACTCAAATTGATGATGGGCTGTCCCAATACCACTGCCAGTGAATTGATGCTACCATGCTGGCATAACTATCCTTGACTTCTCTGAAAGCATCACATCCCAAAATGAAATGATTTTCACATTCCACTACCCCAAAAGTGAAAAAAGTACACACCTTTTCTTCCCAATCTTCTTTAGGTCTCTTCCATGGTCCCTTTTCATGTCAAAGTTGATGTGAGTTACTTCTTAATCAAGAAATAATAATATTTTCTCTCCACTAAATGGTAGCTCCAATGTACTCTTTTTGTTGGAGATCATAAGTGGGGTCCAATTTTTGAACATAGTACCTCTTCTTCCTACCCAACTCTTTTCACCATATACCCTTATTAAACTTCTCGATAACAAAATTCTTTAACTCCTTGCTATTTGTGGTACATGCATTGATGTAAATATTTCATTTTTAGCATTTTATTTCTTTCGCTCGGCCATATACCTTGTAACCACCCTCTTAGCCGCTGACTAATGGTTAAGTTTTATTGATTAAGGATTAATTGTGACTGTTGTTTATTTAATTAAAGTATATGAACAAAATTAATTTTGATTTTTGAATAAAAGATTTAATTTGTGAAATTTACTTCATGAGTAAAAAGGTTGATGGTAAAAGTAAATCTGGAGTCAGTTGAACAGAAAAACAGTTTCTACAGTTACCTAAGGAAACTCTGGAATAAATAGGGAATTCCAAAGAGAGTTGGGGGTTCTGTGAGCAAAGGAAAAAAAGGACTCTGTTAAAACTGGAAAAGATTTTTCCAGGACAGATTGACCTTTGGGTTGGACAATTGGACCGGGCTGTCCCGAGTTCTCCCCAGAAATTATGTTTTTCACTGGAGTTGGAGAGTTGGACCGGACTGTCCTCAGAACTCTCCTCCAGAATTTCGTGTTCAACAAGACCCAGGCTTGAAGCTCGGGGGAGAACTGTGGGACGTAATTGCCCAGTTCGTGGACGGGAGGTAACGAGTACCATCAGTTGAATTCAGATTCAGATGAGTAAATGCAATTAGATTCTCTGATTTCTTGAGGAAGAATAATTTTGCCTATCACAATTAAGATTTCCTGTATTTAATTAAGTTTATTTCTTGCTTAACGCAATAGTGAATTACTGTTGTTTTAATTCTTTTTTTTCTTGAACTAGACATTCTGGTGAAATATATTAGAGGTATTCTAGAAGGCCTGGTTCTGTGAAAAGTAGATGAAGGGCAACAGAATGTATATGATAAGGACATAGATTTTCTAACCAACCTGAACAGATGGTAACAAGACAAAAGGGCTGTAAGTGTCGACCTGTCAGGTTAGCAGCTAGGTCTTAGTAATTACTTCCCTGAGATAGTGCTGTAGAAGTTAACCTAATTAACCAGAGAAGGGAAATATAAATACAGGTGGGCTGTTAATCTAAATGCCTGAATAATTCAGTCTTCTGGATAAATCGCCCCCTACCTATGATAAACTCAGACAAGTTGGTGGTCCGGTCACCTGTAGTACTCTTCTTTAGAAAAAACAAAATAAACCAAGGAAAAACAGGAAAATAGTTAACCCAGTTTTCTTCACTGGAAAAGCTGAAACGAGAACCTCTGAATTTACAACTTGAAGAATTTCTGGAAAAACCTTGTAAGCAGATACAGTTACTAGAAACTAGATGTAATTTCTTTCGGGGACGAGCATCACGACTCTTTTAAAATGAAAAAGCTACATTGATTTGCGCAACCATAGCATATAATGTATGATAGACATTTAACAGTTCATAACACAGTGCATACACCCAAAGATTTTATTGAGATAAAGAAAATTACAATTTGAACTTTGCATGTCGATCATGGGTACCGAAATCGGAACAACCAACAGGTAAAGACAGATACAAATTAACACAGAAAAATTTTCTAGCAAGACGCCAGTTAAACCATTTCTTTAACGAAACAAGATAGAGGAACATTTATAAACCCCAAGCGGTATAGAGTAAATTCTTGATCATACAACCAGAAAAGGGCACGGAGGTTGAAAACCTCGGCCAGTCTGTCACAGAAATATACATATTGCTTTAACATTGGAACTATGTCTAAACAAATAGAACTTCTTGCGAACAGTGGCTAGCATAATAAAGTTATCCGGCAGGTAGCCGCACCCTAGCTACATTTAAAAAAATTTTAAAATATCTCAAACATCCTGAGACTACTAACCAAGCTACGGGTCCTTAAAACCCTAGCTGTTCCATCAACCAATACAAATAACAAGTGTTCCAGTTTGGCAGAGAGCCATGGAACCCCAAAAACGTCAACGACTGGATACCTGTGATAAGAGGCGAGAGTAAGAACTCCTCCGTAGCCAGAACCGTGAGGAAACCTTGACGAAAAATGGGATGACAATAATACCTGAATGGAACCAAAGATATGTTAGAGGAGTACGAAATTCCAAGGGGGTTTTCATCGCCTTCAAGGTCACAAATAAAACAATGAAAACGAAGAGGAATTTTACTTGTAGATCTTAGGACGGAGTAGAATCCAGGATTACAGAAGCTCTTGTCGGCAGTTAAAAACAAATTATGCAACGAATCGAGAAAGACTGAAAACGGTTCGGCAATTTAAACAAGTTATGCAACGAATTGAGAAATAATGGAGACAGTTCTTAACTCCTTACAGACTGAGAGTATAATTCTTAAAATAAAAGGGGAAAATGAGAAATCATGAAAGAATTCGGTGAAAACCACCAAAGAGTGACTAAGCACCTGGAAATCGTGGAAGACTATGGTTGTTGTGAGCTGTTCCACCACCAGCCGCCATGGTTTTGCCGAAGCCCACTCAAACCCTAACAGAGACGCTCTGGAGCCATCCGGTGGAAGAACACAATGAATGTGGAATCAGTTATTGCCAAGGACATTATCGATCCCTAGAATGTCTCCACCGTCAGATTATAAAACCAAATCAACGATGTGTAGTAAGCCACGTGTCTGTTGATAAAACCAAGACTGGGTGCCATGGTTGAATAGAGCACCGAGATCCAATGAGTAATGACAAATGTGTTAACTCTAAATGTTGTGTGTGTAGAAGGTACATAGGGTTACATTCGCAATAGTGCCAAACTATAATATAAAGTGCCAACTATAATGATATCCTGCTAGGTATGCAATTACAAAAGTGTTAAATGATTGTGATCCATAAAGATCAAGAACCGTAGATCCATACATGTTAGCTGGAGTTTTATGGGCGAGTGAACAATTAACTTTTCAGCTATTTGTATGGGTAAAATAATTGTATTTACAAGACCTGCAATAATAATAATGATGACAGAAATCTAAGGTTGAGAATAACAATCGGTTAAGTTATAAAAAAAAATTATAGTGAGTAAATTTGTGGTTAATTGAAGTATACACAACCCTATTGGAAATCTTGTTGATGCCAATGCCTATACTATACTAAGGATGATTTGAGATTTTCTTGCCTCAACAACTTCATTGATGCAAGGGGCTTTACAATAACATGTAGCAATTTGCTTATTTATTTTTATTTTACAAAGTAAAAATAAAATGAGTATAATCTATATGTTGTTATATGTATATAGTAGTCAAATAATGTTTGTCTAGTTTTAATAGTTTGAGTAGTTGGGAGCATGGTTTGTTTTGCTATCCATTCAAGTAGATATTTGACTCCTTGTGATAGGGTTCAAGGAGTAGGCTCTACTACCATGCATAATCTCTAGTCCAATTTCTCTTCTTGTTAGATGACCAAATGATTGGCTCAATAATCTGTTATACCCTATGCCTTAATATTATAATAAATAACCACTAAACTTGATCTTAATTTAAACCCAAAAAAACAATACCCTAATCCAATTCACATTTTAAGCAAAAACTTTTTAAAATATAATATAAAATTGATTTAATCACATTACATAAACCATTTATGAAAACAAAACTTAATAAATATTACAAATTTATATCTATATTTTAAATTATATAAAGTAAACAACAATAATAAAAACAAATAAAATGATGTACTATTTTTATAATCATTTTTAAAAAAAAATCAAAAATGAACTCATTTAGTAATAATTACTTATTAAAATTAAGCGTTATGAACGGTAATTTATATTTAGTTTTTTGAATTATTATTTAAAGTATAAATCTATTTATTTGGTAATCCCTATTAGTTGTCATGGTGGAAGAGGTTTTAGTAGTTATGGTTCGAAATCAAGCTAAAGTGATTTTATTTGGAAAAAGATTTGTTTATGGAGGTGGAGGAATTGTTTGGACACTCAAAAGTGGTTGGAATTTTGGCAAAAATAAATTTAAGAAATGTTGTAGTAGCAGTCTTTGAATCTTGTATTTTTTATGGTGAAAATGGATTCAGCACCATCAAAAACTTTTAAAACACTCAAAATCTTAAAATTTGATAACTAAATTTACAAAATTCCGTACCAAATTTTATGGTGAAAATGGATTCAGCACCATCAAAAACTTTTAAAACACTCAAAATCTTAAAATTTGATAACTAAATTTACAAAATTCCGTACCAAATTTTATTAAATATTTACCAAAATTTCCGTAACTTTAAAGTAAAAATACAAACTAATTAGAGTACTGCTTTGGGATAAATATTCTGGCCCCTCCGAAGTGACAATGAATGATAACCAATCCAGGTGTCTCTCTTCATCTGAAGAAAACGTCGTCCTTCCTTCTACACGTGCTGAATACGGACCACTTGTATATAATGACCGCATGTGAAATGTAATAAAATGATACCCTGGGTAGACAACTTCTTTTACATCTTTAAAAAAACGCTCCAACCAAGCCTAACTCTATCAAATTTTATTTTGTTACTCGTAAATATCTTAGATATTAAATAAACCTTGTAAGTGCAATCACTTTTGGATGCATTCATCCCACGGGAAGGAACGTATCGTACCAACTAAAAGGGCTTACAACTAAGTATAACTGGCTTAAATGCATAACACAGGTTCCAAAGTACGGACCAAAAACATGTTTAATTAGATAATCAATCAAATTAAACATAAATTAATTTAAAAAATATATATAATTTTTAATTTTCAATGTTTAAATTGCATTGGAATATTGATCTTTGACTAAAAAAATCTAGTCATAACCGGGATGATAATAAGTAGTCATAACCGGGATGATAATAAGTAGTAGTTTAATTAGATTGTTTTTTTCTTTGAAAATCATAGAAAATTTGGTAAGATTTTAAGAAAATTCAGTAGGGATTTTTGTAAAACCAAGTTATAGTTATCAAACTTCAATATTTTGGGCCTCTTAGAGATTTTTGATGGTGCTAAATCCATTTCCACTATCAAAAACACATAATTCCAAAAAATTGTTGCGCAAATTCCAACCAATTTTGAGGCAATTCCTAAACCTCTATAAACAACTCTTAATCATAAAACAATTAAATTTTGTATCTAATTTTTCCTTCAATCTAATTTCTATCTAATTGTACTCCTCCAATCGACGAGAATTTGCTATCAACACACCCTTGGTTTCACTTGGAAAACAGGCTCGGAAGATTTTTCCTTTTTTGTCACTGATTGTACAGACTTTCCATTCACGTTTTGTCAACTTGTACTATGTTTACATCCAGCAAAAGTATTCCCATCCCAAAGCTAAAAAAAACTGATCAATCACCTCAGCTTTTGCGTAGCAATATCTGAAACTTTATCAATAATGGGAAAACCACAACAAATGCATAAAACATTAGAGCAATTTTATACCATCAAGAAACATTGTTACTAATAGTCTCATTGTGATTATTAGTTATTAGTTTGTGTTGTTTAAAAAAAAAATTGGGTTTATAGGATTTCATATTTTTTTTGTGATAAAGTATTCTGGATAGATGGTGATAAGTGCTCTGTTAAGACACTTTTTTATAATAAAATATTCTGTTAAAACATTATTTATATAAAATCACTTATTCAATTGCCCACCCTCCCAAACTTACCTATATCTAATTTTACTCATAACTTTATAAAAAAAAATGAAACTAAACTCAAAGTAGATTGATATATTACTCCCCCAAACTTACCAAAACAGTAATTTGTATTTTGCACAACTTTATAAAAACTTGAAACTGAACCAAACGTCGATTGTATAAGCTTGATTATGAATCCATTACAATGTATTAGATTGACTATGAATCCATTACAATATATTACAACAAGGTTGTGCAAGTCGGTGGGAACCTTCATCGTTGCTGTCAAGGTCGGAACTTCCATCGTTGCTATCCACGTCGGAACGAACGCCATCACTATGTTTGAATGTTGTCACTTCGCATAAGATATTTTAAAGTGTTTGAGTCGACATAGTTAAATCGAAGCAACCCGTTAAATCAAGATACTCAAGCTTGGTTAACCTCTTAAAGGAATCTGGAAGTCTGACTAAGCTGGTGTTTGACCGGTTGATATGCTGCAGGTTTGTTAACTTCTCGAAGGAATTTGGAAGCCTTTTCAAGGCCCGGCAGTGTGACAGACTTATGTGCTGCAGGTTTGTTACATTACCGAAGGATTCTGGAATTGTCTCTAAACTGGAGTCCGAGAGATTGATATGCTGCAGGCTTGTTAGCTTCTCGAACGAACTTGGAAGCCTTTTTAAGGCCCGACAGTGTGGCAGATTAACGTATTGCAGGTTCGTTAGATTCCCCAAGTATTCTGGAAGCGTCTCCAAACTCCCGAGGCTTGAAAAATTGAGGTGTTGAAGGTTTTTTAGTTTCCCAAAAGAACCTGGAAGATATTTTATTGCAGATGAATAAATCTGTAATTTCCGCAAAAGGAGCCTGCAAAGGGTTTACATTTTTCCATTACTCTTAAAATATAATTAATTATCATATAAGAAGATTTTGCTTTGTCTTCGTTAATTAATATATTGGAGTATTTAAAAAAATAAGAATGTAAGTCATTCATTTATGATCATTTTCATGAGACGTAGTCATAATTGATTAAATTCTCATGATTTTTCAAAAGTCTACTTAACACTCATTGTATCCCGTGATGCTCATAGGGGTGAAGAAGTGAGATTGAAATTAGTGAAATGAATCATCACTTCCCGAGCTTGCATGAGGTAACCAGGACTTTTTTGAACGTTGTTAGAATTTTAAAGACCAAAGGAGTAAATGCTTTTCTCTCAACACATGGAGTTCACACAAAGTTGCGGAAGTTACTTTAATCCAGACAGAACATTTACTGAAGTTTGGACAGAGTTGCAAAAATCACTTAATCCATACCATATAGTAGAGGAAATCAAATCTTATAAATCATCTTCTCAATACAGAGTGGTGGAGATTAAAATCACAACTAAGGAGAGGAGCAAATATAATTAACCAATTTTACTCAGGGTGAAACGGAGTAAAACAGAGTATTGTGGTAAAACACATACGTGAAAATTCCAGAACAATATCGCAACTAATCAAACTTTATATTAAGACTTACATCTGTCACATTACACAACACTCTCTATCTTTTTCACTCTCTGCTCTCTCTAACCTTACATGTAAAAACTAAACACATATATATCTCACACATTTAATTCATGACAAACCAAATTTAATACAAAGTATGGGCGAACATCATTTACTGGACATTACAGAACTTGCGTGAACTAAACATAACTTGCGATTAAATATTTGTCCATGCTCATTTAATAACCATGTATTAACTTCTATTTGAATTTGACTTATTTAAACTGTTGCGGAATGGGTAATTTTCCTTTGCTCAGAACTTGTCTTTCTCTGCACACACGCAATCCGCACCCTGCAAAACACTAATTGAGGTATAGCTGCTGCCAGTTCATTTATTGTGGTGGTTGAGATTAATTTCCAACACTCCCCTTTAATCGCAACTGCCGCCATTGACCATTCATAGACAATCTCTGAGATAAACAAAATTTTCACGTGGCAATGGCTTTGTGAAGATGTCTGCAAATTGTTCTTTTGATCTGCAATGCTGTAACATGATCTCACTATTATTAACCAATTCTCTTATGAAATGATATTTGGCATCAATATGCTTTGTCCTTTTGTGAAAGACATAATTCTTTAATAGTGTAATTGCTGAACTGTTATCACAGAAAATAGTGGTTGCTTCATCTTGTTCATGACATAAATCCCGCAACATCCTTCTCATCCAAACTGCTTGACACACTGCTACTGTTGCGGTGACATACTCAACTTCTGTTGTTGACAATGACACTATCGGCTGCTTCTTGGAAGCCCATGAAATGGCTCCCGAACCCAAATGAAAAACATATCCTCAGGTACTTTTTCTGTCATCAACACTTCTTGCCCAATCACTATCAGCGTAACCAATCAGCCTAAAATCATCAGTTGCGGAGTACAAAACGCCATACTCCTTTGTCCCATTGACATACTTTAAAATTCTTTTTGCTGCTTGCCAATGTGTCTCCTTGGGTGTCTCCATGAACCTCGACACCAAACTCACTGCATACATTATATCAGGCCTAGTTGCGGTGAGATACATTAGACTGCCCACCATGCTCTTGTATAATGTTGGATTGACATTGCTGCTGCAATCTTCCTTGCTCAACTTCAACCCCATGACGGTTGGAGTTGGTGATGGCTTGCTGTTCTTCATATTAAACCTCTCCAAAATTTCTGCTACATACTTTGCTTGAGAAATAAAAATTCCCTTTTCATTTTGCTTTACTTCTATGCCCAAGAAGTATCTCAAGAAACCCAAGTCAGTCATTTCAAACTCACTTTTCATGACTGCTTTGAAATCAGTGATGAGAAAATCATCACTACCTATAAGAATCAAATCATCTACATACAAAACAACAATAAGAATCTTATCGTCACTTTGTTTGATGTAGAGAGTAGGTTCACTGTCACATTTGTCGAACCCATTGTCCAACAAGTAAGCAACTATCCTGCTGTACCATGCATGCGGTGCTTGCTTCAGCCCATAGAGAGATTTCCACAACCTACACACCTTGTGTTCTTGGCCTTCTATTTCATAGCCAGGAGGTTGCACAACATACACCTCCTCTTTCAGCACTCCATTCAAGAACGTTGACTTTACGTCCATCTGATAGACTTTCCATTTCTGTTGCGCTGCAATTGACAACACTGTACACTCTGTCTCCATCCTCGCAACTAGAGAAAATGTTTCTGCATAGTCCCTTCCATGCTGCTGCTTGTAACCTTTCACGACAAGTCTTGCTTTGTGCCTTTCGATCTTTCCTTCAACATTGCTCTTGGTCTTATAGACCCACTTCACTCCAATGACTTCTTTACCCTGCGGGAGGTCCACTAACTCCCATGTGTCATTCTTTTCTATTGCTTCTATCTCCTCATTCTTTGCCGCAACCCATTTCTCTTCCTTGTCTGCATCTTCAAAATGGATTGGGTCATCTACATGACAAAATAATGCAAATAATGAATTTAGACCAACACTGCTATCAGCTTCATCTTGCTGATATATTTCGCTTATATTTCTGAATTTTGGTCTTCTTGCTGTGCTTGAAGTTCCATTTGAACTCAAGGGAGTTTCTGATCCCTGTGGTGTGCTTGGAGAAGCACTTCCTTGATTTCTCAAGGCTGTTCTATTTCTAGCTTGTGGTGTACTTTGTTGTGCTTGTGTAGGTGGAGGAGGAACCATCGTGGAGAAATTATTTGCTGCTATGCATTCCTCTTGCTGTTCGTGAGACACACATGTCTTCACATTCACCATTTTCTCTAAGCTTCCATCCCAAACTTCTTCTTCAATGAACTGCACATCTCTGTTGATTATAACTTTCTTGGTGGATGGATTATAGAGTTTATATGCCTTGGACTCATCACTGTATCCAACAAAGATACACTTCTCCTCCTTGTTGTCCAATTTCTTCCTTAGTTGATCTGGGACATGTGCATATGCCACACATCCAAATACTTTCATGTGAGTGACAAACTGCTTTGCTCCACTCCATGCTTCTTCCGGAATTCTGTTCATAACAGATTTGGTTGGGCATCTATTCAAAATATATGCTGCACAATTGACAGCTTCAGCCCAATACTCATTTGTCAAATTCTTTACCTTCAACATACTTCTGACCATGTCCATGATGGTCCTATTCTTCCTTTCCGCAACACCATTTTGCTGTGGTGTGTACCTTGTGGTAAACTCCTTGTGTATGCCATTATCCCTACATAAACATAGGAAATATTTGGAGATATATTCTCCACCTCTGTCAATTCTCAACACTTTGATGTAGTGCCCACTCTGCTTCTCAACGAGAGCTTTGTAGTGACATAACTGTCCAAACACTACACTTTTCTATTTTATAAAATAGACCCATGTATTCCTTGTGTAGTCATCTATGAATGTCAAAACATAGTGGTTGCCAGTTAAAGATGGCGTTTGCATTGGTCCACATAATTCTGAGTGGACAATATCCAAGGGTGCTTTTGCCCTTATACTCTTCCTTGCTGGGAATGCTTCTTTGTGTTGTTTGCCCAAGATGCATCCTTCACATAGGCTGTCCAGTTTTTCTATGAGTGGTAATCCCTTTACCATGCCTTTTCTATGCAAGAGGTTCAACCCTCCAAAATTGAGATGTCCAAATCTCAAATGCCATAACCAGTGTTCGTCTTTCACTTCTTCTTGAAAGACCTCTTGTCTGACCACTGCTACCACACCTCCTTCCTTCAATTTTGTTCTGAGCTTGAGAGGAAACATCCTATTCTTTGTCATATGTACTTCAGCAATGACTCTTTTAATTAGAGGTATATCCATGATAGTGCACACATCATTTTTAAAAAACACATTGTAGCCCTTGTTCACGAGCTGTCCAATGCTTAGAAGATTACATTTCAGGACAAGTACATAATATACATTTAGCACAAATTTCTTTTCTCCCTTCCTTGTCAATATTAACACTCTTCATTTTCCCATGACAGAGACTTTGCTATCAGTCCCTATTGTCACTTCAGACTTCACATTCTCATCAAGATTGGCAAACATTGCTATGTTTCCAGTCATGTGGTTACTACAACCTGAGTCTAAAAACCATACATCATCTTGTTTTTCTTGTGCTACATTACATGTTAGAAGCACATTACTCTGGTTCTTGTCTTCTTTTGCAAAATTTGCATTCTGCCTATTATTCATGTCATTTTGTTTTTTTCTACATTCATTTGCATAATGTCCATACTTTTTACAATAATGACATTGGACTTGGGATTTTTCATACCTTTGTCCTTGTGCTTGGTGTTGGCTTGAGCCTTCACTTTGATTCTGATTGCTGCCCCTTCCACTTGTACTTGCAGGGCTGCTTCTTCCACCTCTATGTGGGCTTCTTCCTCTTCTTCGATAGTTTGATCTTCCTCGATCTCTACCTCGACCAAAAGACATCTGTGTCTTGAATGCATGCTCCAATGAGGAGTCCACTGTTCTGTTTAGTATATGTTCATGAGACATCAGGGATGCACCAAGCTCATCCGCTGAAAATTGTGAGAGATTCTTTGTCTCTTCTATTGCCACTACTATGGCATCATATCTTGAGGGTAGACTTCTCAAGAATTTCCCCACTATTCTTCTTTCCTCAAGTGTCTCTCCATGAGACCTTATCTGGGTAACCAACCCAATCACTTGTGTGAAGAATGAGTCTATGTTATCAGACTCTTTCATACAGAGAGTTTCAAAGTCTCTCCTCAGCATTTGTAGCTTTGCTGTCTTCACCTTCTCCATGCCTTGATACGCTGTCTTGAGAATATCCCATGCCTCCTTAGACCTTGTTGCTGCTGCAATCCTTGAGAATATACTCTCATGCACTGCTTGAAAAATACAGAAGAGGGCTTTGCTGTCCTTCTTCTTGTTATCTCTCAAGACATCTCTCTTTGCTGCTGTCAAAGCAGCCAATGCTACTGCATCTGTTGGTTCTTGGAAACCTTGTTCCACCAGCTCCCATATATCTTGTGAAACAAACAAAGTCTCATCGTAATGGCCTAATAATCATAATTAATTTTCTTGCTGGGTGAAAACTTTCTCACTGCTGGAGAATACGTTCCATTAAAAAAATTCAAAACTCGTTTTAGCTCTTCAGTAAAAACATTATCTTTTACTGAGATTTTTAAACCCGCTTTGATACCATGTTAGAATTTTAAAGACTAAGGGAGTAAATGCTTTTCTTTCAACACACGGAGTTCACACAGAGTTGTAGAAGTTACTTTAAGCCAGATAGAACATTTACTAAAGTTTGCACAGAGCTGCGGAAATCACTTAATCCATACCATATAGTTGGGGAAACCAAATTTTATGAATCCTGTTTTCAATACAGCGTGGTGGAGATTAAAATTGCAACCAAGGAGAGGAGCAAATATAATCAACCAATTTTACTCACGGTGAAACAGACTAAAACAGAGTGTTGCGGTAAAACACATATGTGAAAATTCCAGAACAATATCGCAACTAACCAAACTTTATATTAAAACTTCAACACATGAAATACATCAACATGAGATTGTGACTCCTTCACAAGTAAAACAAGACTTCTTACTTGGATTTACATTCACCAGGGTTGCGGAGTAACACACAGTACAAACTATTTTCACGCACCCACCAAAATTCACTCCATGATTTTCTCCTCTTGTCTTTCCAGACTTACATCCGCCATATTACACAAGACTCTCTATCTTTTTCACTCTCTGCTCTCTCTAACCTTACATGTAAAAACTAAACACATATATATCTAACACATTTAGTTCATGACAGACCAAATTTAATAAAAAGTATGGGCGGACATCATTTACTGGACATTACAGAACTTGCGTGAACTAAACATAACTTGCGGATTGAATATTTTCCCATGCTCATTTAATAACCATGTATAAACTTCTATTTGACTTTGACTTATTTAAATTGTCGTGCAACGCGTAATTGTCCTTTGCTCAGAACTTGTCTTTGCTAGTTCATTTACTGTGGTGGTTGAGATTAATTTCCAACAAATGTCACCCATCCCAAACCTCCTCTAGCTCAAGGGCACTTGACTGTAGAGTTTTTCCCTACAATCAAGCCCATTTAGCTTGCGACCTCATTTGCAAAACCTTAGATAGTATTGTGCCTCATAAACCATTCGAGAATAAAAATTCTTTAAAACTCGTAATAGATTATAGTGATACTCATTTTTTGTTTTAAACTATCTATTGTATATTTTAAGAATATTTTAAAATAGAATAAATTTATGATACTAACTAAATTGTAAATTCCCAAAATATTCCTAATAAAACAGGTAAAAGAATTAACTTTGCTTCTGTTAATAAATTCTAAAATGTTGCTCAAATTTACAATCAAATTAAATTAAGCAATAACTAAACATTATAATAAAAAATAAACACACTAAAGTTTAAGTCAACAAATATCTATTTACCTGGGATTCTCTTTCCACAACGTTTTCAAGTTGTTTCCCTTCACTTCTAACACCCTTAACTTCATCGTTGGAATCCATAAAGGCAGGGAAGAGTGGCCACAGTTGTGCCAACGAAGCCATATAAGATTTGTTGAATCCACCTCACTCCATCGACAATATCAAGAAGTTGCAAATTCCTTATTTTGTAGTTTGAAAATGAAGGATTTTTAAATTTTGATTGTACGATATTCTGAAATATTTTGGACACTGAAGTTAAAACAACTAACTTCATTTGTGTTTCTCAGATTTATAGAATATTTTGTTCCACTCATACTAATTCCCCCCAATTCGGTTGCTTCCTATTCATCATTATAAAAAAACAAAAATTATAAATCTGTTTTATAAGATAGAATTTTTAAGCATCTGTGTATGTTCTTTTCCTCTCACAGACCTGACAAGAGGAGACACGGGTTTTAATTTGTTCTCTACCTTCACTAACACTTTCTATTTGTAAATCCATTCGAGTCAATCCCTTAAGAAGTTTTTGGAAATGTTGTCATTGATGGCAAAGGAGATGGCAAAGGAGGAGCACTTGAAACAACAACAAGGCAAAGAGAGCATGAGACATGAAGCAGAGGCAGTTTTAGAAGGGTCAGTTGATTGGAGATCTAGAGAGGCAGCATAGGAGCTTCAGGAGCAAGGAGTAGCATCAGTCAAGGAGCAGAGGTATTTGATTTGAGAAACTGGTTCTGAGTGTGGGAACATATTATAGAAGGAACATTCGAGGTTCTGTGGCAAAAAGGAAACATGTATTGACAGCTGAAATTGTCTATGAAAGTATGAAAAGAGTGTTGAAAAGTTACCTCTTATGCACAGACCATACCAGTAGAGGTCATTAAAGGAGTTATGTAAAACGATTTGTAATTTGTAAGGAGTTTGAATAGCATCCAAACTGGAGGGTAGTGGCCTTCGTATTGAATATCTGGCCAACCATGAAACTGTAAGTGATTACTTTTGAGATGGATCACCTGTATATATATATATATCTGTTTATGGAGAATTGTTTATAAGTTCCATGTGTGACTTCATGTCTTCTTGGTCGAATTACATGGGGAATAGTTGAATTCTGAGAGTAAGTATGGATTCTGCGTTCTTGGTTGAATTAGTAATTCTGTGCAAGGTCTATATTTCTGTGTTTAATAGCAAGTGCTCGTAGTCTGTGTAGAGGAGGACTGCAAAATATCCCTCTCGCCCTTGAGAAACTGTGTGTGAAGGGTTGTGGAAATGCCCTGCATACAAGAAGGAATTCGGTGTTGTTGAGTAATTGTAACAAGAATGAATGCCAGTGGTCGAACTAGAAGCAATTGAATATGTTGGAATTAATATCACAATGACTCGACCTTGGAGTGAGCTAGAAAGGTCCGCGTGAGGGCTGTTAAATCCTGTGTGGGAGTGTATTCCCGGAACCCTTGAGCCTGCGCTTCCCGTAGACAGATTGATACGCATTTATTTTGTAAGAAGGTGAAGTCGGTGGTTGGAGAATCGTGGTGGAGCCACAGAGTCACTTTAACTCTGTCGAAATGTTGGGAGACGACGGAGATTAATGGAACTGTGCTTGACGGACCCTTGAGCGGAACCTTGAAGGCGAGAACCAGAACCGGGAAGTATGGATAGTGAACAGTAAAGGCGGGTTTCCGGTTTTGATCGCACCGCCTTCGTAGGGTAAGCGGTATTCAAGAATTTGGAGCGATTCCATTAACTGCCTGACACGTGGCATACGGCAGGGTCCCAAAAACCGCTCTCATCACGAGTTAACGGTCGTGCAAGTAACTCGCGCGATATCCGTTGGATCGTCAAGACCGGTGCGACGTGTTGTCCGCCGTTGGATGTGGAAGGCTTGTCAGCGTTGGGGCCCATGCATACGTATGCGTTGATCATTGTTAAGGTTTGCGGATTTAACCAAGGTATGGTATTGTGATTTAAGCGTGTAGTTAAAGGGCAGGTCCGGTTATATGGGGTTAAGGTTTACGAGGTTGCATCGATTAAATGATGTGCTTTTGATAAGGGGCGAGCGCTTTCAGCTTCATAATCACTTACAAATATCCCCCATATTGTGTTGATTGTGTCGTGAATTACCAAGCATTTATATGATCATTGGTTGAGAGTAGAGCTCCCACAGAAAGGAAGTGAATCTGAGATATTACATACATATAATAACTTTGAAATTAATATCTCAATTCTCTGAGATTTGAATGCTCTCAGATTTAAGTGTTTAATTTGTCAGCGTAGAATAAGTCGAGTGTTAATTCAGATATTAATATATTTGATAATAAGGTTTCATTAGGAGGTAAAAAGGGAATATATAGGCTATCCAAAGCTTGATAAATGAAACATTGATCCGATTGATATGAAGGTTTAATATGGTGGATTAACGCAGATACTTATGTGAGATGGCATTTACTTTATTCAATTTATTATAAAGCGGGCTATCTCATTCTACAAAGTGGCCACTATATAATACATTTTATTATAAAGGTCGAAGGTTGACCCGAATTCTTATAAGTGTATTGACAAAGATTCAGAGTTTGGATTTAACTGTATATGCATATAAATGAAATCTGAGAAAGTGGGGCCCAAACTTAATTTACGTTGACTATTTGGTTCTCAATTAAGGTATGGAAAAAATGGATAGGCTATTTAATTGAGTCCTAAACATTGAATGAAGGGCCATTGAAACAGTGAATGAGCCAAGTAAACTGTGGCTGGGATATTGTGCTTTCACTTCAAAGTATACAAGCACGATGAAGAAGGCACACTCCAAGAACGAAAGAGAGAGAGACAACGACAGAAATATTGTACAGGGAAAAATATGAATTGAAATTGTAATGTGAGTTCCAACTATTAAGTTTAAGCTCATATATGAATAGACAATGTAAGCAGGTAGCCCGAGAACAGAGATTGGTAATGAACAGACATCGCCCAGATTCATATGTATTTGAGAATAAAACCTGAAAGACAGTTATATATGTAGTTGATGCACACAAATACAGCGAACAGATGAATAGACACATAGGTGAACCAAAGTATACAGAAAAGTCACTCAACAGCAGCAGAAAAGACAAATCCAGTAAAGCCAAAATCCAGAAAAGGAGCTGAGTGAAATTGAATGTAAATGTTGTAATTAATTTTTTATTGTTTGTGATGCATTGGCAAGTCTCCAGTAGGAAAAAAAAACTCCCACTATAATATTGAAATTAATGCATATTATTATATTTTTCTGAATGAGCGGGTAAAAGAAATGAGAAGGCAGAAGGCAAAACGTTAGGACTATTCACTTCAAATTCCCTAAGGAATATAAATATTCATGTGATGAACTCTATATATAATATCACATTGATATGCACAAAGGAGTTAGAGAGTGAGTGAAGAGAATGCAAAAATGAAGCAGTGAGGTAGAGAAGAAGGAGAAGATAATAGAGAATCTGAGAAGATGCAGAGATGATACAGGGCAGATATGAGAATTGATGAACAACAAAGAAGATGGTACTGAACAGAGTTGATATCAAGGGTAAATCAACAAGTGTTTTTCTTTCGAAATAGTAAGGAAGTTGGAGCTTCCCTATCAAGTTGTAGCTTGATAGATGTCAGTTGTAGCTGACTGAGGTAGGAGCCTCCTGTAGGTTGTAGCCTGTAGAAAATATATGGGATTTGGTTCTTCCACATCAAGTTGTAGCTTGATAAAATGTCAGTTGTAGCTGACTGAGGTAGGAGCCTCCTGTAGGTTGGTGCCTATAGAAAATCAGTGGTGAGAGGGAGTTGGAGCTTGCCTTTGCATCACAACAATAATAAGATGTGGTTTTCTCACTTTATGGGTTTTGCACTTATATCTGGTGTCTCTGTGCATGATGTGTATGTGTTGATATGGTTTATCTCATCTGCTTAATACTTGCTACTCTCATATTAAGTCTGCTGTTACATTATATTAGTACTTGCTGCTCACATTCTAAGGTTACACACATATTAAGTTGAACATGAAATGAAGGTGTAAATAAGTTTTAATGAAAAGTTTTAAAAGTCCATGAATGTGTTAAACTGATTCACCCCCTCCCCCTCTCAGTTTAACTAAGGGTTCAATAGAAGTTTCCTTTGCATTGATTCTAAAGAGGATTTACGTGCATTTTCTCTTACATCACACATAAAACAAGAATTGTGGTAGTTTGAACTCTTCCTATTAAAAATTTCTTGAACCAACGTTGTCTTCCCTATACCACCCAAACCGAAAATCCCTATGACTTGAGGTTTGCCACCATTTGCTGCTGCGATATAACACTGGTTTCAAAATCATGAATTCTTTCATCCAGACCGATTGGATAATCTGCCACATCGAAGCGGGGTTTGTTCAGTTTTTTCGATACAAATTCAACAACCTTATCCAGCAGCTCCCTCTCGTCCCTAATTATTCATAAAGAAAATATAAAATTAATATCTAGAAAACAAATTAAACTTAGGTAAAGAATCTTACATATTGAATCCAGAGAGGGAAAAATCAAATTCTCACCAGTTAAACTTGTCCAACTCAAGCCCACTTATTCCCGCCACAGTAGAGAGAGCATTGCTCCAATTATCAATGGTTGCGTAGGGATTCAATGTACTTTCCTTTGTCTTTGTCCTTCGTGTGCCGAAGGTTAGTGGGATGGACATTATAAACATAGGGATAATGAGAGCTCTTGACTCCACCATTAGTGTTGGAAATTAATCTCAACCACCACACTAAATGAAGACAGTAGCCATACCTTAGTTAGTTTTTTACAGGTTGGAGATTGCGTGTGCAAATCTCATGTGTTGAAGTTTTAATATAAAGTTTGGTTAGTTGCGATGTAGTTCTGGGATTTTCACGATATAATCTCGGCCACTCCATACTGAAAAGGCGATTCATATGATTTGATTTCCGCAACTGTATGGTATGGATTAAGTGAATTCTGCAACTCTGTGTGAACTCCGTGTGTTGTGGGAAAAACATTATTATCGTGTCTTCAAATTTTTCTAACATGGTATTAGAGCGGGTTTAAAATCTCAGTAAAAGATAGTGTTTTTACTGAGGAGTTAAAAAGAGTTCTCAAAATTTTTGTGGAATGTATTCTCCAGCAATGAGAAAAGTTTTACACAGTGAGGAAAGTTCTCACCCAGTAAGAAAAGTTTCACACAATGAGAAAGTTGTTTACACAGTAAAAATGGTAGCAACAAGCACAAGCTTGACTAATCCACAAATACCACAGCTTAATGGAAAAAATTATGATTATTGGGCCATTACAATGAGAGCCTTGTTTGCTTCACAACATATATGGGAGTTGGTGGAACAAGGTTTCCAAGAACCAGCACATGCAGCAGCATTGACTGCTTTGACAACAGCAAAAAGAGACGTGTTGAGAGATAACAGGAAGAAGGACAACAAAGCCCTCTTCTATCTCTTTCAAGCAGTGCATGAGAGTATATTCCCAAGGATTGCAGCAACAACAAGGTCTAAGGAGGCATGGGATATTCTCAAGACAACCTATCAAGGCTTGGAAAAGGTGAAGACAACAAAGCTACAACTGCTGAGGAGAGACTTTGAAACTCTCTGTATGAAAGAGTCTGATAACATAGACTCATTCTTCACACATGTGATTGGGTTGGTTACCCAGATAAGGTCTCATGGAGAGACACTTGAGGAAAGAAGAATAATGGATAAAATCTTGAGAAGACTACCCTCAAGATTTGATGTCATAGTAGTGGCAATAGAAGAGACAAAGGATCTCTCACAAATGTCAGTGGATGAGCTTTGTGCATCCCTCATGTATCATGAACATAGACTGAACAGAACAATGAACTCCTCATTAGAGCATGCATTCAAGACACAGACGTCTTTTGGTCAAGGTAGAGGTCAAGGGAAAGAGGGCAAAGCCCACACGAGTCAAGCACATGGACAAAGATGTGAAAAATCCCAAGTCCAATGTCATTATTGTAAAAAGTATGGGAATTATGCCAATGAATGTAGAAAGAAACAAATGACATGAATAATAGGCAAAATACAAATTTTGCAAAAGAAGATAAGAACTAGAGTAATGTGCTTCTAACATGTAATATAGCATAAGAAAAACAAGATGATGTATGTTTTTTAGACACAGGTTGTAGTAACCACATGACTGGAAACATAGCAATGTTTTCCAATCTTGATGAGAATGTGAAGTCTGAAGTGAAAACAGGGACTGATAGCAAAGTCTCTGTCATGGGAAAAGGAAGAGTGTCAATATGGACAAGGAAGGGAGAAAAGAAATTTGTGCCAGATGTATATTATGTACCTGGCCAGAAATGTAACCTTCTAAGCATTGGACAGCTCGTGAAAAAGGGCTACAATGTATTTTTTAAGAATGATGTGTATACTATCATGGACATACCTCCAAGTAAAAGGGTTATTGCAAAAGTGCACATGACAAAGAATAGGATGTTTCCTCTCAAGCTCAGAACAGACTTGAAGGAAGGAGGTGTGGTAGCAGTAGTCACACATGAGGTCTTTCAAGAAGAAGTGAAAGACGAAAACTGGTTATGGCACTTGAGATTTGGATATCTCAATTTTGGAGGCTTGAACCTCTTACATAGAAAAGGGATGGTAAAAGGACTACCACTCATTGAGAAACCTGACAGCCTATGTGAAGGCTGCATCTTGGGCAAACAATATAGAGAAGCATTCCCAACAGGGAAGAGTATAAGGGTAAAGGCACCCTTAGAGATTGTCCACTCAAATTTTTGTGGACCAATGCAAACACCATCTTTAGTTGGCAGCCATTATGTTTTGACATTCATAGATGATTACACCAGAAAGACATGGGTGTATTTTTTGAAACAGAAGAGTGAAGTGTTTGAACAGTTCTACTACTTCAAAACTCTTGTTGAGAAGCAGAGTGGACACTACATCAAAGTGTTGAGGACTGACAGAGGTGGAGAATATATTTCCAAATATTTCCTACATTTATGTAGGGAAAATGGCATACACAAGCAGTTTACCACAAGATACACACCACAACAAAACGATGTTGCAGAAAGGAAGAATAGGACCATCATGGACATGGTCAAAAGTATGTTTTTTGGAATAGGGTCCTCCAAAGGCTGCGAATTGGGATAGTTTTGAATGTTTTTATATAGTTTTTGCATATGTTAGTGTAGCGCAGGGGTTTTGGGGTAGGTCAAAGCCCCAAAATCATTGTAATGGGTAAAAGGGTAGACCTAGAGTCCGCAAATCATGGTTTGTGGACCACGGGAAAGATTAGGCTAGATTGTTATAAATAGAAGGATATTTTGAGTCAAGGGAGAAGGAATGAATAGAGATTGATGCTAAGTGCGAAATGTTAGATCTAGGAGTGGGTTATTGGGTTAGGACTCCTGCTGGCTATGTGCGTGAAGATCCTTAGTCCTGTTGTGTGCAGACCCTGCTGGTTGTGTGCGTAGGTGGGTTTTGGGGTATGTAAGAGACTTTTGATAAGTAATAGATGTGACGTATTGCAGATATCTGACACTTTTTGATATATTTGGTTATGGTTATTATGGACTCGAATTATATGTGATTTTGCGAATGATATGTGTTTATGAGCTGCGAAATGTCTGTGTTATAATAACTGTATCTGCAATCTGATTAAGTCTATTGCGAATATATTTTTTTATGCTTATACTTGGCTTTCTACACATGGATGCAAGCCTGTTATATGAATCTGGTAAAACTGTGTTCTGGTTAATCATTGGAAGTCCTGCGAACGACCTCTAACTACATAGATCTGATAATTGCCGAACGGTTCGAATTACCTACTCTCTCTCTCAAGGTAAGGAAACCTGGTTCCAACATCCTCCAATACTGCTTCGGGTGAGACTTTGGCCTGAGCAAATAGGTCATTGCCGAAAGGGCCAGTAGTATAGGGGTTTGTTGGCAAACCTTAACCTCCAAACCTGGGTCAGGACCCCCTGAGCCAACAAATGGTTCCATTGCCGGGACCAGGAGCATTTTGAGAGAGGGATCAGGTAATGCCAAGGCCTTATTGGAAACCTGAAAGAAAAGAAGTTGATGAATTGCTTGAACACCAAGTTCAGGAATTCGTAGTAAAAGAAAACTGCAGTACGAAGTTGACCACCGAAGAGTGGAAGAATAAGTATATTTTCATAGAGATCTATGAGATCTTATTTCTAACTATTGCGATCAAGCTCCATGAGTGGCTTGCAAGGTTGGTTGAATTTCAAAAGTGTTGGAAGGACGAGCGAGTTATGCAGTGGACCCCTGAATTGATCCAACAACTTAAGAAAACTGATAACACCATCACTCGCATGGTGGATCACTGGGTGGACAATGTACTGGGAGGATTCGTAACATAATTTTCCTTTGATCAGTTCATCTCTTACTCTAAAGTAGAATGAAGATTCTGCAAGGGAATCTGAGGTAAGTTTCTAAGGACCTTACCGCTACTGATTAAAATATTATTGTGCAAAAAGAGTATTCTGTGTAGCCATATTGAATGAATGACCTCTGATATGGATAGGAGCACGACACGAAGCGACAAATACTATCAGACCAACCAAGAAGGAGATAGATCTGTCTACAGTTCGGTGAGACAAGCGGCTGTGCAGAGCCCTCCGACCACACCCCTCTCAAATCAACATAGGGGTAAGAATTCACCTACACCTCCATCGCTACCACCAGAAGATGACATGGCTGTGCACATGAAGTTACCGACCTTAAGGGTGTAGGAGATGAAGATATGGAGCAATTCTGGTTTGTCGTAGGATTGGTATGGACTGCGCAGAACGTGGCTAGTGATGCGGTGAAAAGGGCGCAGCTATCCTTGGCCTTTGAAGGAAGAGCCTTGCACTGGTACATGGGGTACATCGGCCAGCATGCGAATGCAACTATTGACGAGATTAAGCATGCATTGAAACAACAATTCAAGAAGCCGAAGGCCTACTCTCAAATAGTGGTGGATCTAAAGGATTTCAAGCAAGGGCATGTTGAGTCTGTGTGGGAGGCTGATCAACGACTAAAGAAGGTGATCAGAGAAGGAGGATTTCAGTATGATGATAGGCAGCACACGGAATGATTCATCGCCATGTTACTACCTCACTTGTGTGTACCTATGGGTCACCAAACTTTCGAATCACAAGAAAAAGCCTTGGAGGTTGCAATGAAGCTAGAAGTTGCGCCCAGGGATGATACCCAGCTGGGCGTCCAACAGATCCAAGGACAATTAGAGGAAATGCATGTGGAGATCCAAAACATGCGCAAGGAACGAGGAGCCGAAGCTAGCCCCGAAAAATGGTGCATATGATGCAGGACGAATGGTCACACCAAGGATAACTACCCTCTATTAACAGACTATATGCAAGCGGGAGGACCTAGCCCGCTGTGTCCAGGATCAAGCGGAGGACCTAGTCCGTTGCGTCTAGGCTCAAGCGGACTTGCGCAGCGTAGCCGACCTACATGATACAAATCATTTCCCCCGCCTAGGTGCATATGTCCCAGAACTGAAGCAACAATGGTGCAGGTTTTATCAGTCAGTAGGACATGATGAGCAGAATTGTCGAACTTATGATTTGATGATAGATCAAGGAAACTTATATAGGGTACAAATAGACCCTGCGTCACCAAGATCTCTCGCAGGCATAGGTGGCTCCCCGGCTAGGGTAGGGGAGGAGGTCGAGGTGGAAGCGCAGGTCGTGGCCGAGGGAAACTGATTTGTTATAACTGTGGAGAAGTAGGGCACTTTGCGAGGAATTGTCCAAACCCTACAAGACAGTCCTGCCGGTACTGCAGACAGTTGGACCATGCAATTGAATACTATCCAATCTTGATAGCAAGGATGCAGGAGAAGCAGCCAACACCTTTGCAGAACGTGCAGAGGGTTAAGGCTGAGTTGCGAGACAAAGATCCAAGCATAAATGTGGTAGCACGCAGTGGAATGGCTACCAGAGGACCTGAAGAGAAGGCTGGGACTGAATCTCTGATCCATAAAGCGGTTGGAAAATAAGAGGGTTTGGACCTAAACAGAGAAAAATAAACATTTATCGCAGCTTGAAAGGATTTTGCTGAGGTAGAGGCACCTACTTCTCGGCCACCTACGAACCTTAAGGCAGACGAGGAGGTCAAACCCTTTTTACAAGCATGTATGAAGCTACTGCGCAACCGAAGGGCTGTGGAAAACCTTCAGGCACTAATAGATAGCTACGCAACACGACCTATCCTACCCCCAAAAATCAAGGATGTGCACAAACTATACAGATATAAGAAACACACCAGTAGGGAGATGCGGTTGACAACACAGATCGATGACTACAAAATGGATCAGGTTATTTTGGACCTGGGGTCAGATGCGAATGTATTGCCTAAATAGACTTGGCAACGAATGGGTGAACTAAAGTTGGAATGGTCCACTATCCAGTTGTGCATGGCTAATCAACAAAATATCATACCCTTGGGGAGGTTGTCGAAAATTATGGTAGATATCGCAGGGGTTAAGGTCCGGGCTGATTTTGAAGTCATTCAGATTGTGGAAGATGTGGACCCCTACCCTACGTTTCTAGGGTTAGACTGGGCCATAGACATGGGAGGTATCATTAACTTAAAGAAGCGAAGCATGGTATTCGAAAATAACGGTACTCGGGTGATAGTACCGTTAGACCCTACGGAAGGCGAACGATACACAAAGCTAGTTCACGATGAAGAAGAGGTGGACTACATCTACAAATTAACTGTGCAGAATGAATATTGGATGAACCCCACGGCAGATGGAGTACTCTGCTGGGAAAAGGACAGTGAATTCTTCTCCAACTCCGATGAGGAGAGGGAAAATTGGCACACTCGGTTACATAAGGTCTCCGAGCTGCGATGCCTTCGGATCACAAAGAACCTTTGCTGTATTTCGTCGGAGGTAAGAGACCTACCTTATTTTGATGGTTCTGATAATGCTAGGGACTTTTTGTGGGCATTTGAAGTAGAAGTTCCCAGAGAACGAAGGCTATGGGAAATTAACCTGGCTATGCGTGCTACCCCGACACGATGGTGGGATACACGTAAAGAAGCATTCCAGGAGTGGGAGGATTGTCGGGACATGGTGCTCTTGCAATTTGAGACTTCAGCGGAAGTACGGGTCAAGATGTTCCTTGGCCCAGGAAATCCATGGGAACACGTAGTTGCATGGATAAAGGCATGGGGTGACTGAACTACATAAGAGCGGGTTCATTTATTCATTCATGCACTGGGTCCGATCCCTACTGCATGGTACTTGGATGTAGAGCTCCATCAGCGCACTCGCCATTGGGAAAATTTGACGAGTGACTTCATAAAAAACATTTGGACTAATAGGGGGGTCTGAGGCACTTGACGAGGCTCTGCAGGACATAGATACATTTGTGTTTGGCAAATCCGGCTCCTCTGCAGCATCCAGGGCACTGACATGGGAAGCACAAATGCAATATATTATCAACTGTCGCAGCTTGGCAAGGGAGGATGGTGAAGATGACCCGCGGTTTGTCGCTATCCTAGAGTCGGAAGGGGAGTGCGTCATTGAAGGACCCCCACTGCGAGAAGTTGAGGTCACTAAGCCGCTCAAGTTGTGCGAGGTAAACATTGGAACAAAATAACACCCTAAGATGGCTACGATCAGGGACTACTGGGACGAGGAAACAGTAAGAAAAGTGGCTGAGTTACTTACAGAATATCAGGACTTATTCCTGACAAAGTTCTCGGAGTTGAAGGGGAACACAGGGGACTTGGGAATCATGCATATCACTCTCAAACCCGATGCGTGGCCCGTAAATCAGCGACCCTATAGGCTAAACCCCAAGTATAAGCAGAAGGTCAAAGATGAACTCAATAAAATTCTTGCTGCGGGTATCATCGAACCTGTTGAATAGTCTGACTGGGTCAACCCAATGGTGGTTCAGGAGAAGAAAAATAAGGGGGGGATTCAGATCTGTGTGGACCTACGCAAACTAAATGATGCCTGCATTCATGATCCATTCTCGACCCCATTCTCAGACGAAATTTTAGACAGCGTGGGAGGACAAGAAGCATACTCCTTCATGGACGGGTTCTCAAGATACCATCAGATCAGAATTTCACTGGAGGACCATAGCAAAACCACGTTCGCCACTGAATGGGGGTCTTTTTAGTATACTGTCATGCCATTTGGGCTCAAAAATGCCCCTGCTATCTTCTCTAGGGTGGTTGTCGTAGTATTCAAGGAATTCAACCATAAGTTCCTCGAGGTATATTTTGATGATTGGACTGTCTTCAGCTTGGTAAAGGCACACGTCTCAAACCTGTGCATGATGTTGGATGCCGACCAAAAACACCAGATTTCCCTAAATATCAAGAAGTGTATCTTCTTCGTACATTTTGGAATCTTGCTCGGCCACATAGTTTGTCGGCAGGGACTGATGGTAGACCCTGCTAAAATAGCAGTTATCGTAACCAGTACCAACCACGGAGAAACACCTGCGCTCGATCCTTGGACACACAGGCTACTACAGGAAATTCATTCAAGGCTATGAGCTGATTACTGCCCCCATGGAACAATTTCTTAAGAAGGATATATTGTTCTTTTGGAATGACGAGTGCCAAAAGAGCTTCGAATTACTCAAGGAAAATATGGTCTCGGCACCTATTCTTATCTTTCCTGATTGGGAGAAGGTATTCCATGTTCATGTCGATGCATTGGGCATTGACCTCGGGGCTGTCCTTATGCAACCAGGAGAAGGAGATATTGACCATCCAGTTGCCTTTGCAAGTAGGAAACTATCTGGTGCGGAATGTAACTTCTCCATCACAGAGCGGGAAGGGTTGGCCATGGTCTATGCTTTGCAGAAATATCGGCATTACTTGCTAGGAGGACACTTCAAAATGTTCACAGACCATTTAGCTTTGAATTACCTGGTAAATAACCCTGTGTTGGGGGGGAAAATATGCTGATGGCTACTGCTATTTCAGGAATATGACTTTGAAATCATCATCAAGCCGGGAAAGTTGGATTATGGGCCGGAACACCTGTCCCGAATAGAGAGTGGTGAGGAGCCAACTGACCTAGGAGCTGAATTTCCTGATGTGCAGCTATTTTTTATCAAGATAGTAGATGCACACTTTGCAGATATCATTTAGTTATTAACTACAGGTGCGACACCTCTAGGGTACTCTATACAGCAGAAAAAAGAGCTAGTCACTCAGGCAGCGGATTTTACTATCATCGCAGGTCACTTGTATAAGATGGGAGTAGATGAAGTATTATGGTAGTATGTTTTGGAGCATGAAAGGCACACTATCTTGGCAGAAGCTCATGATGGAGTAGCAGGAGGTCACTACACCGGGAAGGCAACAGTGCAAAAAAGTCTTGAGAGCTGGGTTATGGTGGCCAACCTTGCATAATGTTGCACATGATTATTGTAAAGCATGCGATACCTGCTAATGAGCAGGGAGGCTGTCCCGCAAAGATGAAATGCCCCTTCAGCCAAAAATGGCTCTACAAGCATTTGATAAGTGGGCCATCGATTTCATTGGACCTATCAACCCACCCGGGAAGAAGACGGGTGCACGCTACACCATTACCACCACTGATTATGTAACCAGGTGGGCTGAAGCACAAGCCGTAAAATATTGTACTATAGATATCGTTGCGCACTTCATCTTCGAACACATTCTGACCAGCGACAGAGGTACGCACTTTGTTAATGAAAAAATCTAGGCATTGACCGAGGAGTTTCAGATCCATCATACAAAGAGCACACCATATCACCCACAGGCCAACGACGCAGTTGAAGCTTTTAATAAAATCTTGGAGCATACGTTGACAAAGGTATGCAATGCTGATCGCTGCGATTGGGCTGTGTGCATCCCATCGGTCCTCTGGGCCTATCGAACAACCTGCAAAAAGCTAACAGTAAAAACCCCATTCAGGATGATTTATGGTAAAGAAGTCGTCATTCCCATGGAATATATTGTTCCTTGTCTACGTATCACAACATTTACAAACATGGAAGAACCTGACATCATGGAGGAGCGATTGGCGCAGCTTATGGCTTTGAACGAGGATCAGTTTCTTGAGAATTTCCACCAGCAAGTCCAAAAGGCTCGTGATAAAGCCTAGCATGATCGACATATTCACCAAAAGACCTTCGCAGAGGGTGAACTAGTCCTCTTATATGATAGCTAGTTTTCAAAGCATCTAGGAAAGTTCCGACAGCATTGGCTTGGCCCCTACACAGTTAAGGAGATCACGGATGGCAGAGCTGTTAGGCTAGCTACCTTGCATGACAATATCCTACCATGATATGTCAATGGTAGTCGGCTCAAACCATATCGGCTCAAATGAATATATGATTAGAGTAACCATATAAGTTCAGGTAGAGACCTCAACACCACAGTGACTCGGGACGAGTTACAAGATTGTGTTGGGGGACTGTTGGAATGGGGTCCTCTAAAGGCTGTGAATTGTGACAGTTTTGAATGTTTTTATATAGTTTTTGCATATGTTAGTGTAGCGCAGGGGTTTTGGGGTAGGTCAAAGCCCCAAAAGCATTGGAATGGGTCAAAGGGTAGACCTAGAGTCCGCAAACCACAGTTTGCAGACCATAGTAAAGATTAGGTTAGATTGTTATAAATAGAAGGATATTTTGAGTCAAGGGAGAAGGAATGAATAGAGATTGATGCTAAGTGTGAACTGTTAGATCTGGGAGTGGGTTATTGGGTTAGGACTCCTGCTGGCTATGTGCGCGAAAATTCTTAGTCCTACTGTGTGCAGACCTTGCTGGCTGTGTGCGCAGGTGGGTTTTGGGGTATGTAAGAGACTTTTAATAACTAATAGATGTAAAGCATTGCAAATATCTGACACTGTTTGATCTATCTGGTTATGGTTATTGTGGACTCAAATTATATTTGATTCTACGAATGATATGTGTTTATGAGCTGCGAAATGTCTGTGTTATAATATTGTATCTGCAATCTGATTAAGTCTGCTGCGAATATATTGTTTTATACTTATACTTGGCTGTCCGCACGTGGATGCGAGCCTGTTATACGAATCTAGTAAAACTGTGTTCTGGTTAATCATTGGAAGTCCTATGAACAACCTCTGACTGCATAGATCTGATAATTGCCGAATGGTTCGACTTACCTGCTCTCTCTCTCAGGGTGCGGAAACCTGGTTCCAGCACCCTCCCATACTGCTTCGGGTGAGACTTTGTCCTACGCAAGTAGGTCACTGCCGAAAGGGCCAATAGTATAGGGTTTTCTTGGCAAACCTTAACCTCTAAACCTGGGTCAGGACCCCCTGAGCCAACAATGTTGAAGGAAAAACATTTTCCAAATGAGTATTGTGCTGAAGCTGTCAATTGTGCAACATATATTTTGAATAGATGCCCAACCAAAGCTATTATGAACAGAGTTTCGGAAGAAGCATGGAGTGGAACAAAGCAGTTTTTCACTCACATGAAAGTATTTGGATGTTTGGCTTATGCACATGTCCCAGATCAACTAAGGAAGAAGTTGGATAGCAAGGGGGAGAAGTGTATCTTTGTTGGATATAGTGATGATTCCAAGGCATATATATAATCCATCCACCAAGAAAGTTATAATCAATAGATATGTATATTTTATTGAAGAAGAAGCTTGGGAGGGAAGCTTAGAGAAAACAGTGAATGTGAGGACACATGTGTCTCACGAAGAGCAAGATGAATGCATAGCAGCAAACAATTCCTCCATGGTGGTTCCTCCTCCACCTACACAAGCACATTAGAGCACACCACAAGCTGGAAACATAACAGCGTTGAGAAATCAAGGAAGTGCTTCTCCAAGCACACCACAGGGATCAGAAACTCCCTCGAGTTCAAGTGGATCTCCAACAACACCAAGAAGACCAAAATTCAGAAATATAAGTGAAATATATCAGCAAGATGAAGCTGATAGCGGTGCTGGTCTAAATTCATTATTTGTATTATTTTTTCATGTAGATGACCCAATCCACTTTGAAGATGCAGTCAAGGAAGAGAAATGGGTTGCAGTAATGAATGAAGAGATAGGAGCAATAGAAAAGAATGACACATGGGAGTTGGTGGACCTTCTGCAAGGTAAATAAGTCATTGGAGTGAAGTGGGTCTATAAGACCAAGAGTAATGTTGAAGGAAATATTGAAAGGCATAAAGCAAGGCTCGTTGTCAAAGGTTACAAGTAGCAGCATGGAAGGGACTATGTGGAAACATTTGTGCCAGTCGCAAGGATGGAGACAGTGTGTACAATGTTGTCAATTGCAGTGCAACAGAAATGGAAAGTATATCAAATGGACGTAAAGTCAGCGTTCTTGAATGGAGTGCTGAAAGAGGAGGTGTATGTTGCACAACCTCCTAGCATGAAATAGAAGGCTAGGAACACAAGGAATGTAGGTTGCGGAAAGCTCGCTATGGGCTAAAGCAAGCACCGTGTGCATGGTACAGCAGGATAGATGCTTACTTGATGGACAATGGGTTCGAAAAATGTGACGGTGAACCTACTCTCTACATCAAATAAAATGACAGTAAGATTATTATTGTCATTTTGTATGTAGATGATTTGATTTTTACAGGCAATGAACTTTCTCTCATTGCAGATTTTAAAGAAGTCATGAAGAGTGAATTTGAAATGACTGATTTGGGTTTATTGAGATACTTCTTGGGCATAGAAGTAAGGCAAACAGAGAATGGAATTTTTATTTCTCAAGAAAAGTATGTAGCAGAAATTTTGGAGAGGTTTAATATGCAGAACAACAAACCATCACCAACTCCAATCGTCATGGGGTTGAAGTTGAGCAAGGAAGATTGCAGCAGCAATGTCAATCCAACATTATACAAGAGCATGGTGGGTAGCCTAATGTATTTGACCACAACTAGGCCTATTATAATGTATGCAGTGAGTTTGGTGTCGAGGTTCATGGAGACAACCAAGGAGACACATTGGCAAGAAGCGAAAAGAATTTTAAGGTATGTCAATTGGACAAATGAGTATGGCGTTTTGTACTCTGCAACTGAAGACTTTAGGCTGGTTGGTTGCACTGACACTGATTGGGCAGGAAGTGTTGATGACAGAAAGAGCACATCAGGATATGTTTTTCATTTGGGTTCGGGAGCCATTTCATGGGCTTCCAAGAAGCAGCCGATAGTATCATTGTCAACAGCAGAAGCTGAGTATGTTGCCACAACAACAGTAGCGTGCCAAGTAGTTTGGATGAGAAGGATGTTGCGGGATTTATGTCATGAACAAGATGGAGCAACCACAATTTTATGTGATAAAAGTTCAACAATTGCACTATCAAAGAATTCTGTCTTTCACAAGAGGACAAACCATATTGATGCCCAATATCATTTAATAAGATAATTAGTTAACAATTGTGAAATTTTTTGGCCATTTTTTATGTTTTACTTTTTTTTTATCTCAGAGATTGTCTTGGAATGGTCAATGGCGACAATTGCGATTAAGGGGGAGTTTTGGAAATCAATCTCAACCCCCATAGTAAATGAACTGGAAGCAACCATACCTCAGTTAGTTTTTTGCAGGTTACGGATTGCGTGTGCAGAGAAGGACAAGTTCTGAGAAAAGTAAAATTACCCATTCCATAATAGATTAAATAATTAAAGTCAAATAGGAATTTAATGCATGGTTAGTAAATGTGCATGGGAAAATATTTAATCCGCAAGTTCTGTTTTAGTTCACGCAACTTCTGTAATGTTCAGAAAGTGATGTCCGCCCATACTTTGTATTAAATTTGGTCTGTCATGAATTAAATGTCTTAGATACATATGTCTTTAGATTTTACATTTAAGGCAAGAGTGAGGAAGTGAAAGAGTGAAGAGAGTGTTGTGTAATGTGGCGGATGTAAATATGGAAAGACAAGTGGAGAAAATTGTGGAGCGAATTTTGGTTGGTCCGTGAAAACAATTTTTACTGTGTGTTAGTCCGCAACCCTAGTGAATGTAAATCCAAGTAAGAAGTCTTGTTTTACTTGTGAAGGAGCCGCAGCCTCCATATGTTAATGTATCTCATGTGTTGAAGTTTTAATATAAAGTTTGGTTAGTTGCGATATAGTTCTGGAATTTTCACATATGTGTTTTACCGCAACACTTTGTTTTACTCTATTTCATCGTGAGTAAAATTAATTGATTATGTTTGCTCATCTCTATAGTTTTGATTTTAATCTCCAACACTCTGTACTGAAAAGAGGATTCATATGATTTGATTTCCGCAACTGTATAGTATGGATTAAGTGAATTCTGCAATTCTATGTGAATTTCATGTGTTGAGGGAAAAGCATTATTCCCCTGTGTCTTCAAATTTTTCTAACAATTAGGACGAGCTCATTGAGACACCACTTTGAATCTACATATTCGAGAGAAAATATAGCCACATGGATGGAGCAGGTTTTTAATAGCTTCTTGTAATCGAGAAGTTAAAGTATGTGCCACTTGCAGTTCCTCCTTGTCCCAAAAGACACAGATTCCATGTAAAACTAGGCAACGATAAAGATGGCTGGTGAAGGTTCTTTTGTTATCCGGGCTGCGATACCTCATATCCATGAGAATAGGCCAAGGGATTAAAAAAAGTGGAGGTGGAGGTAGAGGCCATTGACAATTTGGAATGTAAAGACAGAAATGGAAGCCGATGGAAAAGGGTGCAAATTGCGAGGAATTAGGTTGGTTGAGGAGTTTGGGAAGCACGGAGCAACTGTCCAAAGACTGTAAAGGAAATATTGTAGCAGTGGAATTGCTTTGCATATGCAACCACAGGAAGGGACGATAAAATATTCTCTTCAATTATAAAACAAAGTCTCACATCTATTTTTGGTGGATTTTTTGGAAGTTTTTTTGGTGGGATTTTCTGGTCTAACTTTTCGAAAATCTAGTAGAAATTCATTGAAATCACAATCTTGATGGGTAACCTCTACACAATTGAAGTGCCCTAGGAGTTTTCCAGGGTGCTAAATCCATATATATAGTCAAAAAATCAGTTTAAATAACACAAATCAAGATTTCACCTCAAATTTTCCACCTGATTCAGGTAGCGGAAACTCCAAAAAGACGCACTAAAAACAACTCCCAAAATAATACACAAAATGCTGATGTAGTTTCTGTTCACCATCATTTCTTCGTAAGTCTTCTCCAGATCAAAGATCATTATTGACTTTCAAACTTTACAAGTCACCAATTATATATATATATATATATATATATATATATATATAAAATTGTTTATAATGTTTTTATTAAATTAATATGTTAAAGCTCATGGAACAAAAATAAATTGGTGATTGATTTTTTTTGTTAAAGAACTCATTTGTAAAAATCACTCATTTAAACTACTAATTGAGTCTATGAAGAGTAACTTTAACTTACCTTGTTCGTTATAGTTTGCAAGCTATTGTACTAAGCCATATGATATAATCTTAGGTGATAACTATAATAATATTATTGATTTCACTTTTGATATATATAGATATTCCTATAACGTTTTTCACAACTCACTTCTATATTTAGGTCGATAGGATTTTCTTTTGAATCATGGCACTTCTGGTTTTCATCATTATTTCTCATTTTAGGGCACCCTTCTGCTCTCCAATTGACATATGTGTGATCTTACGTTGGAGTGTCGTTTCCAATTGTTGCTTCTCCTCTTGACATTTGTGCACATCATTTTCTCCTCAACCTTGCTACCATGACACTTCAACTCTGCTAGCACCATAATTTTAGTTAAAAATTAAAATGTGTGACCCTGCAGTTGCAAAATAATGTTTAATGATGGTCAAGATATGTTCGGTATGATATTTGTAAGCTCTGTTTCAGAAGGCCCCTTAATTTCTGCAATTTTTTTCCTCGAATTAGATTTTGATTTCAGTTTATTTTCCCGAATTGGAGTTTGATTTGTTTATGTGCCAAATTTATGCTGCATTGATTTCTTTCTGTGCCAGATTTATGCAAAGCAGTAATGGAGGTGGGTTCAGTGGCCAATGGGATGGATGTTGAAGGTGTCATGTTTCCTCCTACTGTGGTGCCCTTGGGATCCAACAAGGAACTCATCCTGAAAAGAGCTTGTAAGGCACTGCCTATGCCCATGCAGCTCCATGGGATTTGTTAGTTCTGTTTGCAGCCCAAAATAACAAAAAAGTATATGAGTATTCTAGCTAAGTTAAGGCCCATTTTTACTTTTTTTTTTTTTTAAATTGTTGTCTGCTCTTGTGATTTGTGCAACGGCTTGTCCAAAACAACAAGTGGTATGTTTAGGTTTCGAAGCTTTTTCACTCTTACTTTCAAAAATGTGTGCGCATCGCCGGAAGAAGGCACTACAAGAAAAAAGCACATTGGTGAGGGCGAAAATGGTCACCATAAGCTCATTGGTGAGGGTCAAAAGAGCCTTCGTCACCAAAAACTGAACGTCACCAAAGGTGGCGTC